>OY856412.1:671216414-671733914 GCA_963693085.1 Alisma plantago-aquatica | reverse complement strand
GAAGTGTCTTGATCGAGACAAGGGTGTGCTTGAGAGTGTCTTGACCGACACATGAGGGCAACCGACCTTAGAGGTCGTGACACTTTTCTGGATAAACATGGACATTTCTATATATGAATGCAAGAGGAAATAAGGCTATTTCCTTGATGGGAAAGTGTCCCTTGGTGATCTAATATGTTGACACCTCAAGATCTTCTACTTCCCTCCTTCTTTGGGATATATAACCACTTCTCTTCCTTGAAAGCAAATCTTTTTGGCCCCACACTTCTTCTTCTACCTTGAGATAGTCCTTTTAGGAGCAAGGAAGGTCATATCTTACAACCTTGAGTGGCCGATACATCTTGGACAATGGAGATCTTGTGCTAGGATCAACTTTTGGTGGTGATTCTTGGAGAATAATCTCTTGGTAAGTGATCTTCTTCTTTAGACCACGTTTCCTTTTCTAAAAACTCCATCTCCATATTCTTCCTCCTTGTCCATAGACTATTGATTATCTATGGTGGCCTTCTAGAGAGAGAGAGATCCTATTCACAAATGCCTTAGACTGTGATTTGGCATGGTGGCAACTAGAGGATGATTTATTCTCTTTTCCTCTTTCTTTCTTAGTTCGACCTAGATCTATTTTTCCTCTTTCTTGAACCTCCCTTGTAACCATGGTTTTTTTAAGGCCCCTAAACTTTCTTAATGAGTTGAATAAGATTAATTATCATAATTCAATTCTTATAGACCTAATATAACCTTTTTATATTCTTTGAAATCATAATATAAGCTTAAGTTTCAAATTTGGTCCAATTTGGACACTGTCTGAGCAAGTTATGCAATTTTATGCACATTTTGGACTTTTCTACAATTTAACCAATTGAGAGGTTTTCTTTGAAATTTATCACTTGTATTATGTTCCTTGGATATTGTCTCATCATTCTTGAGCCTTTTTAGCCATGGGGAGCCTATTTAAACTTTGGTTTGAAGGTGTTTTCCTCAAGGGTATTTTAGGGTTTACCCCTTCATGGATGAGCTACCTTTAGTAGCAATTAACTAATGAATTATTTGTTTTTCTTGGAAATTCAAGAAAAGAGGGATAAGAATGTTTCTATGGACGGTGGGGGAGTTTCTTGTGTGTGTGCTTGTATATTCTTAATAGTTTAAGGCCATGTACACTTGGAAATATACCAGAACTTCAACTTTTTCTTTATCTTTATCTTAAAGTTTCATATACTTATCCCTAAGCACAAAAATGAGCCATTTTATCTCCACCAATTCCCTCCTTATATGAACCTCGTCCCTCCTATGTGCTTCTGTGAATTTCCTATCCAAGGAAGAAGAAAGAGGGGATGTTCTTGGAAAATGAATCTAGGGTTGCAATTGATTTCCTTTTAGGGTTTGAAAAGCTTCCTTCTAGTGATCTTGACCTAAAAGAGTAAGAATATTCTTCTTTAATCCATTTATTTCTTTGTTATCCTTCCTCCTACCTTTCTCCAGGTTGAAACCTTACCGTTCCATGGTAGAAATTGCTCTCAATCTCTAAAACCCTACCTCTCTTGCTCCTTATGCTTAGGGTTTGCTCATTTGATGAAGAAAGGTGCTAGATGGACGAGTTCACAACTTATGCTTGGACTTCCTACCCTACCTGCTCATGTTTTCTTATGTTTTAAAGTTTATATTCTAATTAGAGGCAAGTTTTATAACTTTTTCCACATTTATTGCTTACCATAGGCTTGCTAGCTAGCTCATGTTCTTGCTTTTAAATGGTGATCCATGCACTAAAAAGCTATGCTTGACTTGGATTTCAATTTTTATAATATTCCCTGTTCTGATTTTAGTTTTAGATGAACCTGTGATCATGTGTACGTTATTCCTAAGGTATAATATGACTTAAATCAGGTTGGTTTGACATCATATGGTGCTAAGCAGCTATCAACCAATGGTCAATTTTAGGATTTTAAGCTGATTTCTTATATAAACCCATGACCCAATGATGATACCATTACAACAACCCTATGGTGTTGTATTCATGACAATTGCTGGTGGTAAGAAAGGGTGTCAACTGACGTTCACACCTTAGGTCATGTTTTGGCATAATTAGAAGCCTAGTGAATAACAACTAAGTACCCTAATGATGCTATCAATCAATGGTGATATTAGTTTGATATTTGATGCTGATTAATGAATATAGTGCTGATCTAACAACCTATGGTGACTAAATGGTCACTAATGATGGTGGATCAGGTCTCCAAAACCTATGGTGAGTTGATCATATAGTTTTAGTATTAATTAAGCCTTAGACCAATGGTTTATTGGGTCACTTGATGCAATGGTCAAACCTATATTGTAATTGATGGTTTTAACATATGAACTTGTCCCATGGTCAAGATCTAATGTTTATTACTCCAATAAAGTGGAATGATGGCTAATATAATATGTTTTTCCTAATAATGTGATTTAGATGGTTTCCTTTATATGATCAATTTAAGGAGCTTACTAGCTGACAATAGATGGCTTGTTTTAAATGAACAGTCGATTGTGGGTTTTACCCTACTCTCAATGGAACTTTTTGTGTTGTTAATCAAGGGATGTCTAGGGTTAGATGGTGACTCTTTCTAGAGAATAGATCAAGGACTTCATTGGTGGTTTATCCAAGGTGTTTACTTATATAAACAACCAATGGTCTTACATTTTAAACATCTAATGGTTCTGGGTGATATTGTGATATAGTGATATGGGTTGAATGATGATAGAACAAATGGAGGGTTACCCTTAATAAGGTAGTCTTACTTATTCACTCATATGAATAGAAGGGATGATAACCATATTTTTTTGATATGTAACCCTACTGAGTTATAGCTTGTTATACCTAGCTTTAATATAACTAAATGATGGTAATTGGGTATGAATAGTCCTTGAATGATTAATACAATTATGGAGTACTCTCTTATTATTGTTGAAACCCTAGTATGCTATAACCTAATAGTTACACCTTGATTTATGTGTGGGTTCATACTTGAGAATAGTATGGAATGTGATAGTGATGCTTCACCTTATGTGTCGCGCCCCAATCTCACATTAACCGCAAACCACGAGATTAGGACTCGGCAGGTGGGATTTCACATATAAGCCAACCATTCATCACTCTTTAAAACGATTAACAACATTAATAGGAAAAACTGATTTATACTGTAAATGAAACTAAACAAGCTGCGGAAGCATTTCTATTAACTGACAAGAAATATAACAGAGTCAACAGCAATTTACGATGCTCAACATAAGATAAAGCGTAACAGTTAATTTACATCTTTGTACATATCCTCTCTCTCACTCACACCTTGTCCCAAAGATCGAGGGGAATGGACTAAGAGACCTCTAACTAGACTAACTACAAACCTTCTATCAACTAAGCGTTAGGATGATACGATCCTTCTGACTCCTGATGCTGGTGCCGACCTGAAAATGTTTGAGTAGAGGTATGAGCCTACTCGCTCAGTGAATAACATTTCACTTAGCTATCAATAAACAACTCGTCAGGTTTAATAACTGAAAGTAAACAGGTATACAGTTTAAGCAGAGCAATTCTATTGACATATCAGATATACAGATAATAATCACATTTCTAAGCATCATCAGGTATTTCCAGTAGATAGGCAGTTATATAAATTTACTGTGATCCTACATGATTATTTATCCATTTTATTATTTTGCCCTAAATATATGCAGTGTACTCTGCATATAAAGATCCGCAGCAAGTTCATGCTACGGTCCCACCGTACAAGACTTAGCGACACACCCGGGGAGTGCTAAGTCTGACTACTCGTCCTGGTCTGCACAGGACACGGGCTCCTCGGCCTCCTCGCACAACCACGTGTGCTGCACAACCACGTGTGCTCTCGACTCCTCCTTAAACCTGAGTACACCGGCGGAGAGTCACAGGGTTACCTTCGCGACACAAGCACGAATGGTGTTAGATAACCAAGTTTTCTGGTGATATCGCAATGCCATTGTGACACAAGCACAATTGTTGTTAGACACTGCCCTTTTTCTCTTTCCTCGTTTTTCCGCGACACAAGCACGGATGATGTTGCAACACGAGTTTCACCTTAAAGTTGCAGACCCGTCTAAGGGGTTCTACGGTGTTAGGGCATCTAGGTCTATACTTGATTAACAAATAACAGAAATAACACATTAAAACAATAAAACACAGAATTTCTTCTTTCTCATCATTCTTATCACACATTTCAAGTTCCAATGAACTTAATATACTATTACTGAAGCAATTAGACATTTAAAATGAGTTAAATAATGATTTCTAAATGAATTGCCACTCACAACTTGGAACTCGGCCGACCACCTTGGAACTCGGCCGAACGCCTCCCAGATTCTGAAACTCGGCCGACCAATCTCGGCCGACCAACTCACCGCTTGAAAAACCTACAAAGAAACTCGGCCGATCAGGACCCAAACTCGGCCGACAAAAACGCTGTTCGCTTATCTTAATTGAGAAACTCGGCCGACCAAGATCAAAACTCGGCCGATCAGAAAACGCTGTACAAAAGCCCTAAATAAGAACTCGGCCGGCCGAATTGAAACTCGGCCGAACCGCGCACAGGCAGAACATAAAAACGGCCTGCAGAAGTCGATTTCTCTCGAATCGACGGGCAAACTTCGAGCAAACACCACCAAACGATCACAAACGACGTATATGACTAAACCGTACCTGAAGGAAGGAAGAAAACGAACTGGGGCTGCACCGTGCACCCCAATCACCAAACCGTCTTCCTTGCAAACGCAGCTCCAGCTGCGAAATCGATTCGAATCGATGAAGATGAAGATCTACGGGGGAAAGGGACGAATCTGCAGCAACTGATCGGAGCAAAACGGAGCTCCAGTGCTTCTCCCCTCACAGCTCCCTCTCTCTCTCTCTCTTTCTCTCTCCTTCTCACGCAAGGAGCAGAACGCAGGAGCGTTCTCTCATTTCTGTGAAATGAAACGAGAAAGGAAAAGAGGTAGGATAAGGGAGAAAACTTAGGGGCCTAATCGCAAAGTTTCAAACTTTTGAAAATTACCATTGGGTCCCTAAAAGCCCAAAAACATGCAACTTTTGACTCGAAGGTCGGATTCGAACGATTTCTCTGGCAACACTTTAAGCGTAAGATACTACACGCTTTAGAAGCTAGAAAACACACTAAGCACATATCATGTCAATTTTAAACATTATTAACAAAAACAGGCTTATAACTTAACACATCAGCTAAACACATGCTGAACAACTTACTTACGTGATAAGCTCGACACGGGTCGTAACAATCTCCCTCCCTTATAAGAATTTCGTCCCGAAATTCCTAGAAGAGAAAAGGAAACTTGCCACGCATCTCCGACTCTAGTTCCCACGTAGCTTCCTCTATATTGTGATTCCTCCACAAAACCTTCACTAAAGGTAACTCACGGTTCTTAAGCTTTTTAATCCGGTAATCAACTATCTGCACTGGTCCTTCAACATAGGACACATCTGTTCTAAGCTGCGCCGGTTCTGAATCTAGAATCTTATCTGTACCAGGATGACACTTTTTCAGCATAGACACGTGGAAGACATCATGAAGATTTGCCAACTCAGACGGCAAATCCAACCTGTAAGCTACAGGTCCAATCCTCTCAATAATAGGATATGGACCCATATACCTAGGGGTCAACTTACCCCTCTTGCCAAACCTCAGCACTCCCTTCCACGGTGAAACCTTCAAGTAAACCTCGTCGCCAACCTCAAACTCAAGAGGTCAACGTCGTCTATCAGCATAACTCTTCTGTCTATCCTGTGCAACTTTCAACTGATCCCTGATCACAGATATCTTTTCAGTAGTTACATCAACTAACTCAGGTCCAAGAATTTCCTTCTCACCCACCTCATACCAACAAACTGGCGATCTACACTTCCTGCCATAAAGAGCTTCAAATGGAGCCATTCCAAGACTAGAATGGTAACTGTTATTGTAAGCAAACTCTATTAGGCTTAAGTGTTCTTCCCAGTTACCTCTAAACTGTAGCACGCATGCTCTCAGCATGTCTTCAAGGGTCTGAATGGTCCTCTCAGATTGACCATCTGTCTGTGGGTGGAACGCTGTACTGAACTTCAGTCTTGTGCCCAACGCGTGATGTAGCTGATTCCAGAATCTAGATGTAAACTTTGGATCTCTGTCAGAAATAATGGAAACTGGAATCCCATGTAATCTGATTACCTCGTCCACATAAACCTTAGCCAGCTTTGGAACGTCAAAGGTTGACTTGACTGGAAGAAAGTGAGCAGACTTAGTTAGTCTATCCACAATCACCCATATCGAGTCCGAACCCTTAGGCGTTCTGGGTAATCCTACCACGAAGTCCATCGTGATGTGCTCCCATTTCCATTCTGGTATAGGAAGCGACTGCAAAATACCAGCAGGTTTTTGGTGTTCAGCCTTAACCTGCTGACACACCCCGCACCTAGCCACGTATTCAGCCACATCCTTTTTCATACTAGACCACCAGTACAGCTCTTTGAGGTTCCTGTACATCTTTGTGTTACCTGGATGCATAGCATACATAGAAGTATGCACTTCCTCAAGAATCTGCTCTTTCAGCTCACTGTTTCCAGGTACACATAACCTATCATGAAGATACAACATGCCTTCATCAGAAAACCTGAACTCTGTTCTCTTACCTTCTGACGTATCCTGCATGATTTGCCACAACTCATCATCACTCTGCTGTAATTCCTTTATCTGATTATAAAAAGTAGGTCTGACTTGCATCTGAGCAATCAACCCACTCTGTCCTGTCACCTCCAAGTCCAAGTTCATCCTTTGCATATCTACAAGCAAGTCTCTCTTGAAACATGCCATAGAAAATGCATTGGCTGTTGAACTTGACTTTCTACTCAAAGCATCAGCTACAACATTTGCCTTACCCGGATGGTAATCTATTGTCACATCATAGTCTTTAATCAGCTCCAGCCATCTGCGCTGTCTCAAATTCAAGTCTTTCTGAGTGAAGATATATTTCAGACTTTTATGATCTGTAAACACCTGACATGTCTCACCATACAAGTAGTGACGCCATGTCTTCAAAGCATGAACTATAGCAGCTAATTCCAGATCATGAACAGGGTAATTCTCTTCATTTTTCTTAAGCTGTCTAGATGCATAGGCCACAACCTTGCCTTCCTGCATCAACACACAGCCTAAACCTCTCCTGGAAGCATCACAGAACACTGTATAGCCTTTCTCTGCTTCTGGAAGAACCAATACTGGTGCTGAAGTCAACTTTCTCTTCAAGATCTGAAAACTCTTCTCACAGTTATCAGACCAAACAAACGGTACATCCTTCCTCGTCAAGCGTGTCAAAGATGATGCTAACACACTAAAGTTCTGTATGAACCTTCTGTAATAACCTGCTAAACCCAAGAAACTTCTGATCTCGGTAGGAGTCTTAGGCTGTTCCCACTGAAGCACAGAATCAACTTTCTTAGGATCCACGCTAACTCCATCTCTCGAGATAACATGTCCAAGAAATGTTACCTCGGCCAACCAGAACTCACATTTGCTAAATTTAGCAAACAACTGGTGTTGTCTTAACAACTGCAACACTACTCTCAAGTGTTGCTCATGCTGTTCATCGTCTCTGGAATAGATCAGAATATCATCTATAAAAACCACAATAAACTGATCTAGAAAAGGTTTGAAAATCCGATTCATCATATCCATAAAGGCTGCTGGGGCATTGGTCAGCCCAAACGACATGACCAAAAACTCATAATGCCCATACCTGGTTCTGAAAGCTGTTTTGGGAATATCAGAAACCTTTATCCTGAGTTGATGATATCCGGATCTCAAATCAATTTTAGAAAAGATTGTCGCTCCACGCAACTGATCAAATAGATCATCTATTCTCGGCAATGGATATTTGTTCTTTATAGTGATCTTATTTAGTTGCCTGTAATCTATACAGATACGCATGGTTCCATCCTTTTTCTTAACAAATAGGACTGGAGCACCCCATGGTGAAGAACTGGGTCTAATGAAACCCTTATCTAGCAACTCCTGTAACTGTACCTTGAGTTCTTTCAACTCAGCAGGTGCCATTCTATAGGCTGGCAGTGCTACTGGATGACTACCTGGATATATCTGAATTTCAAAATCAATGTCTCTGACAGGAGGTAAGCCTGGTAACTCTTCTGGAAAAACATCAGAGAACTCACAAACCACAGGCACATCATAAATATTGGCGGTGCTCTTCTCTGCTCTGGTGTCAACTACATGAGCAAGGAACGCTTCACATCCTTTCTGTAACATCTTATCAGCTACAACAGCTGATATTATGCACGTAGGCAGAACTTTCCTGTCTCCAGTAAAGACACAAGAAAATTCGCCTAGTTGAAAGGTAGCTTCCTTTTTCCAGCAATCGAGTTACACTCGATAAGTCTCAAGACAATCCATACCCAAGATGACTTGAAAGGTATTTACATCCAGGGGTATGAGATTAGCAGCAAAGGTAAAACCTCCAAAAGAAAACAAACATCCGGGACAGAACTCGGATAAAACTGTTGGTCCACCTAGTGGAACTCTCAATACTAACTCATCTGCCAACTCTTGAGTTAACAGATTAAGTTCAACAACTAAAGAACGTCGTATAAAAGAATGAGTAGCTCCCGGATCTATCAAAACTGAAACTGGTATACTATTAAACAAAAACATCTCTCCTGTAACAACTTGTGAAGAAATTATACCTTCCTGAGGTGTCAAAGAAAAGAAACGTGCTGAAGCTCTCCCTCTGCCACGCTGTCCTCTCTGACCACTCCTGCCACTAGACACTCCACCACCTCTAGAACCAGAAGCCACAGAGGAACTCGGAACATCATGGTATTGAGGCTGGAAAGCTTGCGATGCTGCTTGTCGAAGCTGAGGACATTCCCTTTTTATATGTCCTGTCTGTCCACAGGCATAACAACCTGAACTCCAACACGGCCCAGAATGTGGCCTTCCACATTTGTCACATGGCGGTAACTCTTGTCTCTGGGGACCTGACACTGACATTGACGATCCTGAAGACTGTCCACTAGTGGCACTGCTCCATCTTCCTGGGTTATATCCTCCTCTGCCTCTAAAAGTAGAGACATCCTCAGATTTCTGTTTGCCAAAACAACCAAAACCACGCCCAAGTTTAGAAAAGAAACCTCTACCTCCACCTCTGTATCCACTACTAGATTGCCCTCTACTGAAGTATGCAGATCTCTTTTTAGACTCGGGCACCTTGTCAGCATTCACAGATTCTTCAACCTGTCTTGCAGCCTCAACAAACTCACCAAAGTTCTCTCTGTTCCTCCTACTAGTAGCAGAAACTGTATGCCGAATCTCTGGCCTTAGTCCTTCCTGAAACCTTCTACATCTCTCTATGATATCGGGAACAAGCTGTGGACAGAAGTTTGCCAACCGTGTGAAAAGTGCTTTATACTCTGTAACTGTCATGTTACCCTGCTTGATATTCTGCAACTGCCTGATTTTCTCATTAAGGAAAGTGGGTGGATAGAATTTGAGATGAAACTCCTCAGAGAAATCCTGCCAGGAAAGCTCTGTCCCTCCCCTCTTTTCTTCCACACCACGCCACCACAACTCTGCATCGCCTGTCAAAAGGTAGACTGCACGACTAATCTTCTTATCTTCTGGAAGCTCCATCAAACGAAAAACCTTTTCTATCTGTCTAAACCACTCATCAGCTTCGGCGGGATCTGTGGTGCCACTGAACTCTGTGCCACCTAGCTTCTTCACAAGCTCATAAGATCGCATCAGATCTTTACTGCTGGTAGAAGAAGATTCTCGCCTATCAGCCTTGTACCTCTCTTTGGTCTCCAGGAATATTCTATACATCCGGGATGCATCATCCACGTGGTCACCACCACCTGGACCCAAGTACCGAGGGTCAGGGCCAACATGGCTCTCAGCCTGATCATCACGATCAAAGCCTCTTCCTGCCATCTGCAATGATATAACAGAATATTTCCTGTTAGAAAACTACAGATAGAAGAAAGACACCTAAACCTTAATCCTATTGGTCTCTTATCGTCCCCTGACCTTGACTTAGAGTATTCATATACTCAACCTATGCTCTGATACCAAGAGTTGTCGCGCCCCAATCTCACATTAACCGCAAACCACGAGATTAGGACTCGGCAGGTGGGATTTCACATATAAGCCAACCATTCATCACTCTTTAAAACGATTAACAACATTAATAGGAAAAACTGATTTATACTGTAAATGAAACTAAACAAGTTGCGGAAGCATTTCTATTAACTGACAAGAAATATAACAGAGTCAACAGCAATTTACGATGCTCAACATAAGATAAAGCATAACAGTTAATTTACATCTTTGTACATATCCTCTCTCTCACTCACACCTTGTCCCAAAGATCGAGGGGAATGGACTAAGAGACCTCTAACTAGACTAACTACAAACCTTCTATCAACTAAGCGTTAGGATGATACGATCCTTCTGACTCCTGATGCTGGTGCCGACCTAAAAATGTTTGAGTAGAGGTATGAGCCTACTCGCTCAGTGAATAACATTTCACTTAGCTATCAATAAACAACTCGTCAGGTTTAATAACTGAAAGTAAACAGGTATACAGTTTAAGCAGAGCAATTCTATTGACATAACAGATATACAGATAATAATCACATTTCTAAGCATCATCAGGTATTTCCAGTAGATAGGCAGTTATATAAATTTACTGTGATCCTACATGATTATTTATCCATTTTATTATTTTGCCCTAAATATATGCAGTGTACTCTGCATATAAAGATCCGCAGCAAGTTCATGCTACGGTCCCACCGTACAAGACTTAGCAACACACCCGGGGAGTGCTAAGTCTGACTACTCGTCCTGGTCTGCACAGGACACGGGCTCCTCGGCCTCCTCGCACAACCACGTGTGCTGCACAACCATGTGTGCTCTCGACTCCTCCTTAAACCTGAGTACACCGGCGGAGAGTCACAGGGTTACCTTCGCGACACAAGCACGAATGGTGTTAGATAACCAAGTTTTCTGGTGATATCGCAATGCCATTGTGACACAAGCACAATTGTTGTTAGACACTGCCCTTTTTCTCTTTCCTCGTTTGTCCGCGACACAAGCACGGATGATGTTGCAACACGAGTTTCACCCCAAAGTTGTAGACCCGTCTAAGGGGTTCTACGGTGTTAGGGCATCTAGGTCTATACTTGATTAACAAATAACAGAAATAACACATTAAAACAATAAAACACAGAATTTCTTCTTTCTCATCATTCTTATCACACATTTCAAGTTCCAATGAACTTAATATACTATTACTGAAGCAATTAGACATTTAAAATGAGTTAAATAATGATTTCTAAATGAATTGCCACTCACAACTTGGAACTCGGCCGACCACCTTGGAACTCGGCCGAACGCCTCCCAGATTCTGAAACTCGGCCGACCAATCTCGGCCGACCAACTCACCGCTTGAAAAACCTACAAAGAAACTCGGCCGATCAGGACCCAAACTCGGCCGACAAAAACGCTGTTCGCTTATCTTAATTGAGAAACTCGGCCGACCAAGATCAAAACTCGGCCGATCAGAAAACGCTGTACAAAAGCCCTAAATAAGAACTCGGCCGACCGAATTGAAACTCGGCTGAACCGCGCACAGGCAGAACATAAAAACGGCCTGCAGAAGTCGATTTCTCTCGAATCGACGGGCAAACTTCGAGCAAACACCACCAAACGATCACAAACGACGTATATGACTAAACCGTACCTGAAGGAAGGAAGAAAACGAACTGGGGCTGCACCGTGCACCCCAATCACCAAACCGTCTTCCTTGCAAACGCAGCTCCAGCTGCGAAATCGATTCGAATCGATGAAGATGAAGATCTACGGGGGAAAGGGACGAATCTGCAGCAACTGATCGGAGCAAAACGGAGCTCCAGTGCTTCTCCCCTCACAGCTCCCTCTCTCTCTCTCTCTCTCTCTCTCTTTCTCTCTCCTTCTCACGCAAGGAGCAGAACGCAGGAGCGTTCTCTCGTTTCTGTGAAATGAAACGAGAAAGGAAAAGAGGTAGGATAAGGGAGAAAACTTAGGGGCCTAATCGCAAAGTTTCAAACTTTTGAAAATTACCATTGGGTCCCTAAAAGCCCAAAAACATGCAACTTTTGACTCGAAGGTCGGATTCGAACGATTTCTCTGGCAACGCTTTAAGCGTAAGATACTACACGCTTTAGAAGCTAGAAAACACACTAAGCACATATCATGTCCATTTTAAACATTATTAACAAAAACAGGCTTATAACTTAACACATCAGCTAAACACATGCTGAACAACTTACTTACGTGATAAGCTCGACACGGGTCGTAACATTATGCATCCATGATCCAATGGGGATGCCTTGAGTTAGGGTTTAGGTATGAGGGCTGATTAGGAACATTAATATAATTTATCTTGTTGAGCCTAACTCTAATGCAAATAGATAAAGATGAGTATTCATGTTTAACCTTCTTATATGATGGCATGATGGTGAAATAACCTCCTTAATATGATCATAACCTTAATGTGTTAATTGTTGGCTATCATAGCCACATGGTTGATAATTTCTTATGCTAAAGACGTGCATTATGAATATGATGAGAGTTAATCATATCTAGATTCCTTGCATATTGATGTAGCTCATTAATGCAATATTGTGCTGATCTGGTGTATTATATGTAAGTGATATTGTTGAGCCTTGTTATAAGGCATGCAAAAATAATGATGATCTTGTAGGGAATAGTATGATGGTCTTAATGATCTTTGGGCATGGTTGAGCCCTGAATGAGGTGTAATCCTCTTATGTTGATAAGGGTTGATACCCTATGATATTGTGAAAATGATTTATATCCTGTGATAGTATGATGTTATTAATGACCTTTGGGCATGGTTGAGCCATGAATGAGGTGTAATCCTCTTGTGTTGATAAGAGTTGATACCCTATGATATTGTGAAAAGGATTTATATCTTGTGATAGTATTATGACTAGTGTGGTCTCATGAATGGCAAGTGAACAATACCATGTGATGATGAGATGATAAATTATGTTTCACGCACTTTATATCTTTTGAAGTTGTGATATTTATATGCTTTCTAGAAGTGAATTAGGGTTTGTATGTCCACTTGTTTGATGCAACCTTAATTCACCCAATTGGAATAACGAATCAAGTGCAACTCTAATAATGTAGTTCCCTATGCCATATAGCCATCTTCAGTGTCAGAACTTGCTGGATGGATAAACGAGTATTCCTAAGGGAAACTCAGAGCGCATACTATTGAGTATGTGGGGGCGACAAGTTGAGGATATATCCTTGTCATCCACAATGCAGGTTGTGGAGGTTGGCTATGGTCATACTTCATACATCTGATGTGATTGAAGACAACTGTGGTTGTACCTCAGATTAGAGGGTTTTGTATACCCTGATGCTAGCGTCGTGACCTGTACCAAGGTGGGCTAGTTACATGACTATATGTCGCTATTTTGTAATTTGACTATATGTCACTGCTTTTTACTCATACTGACCGAGGGGAAGAGATCTTAGGATACCGACACTCCTAGATCTTGTATGAAACCGAATAGCCCTTCATAGGGGTCGGTTGGAATTTAGATGGTACGATTCAAATTCCCCAGGGCATAATAAAAGATACAAGATAGCTGTGTAGCATGTATATTTAGGGTTATATACAACGCTTCACATTGGATGATAACCCTTGTTTGCTTTCTTTTCACTGAGTTCATGTATAGTACAATAAGAGATAATAGATATGCTTATGCTGTAGTTATGCTCAGGTTGTAAACATGCTTATCTTGTCAAATATACTGACACTGATGGTATGCTGCTGCTAGCTATGTTTGATATTGCTAGCCATGCCTATGTAATTAGAAAATCTTAAATTGCTAATCATGCCTATGTAGTTCATTATGTTATGATGTTAGTTTTACTTATGATATAGATCTGTTCCCTTTATTTGAGATGCCAATATTGATAGCCATGTTATGTTACTAGACATATTCATGATGTCAGGGATGCTTATGCTACTAGATTGCTTATGCTGTTAGCAAGGAATATGATGATAGTCAGATTAATGATTGTTATTAGATGCAATTTGATGATATTTGAGTAGATATCTATCCAAAGAAATGGATTTATTTGTTATCTGATCATACTTGTTGCTAAGATTAATTTCTTAATTTGTTTAGCAAACTTGAATTGTTTAATCCGTTCAATTGATTATTAAATACTCCAACTGCTTAGTTATCTACTATTTAAAATGTTGTAATCAATAAGCGTTGTTGGAGGCTATATCTCTTGCTGGGACATGGGTCTCACCCTTGTGGTTCGCCACATCTTTTTAGGTAATTGGAAGTGATGAAAACAAACATGTGGCAGCAAAGAGAAGCTTAGTAATGAATCTGTGAAAAAGTTGATTAGATGTCTAGTGTGTCCAAGAGTCGTCCCTGTACTCTCAGGTCTGGGCAAAAAAAGTTTGTATATGGTGTTTCAAATGAATCAGAATTTTGTCAGCATGTTAATGCTTGTTTGTGTGACATATATGAATATTGTTCTCCTGTGTATATATGTTGTGGCTAAGGCTATAGACCAATTTGTATCAAATTCTTGGCATAGTATGGATATAAGAAAGACGTTGGGTTCTTATGCAAATGTTTTTGAGTGGGTGTTGATGTTGAAATCAGTTTTAATTTACCCATATTTTTGGGTATGTGATTAATTAGTGATTGATTGCGTTTTATGTTTTGAGTAATCTCATTTAGTGTATCGTGTTCTCACAAGTTGGTATCAGATATTTAGGTTCACTGAGTCTATAGGGACACTAGGACTTAGGACTAGGATGATGTCGAAATCAGGAATATGACATAAAAATATGGTGCATACTGCCTAATCTCAGTATTTGGGTGCCCTGGCTAGGTATTCAATTATTGAAGAAAAGGTAAGTATAGAACTCTTAGATGGTTATATTTTTGATTACTCTGATCAAGTAGTCATTTTGAGACAATCTAAAGAGCATAATGAATAAGAAATCATGGTATGAATATCTCAATCCTACCTTAAAGAAGATGAGAATTGCATCATAATCTATCAAAACTTGAATGTTTGGAAACTATAAGAGAAAGATATAACACCATGAAATCTAAATCTGAATACAAATTAGAAAAAGAGAAGTTCTTGAAAATGTAATTCAAGAAGATAATATAGTACAAGACAGATAAGTCTATGCTTATAAAGTGAATCAAGGTATGAAATCCACATAAGATGGAAAGAACTCCTATAACAAGTACAAAATGATAAGATAAATGAGAACACAGATAAAGGAATAAGGTGGAACCCGAGTTAATCTCAGACCAACCTATGTGTCTAAGAAAATGTTAATGTCAAATCAGCATAGCATGTGAAAGAAATTAAGGCAGATGATCCATGTTTAATGAAGAAAATGTAGAATATGATGATTTACATGTTGATAAGTGGTTGAAAAACACAATAAAATAAGAGAACATACCCAAGTGTGATAAATAGTCATGAAAGAAGGAGTAATGAGATATGTTAATCATGATGATTCCTATGCTAATGGCAAGGAACCCAAAATGAAAAGGGTAAAATGATACATAAGAAGCTGTAACCTACATAATGAAAATAGAATTGGTTACCTTTTTGCTAGTGACCCTTGAACAATGTTGCCATGATGTGGGAAGTGTGTTTTCCTCTGTGTCTTTCCTTTCCAGGGTACAATTTTCAAGTGGATAATTGCCACTTGGTATGTGTGGATTCATTGTAAACATGAGGGTGGATAGCTTATTATAGCATACAATTGTTTGGAATATGGTTCCAAGATCATAAACTTTGTGATGATTTTGCTTTTGAACCTTCCAATAATTAGGAAGACCCCTCTTATATGTCTTGATATTTGTTATGTTGGTAAAAGTGGATGAGATAATGATGTGCGTTCCTTATATCACATGAGGTGGATACCAAGGTAATGAATCCTAGTATCCAAGATGTATCAACAATATGAGAAATATGTGAAGGTTGGAGATATTTATTAAATGGACATTCTAAGTATTCCTCTCCCATAGAGAGAGAGAGAGAGTTGATGATGATCCTATAAATGTTGTTTGGAAGGAAAAACAAAAGTGATTCTATAATGTTGTGTATGGTCTGGTGATAGCTGGGCAAGACCACTATCTAGGATAGATGGTTTGTTGATACAATATATACAATTTCAGGATGATAGCTAGAATTTAAAGTTGAACATTACTACTAGAGTTGTAAAGGTGACACAACAAGTTTCTATGTTCCATATTTGCAAATGTTTTCTTATGTGGGGGGTTTTTGGTGCTGACCCAAGATGAAATATGTATGAATGATGTGACATCACCATGATATGAAAGTAACCATGTGAATGTAATAGGATGAGATGCAAAGGAAGTACCCATCTTTGTTTACCTTAGATTTCGGGGACGAAATCTTTGTTAGGGGTTTATAGTTGTAAGACCCCTAAACTTGCTTAATGAGTTGAATAAGCTTAATTATCATAATTAAATTCTTATAAAACTAATATAACCTTTTTATATGCTTTGAAATCATAATATAAGCTTAAGTTTCAAATTTGGTCTAATTTGGACACTGTTTGAGCAAGTTATGCAATTTTATGCACATTTTGGACTTTTCTGTAATTTACCCAATTGAGAGGTTTTCTTTACAATTTATCACTTGCATTATGTTTCTTGGATATTATATCATCATTATTTATTGAGCCATGGGGTTCCTATTTAAACCTTGATTTGAAGGTGTTTTCCTCAAGGGTATTTTAGGGTTTACCCCTTCATGGATGAGCTACCTTTAGTAGCTATCGACTAATGAATTATTTGTTTTGCTTGGAAATTCAAGAAACAAGGGATAATCATGTCTCTATGGATGGTGGGGGATCTTCTTGTGTGTGTGCTTGTATATTCTTAATAGTTTAAGGCCATGGACACTTGGAAAGATACTAGAACTTACACTTTTTCTTTTTCTTTATCTTAAAGTTTCATATACTTATCACTAAGCACCAAAATGAGCCATTTGCTCTCCACCACTTCCCTCCTATGAACTCTGTCCTCCCTATTTTCTGGTGTGAATTTCCTGTCCAAGGAAGAAGAAAGAGGGGATCTTCTTGGAAAAAGAATCTAGGGTTGCAATTGATTTCCTTTTAGGGTTTGAAAAGTTTCCTTCTAGTGATCTTGACCTGAAAGAGTAAGAATCCCCTTATTTCCTCCATTTATTTCTTTATTATCCTTCCTCCTACCTTTATTCAGGTCATAACCTTGTTGTTCCATGGTAGAAATTTCTCTAAAGCTCTAAAACCCTACCTCTCTTGCTCCTTATGCTCAGGGTTTGCTCATTTGATGAAGAAGGTGCTAGATGGATGAGTTCACAACTTATGCTTGGATTTAATACCCTAATTACTCATATTTTCTTATGTTTGGGAGTTTATCTTTTAATTATAGGCAAGTTTTATAACTTGCTCCACGTTTATTGCTTACCATAAGCTTGCTAGCTCATGTTCTTGCTTTTAAATGATGATCCATACACTAAAAAGCTTTGCTTGACTCGGATTTCAATTTTTATAATATTCCATATTCTGATTTTAGTTTTAGATGAACCTATGATCATGTGATAGTATGATGGCTAATGTATGAACTTGACCCAATGGTTGAGCCCTGAATGAGGTGTAATCCTCTTGTGTTGATAAGGGTTGATAACGTATGATATTGTGAAAAAGATTTATATCCTATGATAGTATGATGGTCTTAATGACCTTTGGGCATGGTTGAGCCCTGAATGAGGTGTAATCCTCTTGTGTTGATAAGGGTTGATACCCTATGATATTGTGAAAAGGATTTATATCTTTTGATAGTATTATGACTAGTGTGGTCTCATGAATGGCAAGTGAATAGTACCATGTGATGATGAGATGAGAAATTATGTTTACACGTTTTATATCTTTTGAAGTTGTGATATTTATATGCTTGATAGAAGTGAATTAGGATTTGTATGTCCACTTGTTTGATGCAACCTTCATTTACCCAATTGGAATAACTAATCAAGTGTAACTCTAATCATGTAGTGCCCTGTGCTGTAGAGCCATCTTTAGTGTCAAAACTTACTGGATGGTGAAATGAGTATTCCTAAAGGAAACTTAGAGCGTATACTGTTGAGTATATGGGGGTGCCAAGTTGAGGATATATCCTTGTCATCCACAATACAGGTTGTGGAGATTGGCTATGGTCAATGCCTCATACATTTGATGTGATTGATGACAACTACAGTTGTAACTCAGATTAGAGGGTTTTGTATACCCTAGATGCTAGCGTTGTGACCTGTACTGAGGTGGGCTAGTTACAGGACTATATATCGCTATTTTGCGGTTTGACTATATGTCACTGCTTTTTTACTCATACTAACTAAGGGGAAGAGATCTTAGGATACCATCACTCCTAGATCTTGTACGGAACCGAATAGCCCTTCGCAATGGTCAGTTGGACTTTGGATGGTATGATTCAAATTCCCCAGGGTATAATAAAAGATGTAAGACATCCGTGTAGCATATCTGTTTAGAGTTATACACAAAGCTTCATATAGGATGATAACCCTTGTTTTCTTTCTTTTCACTGAGATCGTGTATAGTACAATAAGATATAATAGATATGCTTATGCTGTAGTTATGCTCATGTTGTAAACATGCTTATGTTGTCAAATATACTGACACTGATAGTTAAGATGCTGCTGCTAGCTATGTTTAATATTGGTAGCCATGCCTATGTAATTAGAAATGCTTAAATTTCTAATCATGCCTATGTAGTTCATTATGTTATGATGTTAGTTTTACTTATGATATAGATCTGTTCCCTTTATTTGAGATGCCAATATTGATAGCCATGTTATGTTACTAGACATATTCATGATGTCAAGGATGCTTATGCTACTAGATTGCTTGTGCTATTAGCAAGGAATATGATGATAGTCAGATTAATGATAATGATTGTTCTTAGATGCAATTTGATGATATTTGAGTAGATATCTATCCAAAGAAATTGATTTATTTGTTATCTATATATGCATTGATGATCATACTTGTTGCTAAGATTAATTTCTTAATCTGTTTAGCATACTTGAACTGTTTAATCTGATCAATTGATTATTAAATACTCCAACTACTTAGTTATCTACTATTTAAAATGTTGTAATCAATAAGCGTTGTTGGAGGTTATATCTCTTGCTGGGTCATGGGTCTCACCCTTATATTTTGCCACATCTTTTTAGGTAATTGGAAGTGATGAAAACAAACATGTGGCAGCAAAGAGGAGCTATAGTTATGAATCTGTCAAAAAGTTGATTAGATGTCTAGTGTATCCTAGAGTCATCCTTGTACTCTCAGGTTCGGGCAGAAAAAGTTTGTATATGGTGTTTCAAACGAATCGGAATTTTGTCAGCATGTTAATGCTTGTTTGTGTGACATATATGAATATTGTTCTCCTATGTATATATGTTGTGGCTAAGGCTATAGACCAATTTTTATCAAATTCTTGGCATAATATGGATACAAGAAAGATATTGGGATCTTATGTAAATGTTTTTGAGCGGGTGTTGATGTTGAAATCGGTTTTAATTTACCCATATTTTTGGGTATGTGATTAATTAGTGATTGATTGTGTTTTATGTTTTGAGTAATTTCATTTAGTGTAATGGGTTCTCACAGTTTTCTTCTTCTTGGAGGTGATCCTTTGGCCAAAGAGTGTAATATTAGTTGAATCTTTTAGAGCTTTAGATCCTAGGAGAAAACTTTCCCCAACATCAGGCAGGTTTTATAACTTTTCCTAACTCTATTATGTGCATCCTTAAACCTGCTCTTATACTAGTTCCTATATGGCTCATTATACTTGAAACAACAAAAAGTTCTGATCTGATATATGTGTACAAGAGTCTCAATTTTTCTTTCCAAGTATACCTCTTTTGATGATCTTTCATCATCAGGTTTAGGGTTTAATGAACACGATGAAGTAGGGCGTTAGCCACCCTATTGATGCATGGTATTCTTGGGTTGATCACCTATTTCAACCTTGGTTTAGATCTACTATGGGCAGAGTAGGTGGTCGAGACAAATTCTTGGTCTTCTGTTACAGTTGAGACATGTCCACATGTTGGGTGGTCTAGACGCCTGGATGAAGGAGCTGGTCGTAACACCCTTGAGGACAACAGTCGCAACACCCTGATAGCTATCTACTTGAGATAATAGTGACAACAACACAGTGGTAGAGGAAGCAATCAAGCATCACATGCCGATTCTTAAAGACAAGTTGATAGAGGAAGAGGGTGACAATAGGCGAGGACTAGATTTTATGTGATGAGTTAGTTGGAAGGAGTTGTTAAACCTTGGGTCTTGACATGTCAGATGGAATTATTTCATTATGATTTGTATTCTTCATGTTTTGTATCTATTTTAATTGACCCGGGTGAGACACATTCCTTTATCACTAGAGAAGTGATTGCTAACTGTTCCTTACCTATTAATCGTAGACATGACAATCTTCATCTAGAAACTCTTTTAGTTGGTTTTGCAAATCTACAAGAAGTGTGCTCATCCTATGTTCTTTCCTTTTTAGGACACAACATTCAAGTGGATCTCCTACCACTTGAAATGCATGGATTTGACATAATCCTTGGGATTTATACTTTAGAAAAGTATCAAGTGATATTGGACTATAGTGCTAAGATGGTGACGTTTACATATGGTGATGATTCATGGGTTTTCAAAGGTGATAGGAAGATTCTTCCAACATGTCTGGTTTCAGCTATGATAGCTGAGAAGTGGATGAGATAGGGCTGTGATGTATTCTTGGCACATGTGATGGATACCAAGGAGAAAATTCCTAGTATTTAGGAAGTGCCAGTTTTATGAGAATTCAAGGACGTGTTTCCCAATGAGTTCCCAGATCTACCTCCTCCTAGAGAGATTGACTTTGAAATCAATCTAGATTCTGATACCCAACCCATAGCACAGAAACTATATAGGTTCACCATCAGAGATGAAAGAGCTTAAGAAATAGTTATAAGAACTACTTGAGAACGGTTTCATTAGGTCGAGCACGTCTCCTTGGGGTGCTCCCATTTTGTTTGTAAAGAAGAAAGATGAAGTGATGAGGTTGTGTATTGAGTACCAACAATTGAATAAGATGACAATTAAGAATAAGTATCCATTTCCGCATATAGATGATTTGTTTGATCAATTACGAGGTTCCACTTTCTTTTCTAAGATAAATTTGAGGTCAGGTTATCATCAGTTGAGGATTAAGGCAGATAACGTACCTAAGTCATCTTTTAGGATAAGGTATGGTAATTATGAGTTTGTGGTTATGCTATTTGGGCTAACCAATGCTCCAACATCCTTTACGGATATGATGAATAGAGTGTTCAAACCCCATTTAGATCACTTTGTATTTGTGTTTATAGATGATATCTTGATCTACTCTAGAGATGGTCATCAACATGAGCAACACTTACGTCAGGCTTTGGCTTTGCTGAGACAACATTAGTTGTATGCAAAGTTCAGTAAGTGTGAGTTTTGGTTAAAGGAAGTAGCTTTCCTAGGGAATGTAATATCTGCTAGAGGAGTATGTGTAGATCCAAAGAAGGTGGAGTCAGTGCTAGAGTGGGATCAACCAAAAACACCTACGGAGGTTCGTATCTTTCTAGGTTTGACATGATATTACATAAGGTTCATTAAGAATTTCAGCTCCGTAGCTTTATCCCTAACAAAGCTCGCCAGGAAGGATGTGCCATTTGTTTGGGATGACGATGTCAACGAACTTTTATATTCCTAAAGGAGATATTATCTAGTGCACTAGTGTTAGTACTTCTAGAGCAAGGAAAATGTTATATTGTCTTTTGTGATGCATCCAAGAATGGTTTGGGTCGTGTGCTAATGCAAGATAAAAGCATGATTTCTTTTGCCTCATGACAACTTAAGAAACACAGGGAGAACTGCCTAACTCATGATTTGGAGTTAGAAGCCATGTTCCATGCTTTGAAGATATGGAAACACTACTTGTATGGTAAGAAGTGTCAGATCTTCATTGACCACAAGAACATGCAATATATCTTTTCCAAGCAGGAGTTGAACATGAGACAACAACGCTGGATGTAATTTATTAAAGATTATAATTGCACTATAGATTACCATCCATGGAAGGTGAATGTAGTGACAGATGCTCCAAGTAGGATGTCTTCTACGTCATCATCCGCTAAAAATGCACAATTGAGTGATTTGGTATGCTATAAGAGAGACATGCTAGTCTCCTTGTAACCAATGAATGTGCACTTAGAGGTGTCCATGTTAGTAGGTTTGTTGGCACAATTATAAGTAAAGCCAACATTGAATCAATAGATCAAAGATGCACAATAGAATGATACTACGGTACAACAGATTCAGGAAGAATTGGGCAGTGAAAAATGTGAGGGCTTTCATGAATCTGAGGATGGGACAATATGTTATCATGGTAGAGCAGTTGTACTAGATGTTAACAATATGAAGATGTTAGTTCTAGAAGAGGCTCACTCATCCATGTATGCTATGCATCCATGTAGCAACAAGATGTATCAAAATCTGAAAGATCTGTACTAGTGGCCAGGATTGAAGCGAGATGTAGTTGAGTTTATACCTAAGTGTGTAGTATGTTAGCAGGTTAAAGCCGAGCATCAGAAGCCTGCCAGGAATTTTCAACCATTGCCTATACCTCATTAGAAGTGGAATCATATCACAATGGACTATGTGGTTGGATTTCCAAGAAAAACCAAAGGTCATGATTCCATCTGAGTAATAGTGGACAAGTTGACTAAGTCAACACGCATTATGCCAGTAAAGACAACATATACAATTGAGAAACTTGCACATGTGTATGTCATCAAGATAGTATGACTACATAGTATCCCAACTATTATAGTGTTAGACAGAGGTCCTTAGTTCACTAGTCATTTGGGAACATCTACATACAATGATGGGTAAGCAATTAAGGTTTAGCACTATGTTCTATCCACAGATAGACAGACAATCTAAAAGGACAATTTAGACCTTTAAGGATCTACTAAGAGCCTATGCATTGCAATTTTTGGGCAGTTGGGATATACACCTTAGCTTGATAGAGTTTGTGTACAACAATAGCTATCAAAGGAGCATCGAGATGGAACCATATGAAGCATTATATGGGAGACATTGCAGATCAACTTTTAGGTCCTAATCTAGTGTAACCGACAATAGAAAAGACCAAAGTCATTTAGCTATAGTTGAAAGTAGCACATGACAGACAGAAATGTTACACTAATAACCATCATAGACCTTTAGAGTTCCAAGTAGGAGACATGGTGTATCTTAGAGTCTCTCCTCGTAAAGGTGTTTAAGGGTTTGGAAAGAAGGGTAAGCTAGCTCCCAAGTATATGGGACTTTATCATGTAGTTGCACGTGTTGGGAAGGTAGCTTATAAGTTGGAGCTGCCACCTGAGTTGCAGAAGTTACATCCTGTGTTTCACATCTCTATGTTGAGGAAGTGTCACCCTGATATAGAGTTGACTCTTCATCCTGTTGAGGTAGAATTAGATAATGATATATCTTATGTATAAGGACATGTTGATCCTGGATAGAAGAATAAAAAGTTGAAGAAAAATAACAATGTGTTAGTTAAGGTTTTGTGGCATAATCGTGGCATTAAAGAAGCCACATGGAAGCTTGAAGATGAGATGCGAGAGAAATATTTGTCTCTTTTTGAGTAGGATTTTAGGGGCAAAATCCCTATCAGGGGTTTATAGTTGTAAGACTCACGACCTAGATTAATGCTTAATTGTGCTTACTTTGTATAATGTGATGCTTACACATTAATATAATTTCTTGAGATGTCTTAATATCATGGGACAAGCTTATATTTTCATTTTGGTCCAATTAGATTAATGTTTGAACTATCTTTGCAATATATGTGCTTATTTTCAACTAATTTGCAATTTACCCATGAGAGAGGGTTATCTTGCAAAATGTCACATGAAGAGAGTTTTTTTGTACCTTGGCATCATGAGAGATAATATTATGTAGTGGGGCACCTTGTTTGAATCATGGATGATGGTGTGACATCATCATGTGATATTAGGGTTTCTAGGGTTTGCATAGTTGATAAGTGTTTGACTTAGGGTTTAAGTGTTGTAACCCTACATCACTTGTGGTGAGGGTCATGACCAAAGCACATGATTTGGATGCATGGTCGACTGAGACAACCTTGTGAAGGGTGGGTCGAAAAGACCTTGTCTTCTAGTGTCTCAACCATGTACATGTGAGAGCTAGGGTTTCAACCTTGAAGTGTCTCGATCGAGACAAGGGTGTACTTGAGAGTGTCTCGATCGAGACATGAGGGCAACCAACCTTAGAGGCCACAACACTTTACTGGATAAACATGGACATTTCTATTTATGCATTCAAGAGGAAATAAGGTTATTTACTTGATGGGAAAGTGTCCCCTGGTGATCTAATATGTTGACACCTCAAGATCTTCTACTTCCCTCCTTCTTTGGGATATATAACCCCTTCTCTTCCTTGCAAGAAAATATTTTCATCCCCACACTTTTATTCTACCTTGAAATCATCCTTAGATCTCTAGGAGCAAGGAAGATCAGATCTTGCAACCTTGGGTAGCCGATCCATCTTGGACAATGAAGATCTTATGCTAGGATCAAATTTTGGTGGTGATTCTTGGAGAATCATCCCTTGGTAAGTGATCTTCTTCTTTAGATCACGTTTCCTTTTCTAAAAATCCATCTCCATACTATTCCTCCTTGTTCGTAGACTATGGATTATCCATGGTGGTCTTCTAGAGAGAGATATCCTCTTCACAAAGGCCTTAGATCATGCTTTGGCATGGTGGCAACTAGTGAGAGGATGATTTCTTCTCTTTTCCTCTTTCTTTCTTGGTTCGGCCTAGATCTGTTTTTCATATTTCTTGAACCTCCTTTGTAACCATGGTTTTCTTCTTCTTGGAGGTTATCCTTTGGCCAAATAGTGGAAGCTTAGTTGAAGCTTTTGGAGCTTGAGATCCTAGGAGAACGTTTCCCCTCAAATCAGGTGGGTTTTATAACTTTTCCTAACTCTATTATGTGCATCCTTAAACCTGCTCTTGTACTACTTCCTATATGGACCAATATAATTTAAATAATAGAAAGTTTTGATATGACATATGTGCATAAGAGTCTCAGTTTTTCTTTCTAAGTATACCTCTTTTGATGATCTTTCATCATCACATTTAGGGTTTAATGAACATGATGAACTAGGGTGTTATCCACCTTGTTGATGCCTGCTATTCTTGGGTTGATCGCCTGTTTCAACCTTGGTTCAGATCTACTATGGGTGGAGCAGATGGTCGAGACAAACTCTTGGTCTTTTGTTATGGTCGAGACATGTCCACGTGTTGGGTGGTCTAGACGCCTAGATGAAGGAGCTGGTCGTAACACCCTTAAGGACAACGATCGTGACACCCTAATAGCTATCTACTTGTGATGCTGTTGCAAAGTTGCTTATGAGTAGCGGTCGTGACACACTTTGTGTAGTGGTCATGATGTCGCGTTGCATGGCCTTGGTGTCGCATCACGATGCACTATGTGTAGCGGTCGCCATATCATGTTGCTATGGGGTCGTGACGCCCTATTATAGTGCTAGTCGTGACCCCATTTGGTGTAGTGCCTTGGTTGTAACATGGGTTGATGTGATGCGGTCGTAACCAATTGGATTGAGGTTGCAACACCCATGTATGGTGATGGTTGAGACTAGGTGCATGGTTGGTTGTAACCGTGAGATGTGTCTTGATCACGACATCTCATTGCTGACTAGGTCGAAACTCATGTGTCAAGGGGTGATTGACACTCATGTGTTGGAGGTGGTTAAAACACATAAATGTAAGTATGAACATGGTCAGTGCATATGGTTTTGATTGTTGGATCCTAGATGGGTGATTAGATGCTCTAGAGGGGGGGGTGAATAGAGCTGAAAGTACTTAAACAAAACTCATTAAACCTTCAAGATATATGGCAAGATAAGGTTGCTACATAGGTAATTTGAGTGCAACTAAAACATGCATAGCAAGGATGAGAGAGATTGAACATGCACCAATTAGACAAGCTATTTAGAGTGGTTCCATACTTCAAACTAGAAGTGTGTCAGTCCACTTGCCTAGAGAGGTCAACCTCTAGGACTTCCAAACTATTGCACTCTTATATTCATTCATAATACATACAATGCATGACCAAACAAAATACTTACCTATCCAATACAAAGAGTCTCCAACCTTACCAAGGACTTATACACTTTGCAAGAGTCTTTGGCCTTCTCCAAGGACTTACCCACTCTTGCACAAGTCTTCAGCCTTGTAGGGATTACCCACTCTTCTTGGATCTTTAGCTTTTGACTTCACCTTCACTCGGAGAAGCTTCCACCAAGGACTTACCCACTTGAGCAAGGAGTCTTCTGCCTTCACCAAGGGCTTACCCACTCTTGCTCCAAGTCTTCAGCCTTGATCTTCACCAAGGGACTCCTTCCCTTGTTCTTCTTCACCTCTCTTGGACAAGAGAGAGAACCTTCATCTTCATGATTGCAAATGAGAGATGGGGAGGTTGTAGAAGTGAGAGCCTCACAAGATATACATATAGGACTATCTCTCTTACAGATTTCCTACTCACTCTAATGGATGTAGAAAGTGATTAAGCTTAGAGAGAGAGAGGAGGCTGTAGGAAGCACTCAACTATAGAATAGGAGCCTCACATAGAGTTTGCAATGAATGCTCAACCTTGGAATGAAGCCCAAGGGGTCCTATTTATAGCTGGGGATGCCTCTTAGCCTTTGGGAACACTTATGAATGAAAACTAGCCATTTTGTGGCTTGCAACATATCTATTTTCACTTGTTGCAACTCCACAACGGCTAGAAGCACTTTTCTGCACTTTTCTGTACAGTGCAATCGGTCGAGTTTTAATGGGGGTAACTCGACCGATCAAGTAAGAGTCAAACCGATATTCAAGTGATCGGTCGAGTTTGTCCTGAGGAAACTCGACCGACCATTTCAACTGGAAATGGCCTGCTACCTGATCGGTCGAGTTCTGTGGGTGCACAACTCGACCGATGTAATCTTCAAAAAATCGATCAAGGTTGATCGGTTGAGTTTCAGGCTAGGGAAACTCGACCGACCAAGTGCCTGTAATCCATTTTCTAATTTGCATTAAAAGTGCTCTAATATTCGATCTAAGTGCTCCTGATATTTTTCTAAGCTTAATTACAAGTCATACAATCATTACAAGTGATTTACAACATGATTCTAATGAATTTACATCATATTACAAAAATGTGCACTTGTATTGACTTTGACTTGTCTTTTCTCCAATTTGATATGCGCAAGTTAGGGCATTTGGAGTGTGTCTATACCTAATATGAAATTACTCAAGTAGAGACATTAGACACCAATATGTGGAATGGTTAGTCATCATCAAAACATGGGTTTAGTCAATTTAGACGTGAGTCAACATTGACCTAATTGACCTTGAGTCAACAATCTCCCCCTTTTTGAAGATGACAAACCATTCCATAAATGTATTGAAAGCTAAGTAAAGTCATACCTTTGGAGAAACCTAGGGGTTTCAATAGAATTGAGTTCATATGATCCCCCTCAATTGATGTGCATGGAGTTTTCATACTCCCCCTCAATTGATGTTATTTCTCCTGCATGGTTAGCTTTCATAACATTTATAGAATATTGTGTCTTATACTCATATATGTTCTACACATATATGTATTCTCCCATTTACCTTCTCCCCTTTACGTGAACATACTTCTCTTCTTCATGTAAGACATGCCTTCTTCCTCTTTTTAAAAGAAGACATACCTTTCTCCCCCTTTGTCATTTCAAAAAGGTGGGGGTATGAAGAAATAAGAAACATCACTTGTTAAAGAAAAAGGAGATAACACAAATATATATAAGGAGAGTAGAAGAGCACATATAGGGTCTTGTCCAAGCATAGAAAGAAAAGCAAGTTAAAGCATATACTTGAACAACCCAAGAAGTAAGATAAAGTGCTGTAGAAAAACAATAAAACATAATTTTAACCCTCAAGATGACGAAATTGGACCAAAAACCATCAGAGCTCATTGCAAAGCAATGAGTCTTGCTTAGAAGGTCGTTTCTGCATGAAAAACACTAGTCTTGCACCAAAAACTGAAACTGGAGAAAAATCTGCATAAAATCCAAAAATACTCCAATTTCTACATATAATGTAGATAAATGTACCCTACATCACAATGTTATGCAAGCAACTCAAGATAGTAGATATGCAATTCAAGAAACAATCTTGAGCATGTATGAGACAAGATACAAGCATAGCATATAGATGAGCAAATATGCCAATTATAAACAAGGTTAAAACTACATGTATATGAACTACTAGTAGATGATATCACAAGTTAGGACTACTAGTAGGATCTAGATCATAGCAAGAGATACCAAAAGATACACAAGATAAAGCAAGCTATGAGTAGATGTAGAGATATATCCAAACAAAGAGATATGCAATTTTAGAAGCATGAAAGGATATAACTCACTAGATATGCATCCTTACCATAAGATGATTACTCCTAAGAACCTCAAGGTTTTATCAAAACAAGATATACACCTAGATAGATGTAGAAAGTTAGAGCACAACAGAAGAAATTTAAGACACAACCAAGAGATCCAAAGAGATCATCATCAAAACCTGCAAAACAACTCAAAGCAAGTAATTGCAAGATATAGATATACCAATTTAGAGCAATTAGAGAGATAGAGTTGTAAGCAAGATAGGCAGTTTAGAACATGGAAATATGCATATGTAAAGGTACCAAATGAGAATGCCAAAGAATAAGGCTATTGGTTGAGAAAATCTAGTTGAGAGGGAAATTCTCATTCAATAAGCCAAATGTATATTCTGTGCACAGTGTTATCGGTTGAGTTCTGTGCATAGACAACTCGACCAATGATAGCTGTTGGCAACACTCTTGGTGCCTATCGGTCGAGTTTCAAACAGGACAAACTCGACCGACAGAGCAGCTGTCAAAAAGCATATATATTTCATAAAAACATATTTAAAGGCATGCCAAAAAATACAACCCATATCCAAACATGTCTAAGCAAGTTAGTAATGCACTGTAGAAGCATTAGAAATAGTTTTTGAGCAAGAGTGTGAAGAGAAACACAAATTACCACTTTTGACTCAAAAACCATATGTATAGTGCACACTAACTTGACAAAAATGAGTTAGAAAAGGTTATAAGCAAGAGAAACATTACCTTTGTGCTTACCATTGCTTTTCCACTTGTTGTCACCCTTTACACATCTCACCTTTCTTCTTTCATGTGGATTGAGAAGTCAATTTGCAATTCAATAGCTCAATTCAATCCATTTGCAAGTACCTACAAGAAGAAATATGAAATGGTCCCCAATCATGTTTTTGGGTCCGGAGGGGTTAGTTTAGCAACCCAAGTCCTATTGCTCTTGGGTGCTTTCCTAAAAGGACAACAAGTAGAATAGTGACCAATTTCATTGCAATAATTACAAGTGCCCATGGCCTTGGAACTAGAGGATTCTTCATTGAAAAATGAAGGTCCTTTGTCTTTGTTGTTCCTTTGGCTACTATCATATCCTAAACCATGTCTACCAATTTGTTTAGTAGTATGATGTAGGATATCATTAAGACTCTTTTTACCAACTAAGAATCTTTGCAAAGAGGATCTCAAACTGTCATTATCATGCTTAAGAGAAGCAATAGTAGAAGACAATTGATTAATATTATCTCTAGCATGCAAAAGATCATTTTCTAAGCAAAGAGCTTTAGTTAAATAATAATCTCTATAAATATGAAGAGCAGCAACATCATTCTCTCTATTTGTAGAACTAGAACAAGATTCATGCCCATTGATTTTAGCAAGCAAGGAGGCATTTTCTATTTCTAATTCATGCAAAACAAAATCTTTGTCCTTGTTTTTAGATTTAAGAACATCAATATCATGCATGAGAGAATCAACAATTAAGGTATGCTCTTCATTAGAACTAGGCATGAGAGGTTGAGCTTCTAGAAATCTAATCTTATCAAGCAAACTAGCATTTTCAAGTTTAAGAGAGTCTACTTGGCTAAGACATTTATTTTTATCATCAAGCAAGCAAGAATTAGCATGCTTAAGATCATCTAGTTCTACATGCAAATTATCAACAATTTTATCTAGCTTTTTCTTTTTCCTTTTAGAAGACTTAAGAGAGGCACACACATCATGAACAATAGCAATCAAAGATTCTTTATCTAAAGAGATTAGGTTTACCTCACTTGAGTCTTCACTTGTTGATGCTATAAGAGAAAAATGGCATTCTTCTTCATCACTAGAGCTTGAGCTTGATCCTTCACTTGAATCTTCACTTGAGCTTGAGTTGGAGGAGCCACTTGAGCTTGATTGCCATTTCTTCTTGTGAAGATGGGTCTTTTGCCTTGTGGGCAATCTTCCTTGTAGTGACCCTTCTTTCCACATGTGAAGCACCGGATGGAGGAGGACTTGCCTTTGTAGAGTTTACCCTTGGAGTACATGGCATCTTCTTTAGCTTGAGAGGATGGATAGACTTGTTCCATGATATCTTCAATTTGAGCCTTCATTTCAGCCTTCTTCATTCTCTTTAGCTCTTTCTTCTCTTGTCTTTCTACTTCCTCCCTCTTGTCAAGTGTAGCTTCATGTGCTTGTAGATTTCCAATGAGCTCTTTAATAGGAATATCCTTAAGAGACCTTGCTTCTTCAATTGAAGTCACCTTGGGTTCCCATCTCTTGGGGAGAGTTCTAAGGATCTTTGAGTTGATCTCTCCACTAGACATAGGATGTCCTACAATAGAAAGACCATTCACAATGGTGTTGAGCCTTGAGTACACATTGGCTATGCTCTCCTCCTTTCCCATCTTGAAGTTCTCAAGCATCCCTTTGAGCATGTAGACTTTTCTTTCTTTCACTTGATCTGTCCCTTCATAAGTGATGCAAAGCTTTCTCCATACCTCATAGGCTGTTTCACATGAAGAAATCTGGTTGAACTCGGTGGGGGTCATGGAGGTATATAGGATGTGCATGGCTCTAGTATTCAAGGTTGCTTTCTCTAAGGTAGCTTCACCCCATTCTTCAATCTTTGTCTTTGGTAGCATGTATGGGATGTTCACCATTTGCCACATCTCAAGACTTGATCCTTGGATGTAGAATTGAAGCCTTCTTCTCCAATATAGGAAATTGCTCCCATCAAAGATTGGTAGGCTGATTCTCTCTCCTTGGTAGTCACCTATCTTCTCCTACTTGTTGAAGTATGCTTGGAGAAGACCCGCTCTGATACCAATTGTTGGATCCTAGATGGGTGATTAGATACTCTAGAGGGGGGGTGAATAGAGATGAAAGCACTTAAACAAAACTCATTAAACCTTCAAGATATATGACAAGATAAGGTTGATACATAGGTAATTTGAGTGCAACTAAAACATGCATAGAAAGGATGAGAGAGATTGAACATGCACCAATTAGACGAGCTATTTAGAGTGGTTCCACACTTCAAACTAGAAGTGTGTCAGTCCACTTGCCTAGAGAGGTCAACCTCTAGGACTTCCAAACTATTGCACTCATATATTCATTCATAAGACATACAATGCATGACCAAACAAAAGACTTACCTATCCAATACAAAGAGTCTTCAACCTTACCAATGACTTACCCACTTTGCAAGAGTCTTCGGCCTTCTCCAAGGACTTACCCACTCTTGCACAAGCCTTCAGCCTTGCAGGGATTACCCACTCTTCTTGGATCTTTAGCTTTTGACTTCACCTTCACTCAGAGAAGCTTCCACCAAGGACTTACCCACTTGAGCAAGGAGTCTTCTGCCTTCACCAAGGGCTTACCCACTCTTGCTCCAAGTCTTCAGCCTTAATCTTCACCAAGGGACTCCTTCCCTTGTTCTTCTTCACCTCTCTTGGACAAGAGAGAGAACCTTCATCTTCATGATTGCAAATAAGAGATGGGGAGGTTGTGGAAGTGAGAGCCTCACAAGATATACATATAGGACTAGCTCTCTTACATATTTCCTACTCACTCTAATGGATGTAGCAAGTGATTAAGCTTAGAGAGAGAGAGGAGGTTGTAGGAAGCACTCAACTATAGAATAGGAGCCTCACATAGAGTTTGCAATGAATGCTCAACCATGGAATGAAGCCCAAAGGGTCTTATTTATAGCTGGGGATGCCTCTTAGCCTTTGGGAACACTTATGAACGAAAACTAGCCATTTTGTGGCTTGCAACAGATCTATTTTCACTCGTTGCAACTCCACAATGGCTAGAAGCACTTTTCTGCACTTTTTCGTACAGTGCAATCGGTCGAGTTTTAATGGGGGTAACTCGACCGATCAAGAGGCAAACTGATATTCAAGTGATCGGTCGAGTTTGTCCTGAGGAAACGCGATGGACCATTTCAAATGGAAATGGCCTGCTACCTGATCGGTCGAGTTCTGTGGGTGCACAACTCGACCGATGCAATCTTCAGAAAATCGATCAAGGTTGATCGGTCGAGTTTCAGGCTAGGGAAACTCGACCGACCAAGTGCCTGTAATCCATTTTCTAATTTGCATTAAAAGTGCTCTAATATTCGATCTAAGTGCTCCTGATATTTTTCAAAGCTTAATTACAAGTCATACAATCATTACAAGTGATTTACAACATGATTCTAATGGATTTACATCATATTACAAAAACGTGCACTTGTATTGACTTTGACTTGTCTTTTCTCCAATTTGATATGCACAAGTTAGGGCATTTGGAGTGTGTCTATACCTAATATGAAATTACTCAAGTAGAGACATTAGACACCAATATGTGGAATGGTTAGTCATCATCAAAACATGGGTTTAGTCAATTTATACGTGAGTCAACATTGACCTAATTGACCTTGAGTCAACAACTTTGTGTAGTGGTCATGATGTCGCGTTGCATGGCCTTGGTGTCACATCACGATGCACTGTGTGTAGCGGTCGCCATGTCATGTTTCTATGGGGTCGTGACACCCTATTATAGTTCTAGTCGTGACCCCATTTGGTGTAGTGCCTTGGTTGTAACATGGGTTGATGTGATGCGGTCGTAACCAATTGGATTGAGGTTGCAACACCCATGTATGGTGATGGTCGAGACTAGGTGCATGGTTGGTTGTAACCGTGAGATGTGTCTTGATCATGACATCTCATTGCTGACTAGGTCGAAACTCATGTGTCAAGGGGTGATTGACACTCATGTGTTGGAGGTGGTTAAAACACATAAATGTAAGTATGAACATGGTCAACGCATATGGTTTTGGTCTATCTAAAAGTGTTCTGGTTATGAATGGCTAGTCATCAATAATAATGCTTTACTCTCCAATGACATGGGAAGTAATGGAATTAGGGTTTAGAGACGGTATGATGCTATGAAACCCTAATTAGGTACATATAGACCCTAATCCTAATTTGATGATAACATGATAAGCGTGTTCACTTTATTTGAAGATTGTTATTCCATGATAGTGTTTTCTTTCTCCTAATAGTGTAACACTAACTTGCAGGTGAGATGAATGGTATAGCTAAGTAAATGCTATGGTGGGCCCTATACAATATAGGTTATTATGAGTAATGTTGAGGTTTTTTGTGAAATTGAATGCAAAGGAGTATATGAATTGGTCTACTAACCTAGCAAGTTCCTTATTCATAAATTGAGGGATTGATATCCCATAGAGATGTAACATTTTTAATAACCTTGTGAATGGTAGTATTACAAGTGCCATATGATGATGAGACAAGTCCTCACTTAATACATTTATATCTTCTAAAGTTGCATCCTACCTTAATTTTGTAGAGTTTGTTTATGGTAAATATGTTGTAACTTGATTGATGTATTTAAAGATACACAATTGGTATATCTAATCAAATGAAACTCTAATCATGTAGTTTCCATGTACCATAGAGCCATCTTCATTGTCAATATTTAGCTAGATGATAAAATGAGTAACTCGTACATGAAATTCAGAGCATATATTGTTGAGTATGCAGGGTACCAGTGGAGATAACTCCCTGTATCCTTAAATTATTGAAATATAGATATATTGTTTATTATTGAAGGACCATACATGAGCCAGTTCTCTAGTGTTGTGCAATGTACCAAGGCAGACTAGTTGCATTACAGGACCATAGACTTGACTATGAGTTGTTGTCTCTACATGATTGTAGCTTTGACTACAAGTTGTTGTCTTTACAATTTGACTATTATGTCACTGCATTGCAGACTCAAACTAATTGAGTAGTGTCAGTGATGATCATGGAGTCTGGATCTTCCATGAATCTTGTATGGTAATGACTTTGACTTAGTAGTGGTCGGTTGGATTTGAGTGGTACACCTCAAATCCTCAGGGCATTATAATAGAAGTGATAATACATCCGTGTAGTATATTTGTTTAGGGTCAAATACAAATCACATTGGATGACACCATGCCTTATTTCTTCTATTGTTTAGTTTATACTAGTCATATATGTTCTTCATATTCCTTTTAATAATATAAAATGTTCTATAGCTTAGTTGTAACAACTTAAACTACTCAAATAGTATTACCCACTTTATTTACTACTCTTTATATTACTATGCTTATTATAGACGTTGGAGAAGAGTTATATTCCTCACTGGGATGTTTGGTCTCGCTCCATGGGTTCCACAACTCTTTAGATGGTAGTGGACGAGGAGGTCAAGGTTGTGGTACAAGTGTTGAGCTGTAGAGTGAACAATAGCTAACAAGAGGTTGGACATGCTACCAATTAGAGTCTTGTAGTAGAGTCCTATGTGTTGTCCCTGTACTCTGAGGTCTTTGGGGGAGATTTTGTTGTATTATACATTAACACGTACATTTTGACTTATGCCATGTTTGTGTATAAATGTTATGTACATATAAAAATGTTGTGAAATGTAACAATTGTGGCTTGATAGCCTTTAAACATAAATATGTATCATATTTTGTCATATAATGAATATAGATGGCCTATGTTGAAGGCTTATTGTGATAAACTTCTGCATGATACACTGAATTGCAAAATAGTTTTAATTTACCCTATTTTGTGGTAATATTTTTGATAATGACAATTCCATTCTTTGTTTTGAGTAATCTCACTTTGTGTGGTGATGGTCGTCACACTATTACCATGACACCTAGAGAACTACCAAGAACATGGTGCACACTTGTGTAGATACCCAAAGCACATGCTGTGAACATATGTCTAGGGTTGTAATAAGATCTCCCTTTTCTCATCCTACTAAACCTACAACCCATACTACAATACATAAGGAGGATAAAAGAAAGGGTCTAGGGATTACACAAGCCTACACCTAGTTCTAGAACATCTAGGTTCTAACCTAGAGGCTAAGTCAACATGGTCCACAAGGGACATCTTATTAAGTTTCTAGATTTGAGATGCAAGGTTGTGTCTAGTTTGTGTTTGATGTGAGAAATGTTTGGTGTCATTATTGTTCATGCTCTGATACCAACATTTTTTAATACTAACTCCAGATGACTATAAAGTCATTGGCAATAGGACCTAGGTGTACATCCCTAGCATGATATTATCAAAGTGAGAATGCGAAAGTATAAAACTTAGCATAGATGAAGAGATAAAAAGATAAAGGCACCAATGATGATATGAACAATCAACAAGATATATTAAGCAACATTGTTTATTACAAGCTTTCAATTAAATATTCATGAGTACAAATTTTCAAGTATGCTCATGTACACTATGGATCTTACAACAAGTACACCTGACATAGCCCACCAAGCCTATCAATTGCTAGCCATCTTTGAACCTATAAAATATGTGAAACAAGGTGGGTAAAGCACACGAGGTGCTAAGTATAGGGATAAAATATACATATACATAAGCTTTGCAAAATTTGAAAAGATTTGCAGAAGTAACAAAAAAGAATAAATGAGTTAAGTTCTTAGAAAAACGAGAGCCCATATTTCATGTCATTTCACTCCAACTATACTAAAACATCATGGATTCATAAGGCCTTTGTCTACTTCCCATCATAAGAGTCTGTAAGGGTGCTAAACATTAGCTAACCCTTTTATACGTGAGGGACCTCAAGGCCATTTCCAAGACTTAACCCTGTTTCCACATTGTAAAATGGAGTTCCAATTTATGTTTGCAAGTTATAAAACTACGACGAGACTAACATCAAGTACAATACTAGGATACTACATGGAAATAGTTGAGCAAATAAACAAGCATACATACATGTCAATTTGCAAGAAATAAAAGCCCAGACCTGATTCAAAGTTCTCATGACCTAACATATTCTTGGCCATCTAGCAACAAGCCACACCTAATTAACAACAAGATTGCATACATGTATTAGATTCTCATCATTAACCCTAATTAGAATCATTTTAGGGTTTTGGTCAAATTATGGTCAAGGATGCTTATTAGTGCATTAGATGGTCTTTTATTGACTTGGGGTCCATCACATGGGTGTGATTCTAGTATCATGTCATTTTGGTGTTTCATTCATTTCCTACAACCATTTCAAGGTTTGAGTCACCAATGCACATTATAGGGTCAAAGGATCACAATAGGAAATACAAGGTCATGATCCAATAAGACATGAGAGTCAAGCATCAAAGATGGTCTAGATCAACAACATTAGGACAGAAGACACACATCACAATATAGGTGAAAGTCCCCTAGGGCCCCAACATCATATTCCCAACATTGGGTATTGACATTTCAACATATATGCAAGCAAAAACATAGTTCATATGCCATTAGAGGTCAACATAAGACTTAGGTTGGTATCTACAACAAGGTGATCAAGAATATTTGATACAACTCTAATTCGAGATGATCGAGCATAAGGAAAGGATTCACAACATTTCTAGAGCATAACACAATTCAAGACATATAAGGCATGTGAGGGGAATAAGGTAGGTTGTGATGCTATATGCATCTCACACTTCATAAGAGAGATGGAGCATAGACATTTGAGTCATAAGGTATCATTAAATTGCTAGTTTCAAATATCTAAAGGAGTATAATGCATAAATTAGGTCAAACATAACATTAATTCAAAGTATAAACCAACATTCACATAATAGGTACATTTATGCATTTAGGTCCATATAGAACAACATGGGTTAAAGGGAGTTAGGATTGATGCTAGCATCATAGAGAGGCAAACGTTTACTATTTTGAGGTTGATTAGGAATAATTCAAACATTAAGAAGCAAGACCATCAAGTTAGAGCAAGGTACCTCCTATATACATGTCTAAACAAGTCATATGAGTGCATTAGAGTTCATCATTGAGCAATAAGGGTGATTAGGATTCTCATAATGATCAAGTTTCATATAAGTTACTGATTTGAGAGATAAAGAGTAGAGTTAGCATCTAGATCCATGATTTAAACATAATCATGCATTAATTATGGTCAAAAGGATCAAAGATCACATATATAACAAAAACATATAAATAGATAAAGATTCAGGGTCTGAAAATGTGTCCATGTTGTAGATCTTTTTGAGAGTATTGATTTAGTATATTTATTTGCCTAATTTGGCCTTAGGATGAGGGATATATCATATTTGTACATTTTGATTAGAAACTATATTTTAAAGTTGGGGGGACTGCTACCTTGATTTATTGCTCTAACTGAGCCCTTGGATCAAGGATCAATAACTCACCTAGTGCACCCGATCTTGATTCACCAACACCAAGCTTGGTTGGGCCCGCACCGCTCACGCTTGCTTCCAGCTACTGGAAGATGCTCACTCGTGACATACTCCTACCCTCCACCATGATCCGACGCCACCCACTGCTACTCCCACTCACACCAGTCCATGCAAAGAGATAGAGAGGGAGATGACAACACATGGAATTTGGGTCGTTCACCATGGGGGGTCCAATTTGGCCCATCCTCATCTATGACATCTTCTCGCCCACACCCATCATGCATAATAGCATCACATGCCACGACTAGGGCTCGTTGGAGCTTCCTATCTGCCGTGCACAAGGCCACTAAGACTACTGGAACGTGCAACCCAACTCTGCCTCCATGCTATAGAGTCATGGATGGCCTCAAATCTGGACGAGAGGAAATGGAAGAGAGAAAACCCCAAAGGATCCGTGGGGCGCCGCCATGGCCACAACACATAGAAGGAGGGTTGAGGGGGCGATCTAGGATGAGCAAGTAAGATGAAAAAGATAGGGGAAATGGATGGGAAGATGAAAAGAAGCTATACAGGTTGTCAATTGCTCAAAAGAGGCTAAGACGTAGCATATTGGTTGCTCAAAAAGTACCTCTTCTATAGTGTACGAACCAAGGAAGGGGATGACCTTGGAGCCGTTGGATCAAGGGTAAAATCCATGGGACAAGATATGAGAGTTGCAAATTGTTGAAAAGGACATGTGGGGATTGCTCAATTGGAAGGTGAGGCACCCTTCTTTTAATGGGCCGCACACCTCATTTTGGGTCCAAGAAAGGCTCATCGATTAACTCAAGTGAAATTTGAGCCAATTTTAAAAAGCCATAACTTAGGATACAAATGTATGATTGAGATGATTTTTGAACCATTGGAAAGATAAGTGAAAATTTGACAACATGATATAAATTAGGGAAAACGTTGATCACATTTAAGAGGTTCAAATTATCTTGTAAGATAGTGACATGTTAAGGAATGATATTTAGTTCAAAAGTACAAATTGATGTCACATTTGGTAAAATTGAATACTGATGTGACTAAATTGGAGTCTCACAACCATCAAGCCATGAAATTGATATTGAATTGAGTAAGAGGTCAGTTTATGAGAGAGAAAGAGTTCAATATAGGATAGAGAAAATTCAGGTTGTCACAGGTGCTTTCCTAAAAGGAAAATATATAGAATAATGACCAATCTCATTATAATAGTTGCAAATGCCCTTAGCCTTGGAAATAGACAGTTCTCCATGAAATATTGGAGGTCCTTTACCTTTGTTGTTCCTTTTGATACTATCATACCCTATACCATGTCTACCAACTTGTTTAGTAGTATGGTGTAGAATACTATTAAGATTCTTTTTACCATCAGAGTATATTTACAAAGAGAATATTCAACTATGATTATCATGCATAAGAGAAGTAATTAGTAGAAGACAGTTGATTAATGTAATATCTAGAATGTAATAGATCGATTTCTAAGAAAAGAGATTCGGTCATATAAGAATATTTTTCTATATACAGAGTAGCAACATTATTCTCTCTACTTGTAGAACTAGAACAAGATTCAAGAACATTGATTAGCAAGCAACACAAAATTTTCTTTTTCATGCAAAGTAATCTTGGAAAGATATACACTATCTTCATATTCTATTATTTTCATATCAAAGTCTTTTTCCTATTTTTCAGTTCTAATAACATTAATATTAACCATGAGAGAATTCACAATTTTAGTATGCTCTTCAGTAGAACTAGGCATAAGAGGTTGAGATTCTATAAAATCTAATCTTATCAAGCAAGGTAGTATTTTCAAGTTTAAGAGCATCTACTTGTCTAAGATAACCATTGTATTCTATCTCAACACCATTTAATTTCAATTCAAGTTCAATATAAAGCTATTGGAGATTGTTAACATCATATTGCAAGCAAATGTTAGCATGTTCAAAATAATCATTTTCTTCATGAAATTTATCAACAATCTTAGCAAGATTTTTCTTGTTATGCTTAGTAGTCATAAGAGATGCACAAGTTGCATGATTAATGGAAATTAAGGATTATTTATCTAAATAGCTTAGATGTACCTCATTTGAATCTTCATTAGGACTTGCCATGAGAGCAAAGTGGCATTCTTCACTTTCACTAGAGCTTGCTTTGGAGCTTTCACTAGAATCTTCGCTTAAGATTGAAGTGGAGGAGTCACTAGAGATTTTGTGAAATTTCTCCCTCTTCTTGAATCTACACTTGAGATGCTTTCCCTTGGAGTAGTGGGCTTCAAGGTAATTTAAGGATCCATATTCATTTGAGGATAGAGGAACTTGACTAATGGCTTGTTGTTGCTTAATAGCTTCAACTCGTGCTTTGACTACAACCTTCTTTTTTCTCTTAGACTCTCTCTCTTCTTACTCTTCCTTGTTAAGTCTCACTTCATAATCTTGTAGATTTCATATGATCTCTTTAGTAGGAATGTTAGAGGGAGACTTTGTTTCTTCTATGGTAGCCACCTGCATTTTCCAACACTGAGGAAGAGTATGGATGATCGTGGACTTAAACTTTCCTTGATTCATGGTATGGTCTAGGATAGAAAGACCATTTGTAATGGTTTTGATCCTTTAGGGAATTTCAACTACACTCTCCTCCTTTCCATCTTGAAGTTTTCAAGGAGACCATTGAGAATATATACTCTACTTTCCTTCACTTGCTTTATCCCCTCATAAGTGACACATAGCTTTCTCCATATCTCATAGGATTTGTCACAAGAAGAAAACCAGTTGAACTCGGTTGGGGAAATAGAGGAATAGAGGATGTTGATGGATCTTGCATTCAATGTTGATTTCTTCAAAGTATCATCATCCCATTCTTCTACCTTTGTATCCAATTTCTTGTATGGAATATCCACAATTCTCAATAGATCAAGACTTGATACTTGGATGCAGAATTGTATTCTTCTCTTCTAATATATGAAGTTGCTCCCATAAAAGATTGGAATGTTGATGTAGTATCTCCCACCTTAATTATCACCCATCTCCTACTTATGGAAGTATTTCTTAGAGAAGACCTACTCTGATACCAATTGTTGGATCAATAGTGGGCTATAAAGGGGGGAGGGGGTGAATAGAGATAATACCACTTAAACAAAATTCCTTAGACCTTCAAGATATTTCTAAGATAATATTGCAAGTATGAACTTTGAGTGCAACATAACATGCATAGCAAGGGGGAGAGAGAATGAACAAACACTAAATAACACAAGTCATTTATAGTAGGTTCCAACCTTTGAAATAGGATATGTACAACCACTACCTAGAGGGGTCAATCTATAGGATTTTCAACCATGTCTCACTCCTTATATTTTGTTATAAGAGTTTAAACATAAGATTACCCTTTTCAAGGTCAAGTGCTAAAATAGCATTCCTTTTTGGATATAGGGGCAATAACCATTACAAAGGACTTATCTTTCCATGATCAAGAGTCTTCCACCTTACCAAGGACTTACCTACTCTTAAAACAAGTGTTTGTCCTTCTTCAAGGACTTAGCTCACTCTTGCAACAAGTCTTCAACCTTTAAGGTCTTATCTACTCTTGTCTTGAATCTTCCACCTTTGACTTCATATTCACCAAGGATAAGCTTTTCACCAAGGGACCCCTTCCCATCTTCTTTTGCACCTGTCTTATCCAAGATAAAGAATATTCATCTTCATGGTAGAAAGAGAGATTGGGAGGTGGAGAATGTGAGAGCCTCACAAGATATGCATGTTAGACTAGCTCTTGTACAAATCTCATACTCACTCTATTGGATGTGGCAAGTGATTAAGCTCATGAGAGTAGTTGGAGGCTCTTGGGAGGCAAATCTCTCTCAACTATAGTATAGGGACCTTCATAGTGATTAAATAACCATGGGACAAAGCCAAAGGGGTCCTATTTATAGTTGAGGTTTCCCACTAGATAGTAGAGACACTTAGGATTGAATTCTAGGAATTTTGGGTGTTGCAACAGATCTATTTTTGAGTTGGCAACATAATAAAAACTAGAAACACTTTTCTGCACTTCATCGTACAATGTTGTTGACTGAGTTATCTTTTTCGAAACTCATCTGACGATAATATATGACAAAAGAACTTGTAGTTGTCGGTTGAGTTTATCAGGGATGAAGCTCGAATGATGATTGTAATTTATTTTTCTACTGTAGGGTGTCGATCCAGTTGCCACCAAGACAAACTTGACTGAACTTGGGTATTGCCAAAAGCTAGGTTTGGATGTCGACTGAGTTCCCACCAGGACAAACTCGGATGACAAGACAATCGACGAGGACTCATGACAAATGCCCAAAAAGTGTTTATATATTCAACTTTAGGGATGTAAATTTCCATTAAGCATAATTACAAGTCATACATCCATTAAAAGTGATTTAAACCAAAGATCTATGAATAAAACTATCTATTCTTCAATCTTGATCTTTATGAACATATGACTTAATTTCTCCAAATTAGGGTTTGCAAGTTTAGGAATTTAGAGTGTGTCTATTTAATATGAAATAACTCAAGTAGAAGCAATAGACAAATAAGTTGAATGGTTTAATCATCATCAAAATAAGGGATTAGTCAATTTAGATCTTGAGTTAACAAGACATTGGCTTATACTTTTCCAAACAGATGTATCCCACTAAGTTAAATGTACACACAGACCAAATGGATAAACAACCTAAGATATTATCTAAGATATATGTGTATGTTTGCTTGTAACTCTCCCACGAAGTACAAGACACCCAAGTAAATACCAAGATAAGTAGTAGCCGTCATCCCCACCCTCTTACCGATCTATCTTTGGAGAGAGGGTGCAACCAATGATGTAATAAAAAACATTTAAACTTGTTGAGACAGACTATTATGATGCTTCTTCAAATATACCAAAAAAATTCATGATTGTGTTAATATTATTCATGTCAGGTTGAGAAAAAAGAATAATTTCATCAAAAAATGTAGCATGAGATATGGAAGGGCCTCTTTTGAGATAACTTCAAGGGTTTCCATGAAGAGTTATTAACTACATTGTTTATAAGTAGGCTTATGAAATTAAGGCATAAGATGAAGAAACAAGGTTGTTGGTATGTATGCTCAGAGAGCCAATCATATGATGATTGGAGTGAGGCATTAGATACTTGATTTGATAAATCATAAAGGTAATTCCATCTATTATGTTTGTCTCAGTCTTGAGACGATGACACAAACATAAGTACATGTCTAGAGAATGATGATACTCGATGTTGTATATCTTCAAGTACGTGACTTGGAGGATGATATCATACAAATGATAAGAGTTCATACATTCTTGTTATGTCCATAGTCAGTTATTACCGTGGAAGCAAAATAGACAACAATAATACATAAGAATAGAGTGTGTGTTGACTGATGACAGAGTCTCATTAGTCATGATATGTGATATCAAGTCAAACACACAGATACATGTTAGTGAATAGTGTATCAGACAGACCTACCATGAAAGTGATAAATGGAAATCATGGAATGGTAGTCAGAATCATCTCTCACAGTGATGGTGGTGATTGTGATTCTTAGACCTGAAATCCCTACACTCATCACATGTCGTTGGGTACACTTTGATATCATCAAACATAGTCCTAAAACATGGGTTGTTATAACAATGATGATTGGGTGACTTTGACACATGTGGATTGACTATGAGTGATAGAGACATGATTTGTCCCTCCTACTAGAGATTGATATCTAGGGCCCCTTGATAAGCGATACTGAGAGTGTACCGACGTACCCATGTGATTCAATGTATGATATGTGAACTCACATGCATCTCAGACAGTCTGCTCTAGTTTAAGGAACATGGATTGAACGTTGAGAGGATAATGATTCCATGCCTTGAGTTCAATCCAGATATCAAAGGCAAAGGAAGTATACAATCACGGTAACACTATTCACATATTATAGGTTGAATTTGTTCTCCAACTTTCTGAATTACTTGGGTAGCAATGATGTTCTACTAGGTACCACTCTTTTCTTGTGATGTCATAAGTTGTTATGGACATTCACTGCCAACGTAATTCTGGACCTATAGGGTTACACACATAGGATACACTTGGATTAAAGGAGTATATTCATGAATGATATTTAGATTGAATGTAGAAGGTTTTTAGGTATTCAATTAAATAATATATCAACCGACTTGAATCAGAATCATCAAGTTCAAGTGTTGGACTGACTAATTGCAGTGTCAGGTTGATTGGAATTGATTACTAAAGTGTTTAGATATTGAATTCATGCACCAACAACTGACTGCACTGCCAAATGGCCTTCTCAAATATTGAGATGGGCATCTGGGGTGCCAAATAGCCGTCTCAAGTGTTGAGATGGGTGTCTGGTTTGTTAGGCTTGTTGGAACAAAGTTGGATGCCCAACTTGAGGTGAACCGACCGGCTCGGCTCACCAGAAAAACATCTGGGTGAGAGAGATGACTGTCTCACATGTGCAAGATCGCTCGATTAGGCTAGGGAAGGTTCTAGATACTTTCCCAAATTCATTTGGATTGCACAATGCCTGTTGTGCAAGAAAAATCGATGTTTGTCATTTATTAGAAGGGAATTTCCAATTCCGTGTGCAAATAGGAAACTATAGAAGCATGAGATGACCATTTCACACTGCAAAACGACCGTCTCGTGCACGAGATGACCATTTTGCAGTGCAAGATGACCGTCTCACGATCCGCTGGCTCTGGCAGTGCAATGTGGAGTTTCTGATGGTCTGCATGGACTACTCTAGAGGCAGGAGTCCTTTGGTTGCTGCTAGGAGGATGACATCAATCCGTGGTGAGTCCATAGGAGTCGTTATAGGAGATGTTTGAGTCTGCTGTTCGTAGTGAAGACTAAGAGCTGCAAAGACACTGTCCAAAATAATAATTGCAGGGTGATATCACTAGACTTGCTCCAGGACCAGGTATAACCTTACAAGCCTTCCTTCCAAGATACATTGTTGTTGATAAGATTCTGTTGGTTTCTGGTAAACATGCCAATAAATATTTGTTTCTGCTGCCTATATCTGTGCACAATTTCCCAACAATGCTATCAAAGCCCCCTTAATCTACGGTGTATCTGGGATCTAAATCGATGTGATCAGATTTAGTTTTTCATTTATTAATGCATACGATGCAAATATTAAAATGATTAATGTGCATATCCAACTAAATACCACATACGATCACAACTAATATATATATGATATGATATAATATGCAATCCATACTTTTTTTCGTAAAAATGTTTTGATGGCGGATGTTAGCGTGGTTATGGCCAAAACCCCAGATTTGTGTGTGCATGGTTGTGATTTTTTTCTTTTTGTAACCGGTTTGCATACTAATCCCGTCTCTTTTTTCTAAATGTAAATTAATACTCTTCATCCTATTTACCCTTGAATGTAACTTGAGGTTTCCCTTTTATAATGTAAATAAATAGGATAGTTTTAATTTATGCATCGTTGTAAGAAGTTATTCTGCACCGGGCAAATTGATCTTTCGAAGGATCGAGGAGGCCAAACGACAGGAGGTGAACCGATCGACCTGTGGCCCAATCGAATGATTAGAAGAGACCATACGACCATTTCAGGAACCCAACTGAGCAACCAAGAGGTGAGCCGACCGATTCAAGTGTTGAACCGATCAACCCGGATTGGAGCAAGCACATATCTTCATCAACAATAGGTTGCATGTGATGTGGACCTTAGGTGGTGGAAATTCCTTGTGGCTCCAAAGAATTGCATTAGACTGGCCGTAACCATCACTAGTATATTTCTAATTGCATGTTCACGTTGTGGTTATAGAATATATATGATGCATACTATAATATGTGGTGATTGGATATGTATATGTATTTATATATAAAATCCCTCAATTAAAATATTAAAGTCTTAGATGCTTTCCAAAAGTGGCACACATGAAAAGCTTGATTGACCAAGAATAGGTTATGCCAAAGCATGGTGCGCCGTCTATCTCATGGAAATGTGATGGTAGTAATGTAGGTGCTGCCAAAGAGGAGTACATTATTATCATGTCAGATTTTGGGTCAGGATTGACTGGTGATAACTTGGTGAGACCAGGTGCCAAAAGCATGCAGATGATTATGGTAGGGAGTTGCACATATCATCTATCTAAGAGTTGCATATGATGCAATTGGTGTGATTTCCTACCTTGATAATTGACTATGGACGCTGGTGTAGGCCGGGTAATAGTTGAATTATTTTGGATCTTGGCCTACTAGAATATTGTATGCTACAATATTCCAAATTGATACATGAGGGTTGTCAATTTGAATAAAATAGTGGGAGCGATAATGAATTAAAAACCTAATTAATATCATCAAAATTATCAAATCAAACAAATCAAAATGTTTTGAAAAGTTGCAATATTCTTTTTTAGACAAACACAAATACGGTATAGTTGCTATTAGTTCTCAAATAGGAAAAACCAAACAGGATTAACTTTCAAATTTGGTTTAGGACTTTGAGAAATGTTCTCAATGAGCAAAATCTCTATGTCCTTGAAAGACCAAAGCCATAGGAACCCACTCCAAATGTGCCTAGGGATGAAATCGATGCTTACTTGAAGCATGACAATGATGCCATAGACATTAAGCACCTTATGCTATGCTGTATGAACTATGAGTTGCATGAACAACATGAATACGTGGACATTCTTGAGATGGTAACACATCTTAAGAATCATGTAAAGCAAACAAGGTATAATATGAGTGCAAATTGACATAGGGAGTTCCAGTAGAACCCTATATGCTCAATGTGATTGGACATATGAAATGAGTGGGACTTCTCTTAGGTTAAGAGTTGACCATGAATATGATTATGCAAGTGTTGTATGAATGATATTGTCAGTTTATCTAATGCTTGGTATGTTGATGCCAAAGCAAGGAAGAAAATAGACATATCCATGATGATGATAAGAGGAAGTGAGTCCTAGGGCAAAGCCAAGGCCAAGAAGTGTTCTAAGTCTAGGCTAAAGTCCCATTCTTCTGCACTTAGTATATGTAGAAATGTAAGTGTAAAAGGAATCTGTCCTTTTCACTTCAAGGATAAAGTGCCACCATTGTCACTTGTCTGGATTGGAAAGTAATTATCCTCTTCATAGAGGATCTCCAAAAGAAGATAGAGATAGAGATCTCTACTTCAGAACATGAGAAGAAATAAGATGAAACTGTGCAGAGCAAGGGTTGCTGCCACTACAGTTGAGATTTGTCATTCAAGGGAACATGATAGAATTAGTGAATTGCTATTATGTACTTTCCATTAATGAAAAACATCATATGTCTTGTATGACAAGGAAATTATGTTTCAATTTAAAAGATATGAACTTTTATGGCAATGAACCATGTCTCATAAACTATACTTGATAGTTATAGAGACAAATATGTATGGTACATATAATGAATGACTTGATGAATCAAACAATGTACACCTATAGCATTGTCATTAAATATACATAAATGAGAAATGCACTTCTAGATTCCAAAATGGTGTTGGTCTAGACTCTTTTGGTTATTGAACCAATAGAGACATGCATGTCTTATTTATTGAGAAATTTGACAAAAGAATATTCACTTGATGTAGTGGGAGAGCGACTATTCTATTAGGCCTAGTACATATTGATGTACAACAGATCTTTTAGAATGAATGCACAAGGTAGTTACTGGTACCTCACTATATCTACTGATGTGATCAACAAATATGGAAAGTTGTATTTAATCAAATACAAGTATGAATCTCTTGAAGTGTTCAAGGAGATCATAAATGAAGTACGTAACTAACTTGGTAAAAGTATTAAGATACTTCGATATGATCAATGTTGAGTTATTTTAAACCAAGAGTTTGAGGACCTTCTGGAAATATTTGATAGTGTATCACAATAAACTCCACCCGAACATGATGATGTGTTAGAAGGAAGGAAGCACACCTTGTTAAGGTATGATTATCAATAAATTAGCTAAAATTCCAATTTCCTTTGGGCAATTCTAAACACTAAAAGAATGTACTGTCTAAAATGGTTCAAAATACACCATATGCGATATGGTATGGGAAGTGTTCCTATATGTCATTGATAGTGATTAAAGATGAATTCCTATATAAGAAAGATGTTTTTAAAAGGGGCATTGTACACCAATCACACAAATGTTATTTTGTCAAATACTACTCTTATCCAATCCTACACCAAAGTTAATTGTTGATCTGGATGGATAGATTCCTGATGAGGAACCTAGTTCCAAAGGAATAAGTGGGAGTAAAAGTAGAACTCAAAAAGTCCGAGATGAATAAGAAAACATTGAACCTAAAAGAGAAACAATGGAACAATGAGAATCACAAAGTGTTGTGGAATCTCAAGTTCCTTATGTAACACAAAAACCTTATAGTTCTAGTAGGACCATGCCTTGAGTTTGAAGAATATATGATATCTTATAACTCAGAAAGGTGATGAGTTGATCATAATGATGAGTCAAACAAACTAACTAGAATCTATTGAGGGACCAGAGTTAGAGACATGCCTCTATGCCATAAGATCAAAGATGGACTCCATGCACACCAACAAGGTATGACCTTGATGGATCCACCGAAAGGGGTAAAACCCATAGGGTGCATTTGGGTCTTTGAGAGAAGACACACATGGAAGGGTAGATTGGATATGATGAGCTTCAAAAAAGTTCAAGTTGTTGAACATGTTGAAGTCTTTCACCAATTATTGTGGTTAAATCCATCAAGATCATGCTTGCAATTGCAGCTTAGTAAGACTGTGAGATTTGGCATATGGATGTTAAAACTGCATTCCATAACTGGAATTATTGTATAGGATGTGTAAGTGACACAACCTAATGGTTTTATAAATCCATTAATGCAAATAAAGTCTGTAAGCTACAAAGGTCAATATGCTGACAGAAGCAAGCATCTCAGAGCTGGAATCTTCTATTTTGACAAGAAAGTCAAGGTGTTTGACTTGAGTCAGGATAAAATTTGTGATTACAAAAGATTTAGTGGGAGCATATTTATATTCCACATAGTGATACAAAATAACATCCTTATCCTATAAATGTTGACACCTAACAAGGAAAGTACATTCTTTGTGAAGGACTTAGGATAAGCATCCTATGTGATAGGAATTGAGATCTATGCAGATAGATCTAGAAAGCTGCTTGACCTAAGAAAGAGAACATACATTGGAAATATGTTGAAAGGTTCAACATGCATGATTCATTGAGAGAAAACTTGTCCATTTTCCATGGAGTTAGTCTCTCAAGAGCCTAGTGTCCCAGTTCTTATGAAGAACATGAACACATGGATAGATGTCATATGCATTCACAATTGGATCTATCCCATATTTACTCATCCCGTTATCTCGTATGTATTAGACATGATGAGAAGATAACTCATAATCTCATATGTATTTGACAGCACGAGAGGATATCCAATCATCTCATATGTATTAGAAAAGATGAGAGGATATATATATACTAGTCTAGTAATATCGTATGTATTGGACATGACGAGAAGGTATATGTCAGATACAAGTGAGAGTCATTGGACTACCATAAAAGAACATCTTTAGATTCTTGTGAAGTACTAAAAGGATTAGTTCCTTGGTCATGGTAATAAGGAAGAGTTGGGTGTAAAGTGTTACACCAATGCAAGCTTCCTAACTGACAAATAAATAAACCTCAATCTATTTTTGTGTTTGACCTTAAAACAAGAACTGTAAGCTAGAAGGGTTCCAAGCTAATGATAGTTTTTTAAATCTATAGTAGAAGCCGAGTGTCTCTATGTTATGAGAACAACATAAGATATTGTATGAAGTTCATATGGGTGAAATTATGGGAGGTTCCAACCATTGATGACTTAGTAGAAACACTGTGTCAGAAATGGAGCTATGTGATAGGCAAGGAATCTCAGATAGCATACTATGACACTTCCATTCCACACGAGATGTCGTAAAATAAAAAGATGTGAAAATTGCAAAATACCAACTAAAACACATGTTGCTAAACCTTCTAGAGTGCTTGCACAGTAGAACCATGGTGGACATGTTTTTTGGTCGGCAAAAAACTCTATTGCTATTGTGATTCCAAAACTTTAGGTACATCATATGTGCACCCCTTAACCCTCTGAAGAGGATTACCAAGACAAAACAAAAAGAAGAAACAAAGGTCTTACACAGAAGAACGAAACAAAGCCAGAAGACCCAGATAAAGAAGACAACACAAGCGCATTCATACAGACAAAAATTGGTAGGAACATCACACTGCATAATAGAGGAGCTCCACTGTCAATATGCACACCCACAAAAAGTGCAGACTCTACCGATAGACAAATGACTATCAACTAAAATCCATACTTGTGCTCCTATGATGAGAACCATCTGAGCTCAGACTAACAAAACATTGATGAAGAGAAACATCATCAACCACATGATGCACCTGACTGCAGCAAGGCATTCCATCAAACTCCTTGAAGGAGTTCCAAACTAGGTTGAAGCAGAGAAACCTATTTTCAATGCAGGACCCTTCCATTAGCTGACCTTCAAATGATGTCCTTGAACTAGACACCAACCTATCCACCACTGGCGTTTGCTTCATTCCCTAAAAGTGTGGGATCCAGGTGGGTATCCAACCCCTCTTCATCAAACGACAGTCACCTGATCAGGGACCCTGAGTGCTTAACTTGATGCAACAATAGGAAGGAATTGAATAGGAGAAGAAGATCATTCCACCCCTCTTCTATCCCAAGAACAAGCAACCAATATAGAAGCAAGCTTGAATCCTCACACTGCTGTTACCAGTTGCATTTCAACAAACACCTTGAGGGTGTTCCTTATGATGAAATAGGAGAACCGAGAGGAGAAGAGAAACACCCCCTTTGTCCCGCACAACACCTTGTGGGCAAAGGCCTCTCGTTGATGAGGATCCTGCAGAAGGGGACCAACATCACTGACTAGCATGGGAGCATCCCCAGCAGACAGGAAGGGAAGACCCAAGACAACCAACGAGGGACTCACCACAACTTTGGTCACCAGACTGACACGTCCGTAGTAGACTTGATGATGGTAGAATGGAAGGAAACCACCTACTGGACAAAGGGGATGCAAGCCCACGCTGCCCAACTGGACGTCCACCCATCGCCGAGGTCATCGAGTGTAGGTTCATCCGCTCCAGGGGATACCATATTCTTGGTTAACCAGGTTGCATCTCAGAACAGAGGGGGCAGATGTGGAAAAGGCTGGGCAAGGAACCCGTTCTTCACCGGCATCGAGGGAGCAACACCAACGGGGACATGATATGAGGTGGCTCATCTCCATCCATCACTCTTCAATGGAGTGGAGTCGAACTAGTCGATATGCCTACTCATGATCCAACCTAACCCGCACGGAGCTTCTCAACCTCTCTGCTCCTGGATGCTGAGTGGGAACACCCTGGCGGGGTCGGAAGAACCACTGCTCGCGTGGCCCTTCCTATAAAAGTCACTACTACCAACAATCAAGGATTAACCCCAAGCCGATGAGAGCTAGGGGGAGGAAGAACCGAGGCGACACTCCCTCCCCCCAGCGGTTGCCGTCGAGGATCCTAGAGAGAGGTGAGAGCAAACCCTAGAGAGAGAGAACCAGAAACTACTATATGGTGGACATGTTAAGATCACTTAGAATATGATTTGTGGGTGATTGGCTCTAAGTGCAAGTTGGAGTCTGTTCATATGTATGCCCAGAGAACCAATCATATGTTGATTGGAGTGAGGCATTAGATACTTGATTTGATAAATCATAAAGGTAATTCCACCTATTATGTTTGTCTCAGTCTTGAGATGATGACACAAACATAAGTAGATGTGTAGAGAATGATGATACTCAATGTCACATGTATTCAAGTACATGACTTGGAGGATGAGATCATACGAATGATAAGAGTTCATACATTCTTGTTATGTCACTAGTCAGTTATTACTATGGAAGAAAAATAGACAACAATAATGTATAATACTAGAGTGTGTGCTGACTGATGATAGAGTCTCATTAGTCATGATATGTGATATCAAGTCAAGAACACATATACATGTTAGTGAATAGTGTATCAGACAGACCCACCATGAGAGTGATACATGGAAACCATGTAATGGTAGTCAGAATCATCTCTCATAGTGATGGTGGTGATTGTGGTACTTAGACCTGAAATCCCTTCACTCATCACATGTCGTTGGGTACACTTTGACATCACCAAACATTGTCTGGAAACATGGGTTGATTGGAATTGATTACTAAAGTGTTTAGGTATTAAATTCATGCACCAACAGATGACTGCATTACCAAATAGCCGTCTCAAGTGTTGAGATGGTCATTTGGTTTCTCAGGCTGGTTGGAATGAATTTGGCTGCCCAAACTGAGGTGAACCGACCAATTCATACTGATGAACCAACTGGCTCAGCTTAGCTCACTAGACGACCATCTGGGTGAGCGAGACGATTTTCTCACATGGTATAGATCACTCAGTTAGGTTGGGGAAGGTTCTAGATACTTTCCCAAATTTGTTTGGATTGCACAATGTTTGTTGTGCAAGAAAAACTGATGTTTAACATTGATTAGAAGTGAATTGCCAATTCTGTGTGCAAATAGGAAACTGCAGAAGCACGAGATGACCATTTTGCATTGTGAAACGACTGTCTCACACACAAGACGACTGTTTTGTAGTGCGAGATGATCCTCTCACAGTCCACAGATTCTAGAACATTCATATTTCCAGACCCTTCTAGTCCAACATCAACTGGGAACCCTGACCTTGCCCTCCACCATAAATAGAGGGGTACTGGGGACTTCCCAACACACACTATGGGGATCAGTAGCCCTAACAATTGTTTTCCTCTCTGGTTGTGGTAACCACAAATGCCCAAGCAAGTCCTACCGGAGTAGGGAGGGATAGCAAGGGAGGAGCAACTGAGATAAGTTGTTGTGGGAGAGCATGTCAGCAACTAGTACGTTGATAGAAGGGGACAACTCCTTCCCATTAGCTGTAGTAGCGTAATGTGGAGTTCCCGATGGTCTGCATAGACTACTCTAGAGGTAGGAGTCCTTTGGCTACTTCTAGGAGGATGACGTCAGCCTACAATATGTGGTGACTCCACATGAGCCATTGTAGGATATGTTTGAGTCTTCTATCTGTGGTGAAGACCAGGAGCTACATAGACACCATCCAAGATAATAATTGCAGGGTGATGTTGCTGGACTTGCTCCAGGACTAGGTATAACCTTACAACCCTTCCTTCCTAGATACATTGTTGTTGACAAGATTCCGCTGGTTTCTGGGAAATGGGCAAATAATTTTTTGTTTCTGCTGCCTATATCTGCGTCTGATTTCTCAACGAAGGTGACAAAGGATCTCCTTGTAGTATACCCCTAGATACCATAAAACTAGGTATTTCTTTACCATTACAAATAATATAAATCCTTCCAAAACATATATAATTCATAATATTAGAGATTTTATTTGAAGGGGAGCTAACTTTAGTCAGTGTATCCTACCTTGATCATTATGAAGGATAGGTATCGATCCCTATCCTTCAAACCATAACTCTTTCACCATCAAGTGATCATTATGAACCTCACTTCTGTCAGCCAAAGGTTTGTGTCCAAACCAGGTATCATGCCAGAAGGAGATATTACCAGCCCCAATCTTCCAGTGTCTATGGTGTTCTGCCATCATCTTCCCTTGATGCAACCTTCTTGAAATTAGTGAGCTGAGATTATGCTAAAGCCAACTACCATACTTATCCTGCATGACTTTCTGCCACATACAACTTCTTGATCTAAATTGCCACAAGATTTTCATAGCGATTCATTGTGTCTTGCAAGCTTCTCAAATTCAAACCCCTTCTTCATAAGGGTAACATAATGCATACCATGATCTTTATTACATAACCTTTCTCCTTCTGTGTCTCCACACAGAAAACCTAAAAATAGCCTCTCAAGCTACAAAAGAACTGAGTTAGGGGGATTATAGGCTTGAAGAAGGTAACAAGGAATGGAGTTAAGCACATGTTTTATCAATGTCATCTTCCCTCCAACTGATAACAACTTGGAACTCCAATCCCAAAGTCCACTCTTTCGATCTTCCATGGCTTCTTTTCTTTCTATTTCTCTTCTTTCTCGCCCTACTATAATAGGTATAGGGACGAGCTGAGCTTCCATCAAGCCTTGGTCACACAGTCCTTCTTAGATAAGAGATATGAGTTGAGTCAAAGAAAAGAAAGAAAATGACACTAAGACAAGAATGAAGCTAGAGAAGTCACATAAGTCAGATAGATAGGTTGATAGAGGCAAAGGAAGCATTGAATAAAGGTTCTATTCACTCACTTTTCATTATCGTATTAGAAGTAGTGGATTCATTTATGAATTCGTGAAATTCATTAGAAGAGGTTATGTAAGAAATTACTACCATGAAAGAATTCACTTGTAATAGCATAAAGGCAGAGCGCATTCAAGTAGAAAAGTAGCAGTTAGAGAAGAAAGGCGTAAAGAGAAGGAAAATGGGTGAATCACATGCGTAAATGTTGAATCTGGAATTTGTTGCATCTGTCTTGGTGTTCAGTCTACTAAATGCATTGTATGCCTGGGTAACTGCATTGATCCCATTCATTCCTACTGCACCTCTTTCACCTTTAGTCTTGCTTGAGTTTGCATGGGATGAATGACTTTCTCCCACTCAGCGTACTTTGTTATGTCTTTCAATCGGATTTCAAGCTTATGACTAACTGAGGTTACGAAGTAAGTAAACAAATAATCTCATATAATAAGGTAGTGATTCAAACAAAATGCACATATATGAAAGACCACTTTTCTTTTTCATGGATGTTCGTTAAGACAAAAAACATGGAAGTATCAAAATGCAACTATATAAGATAATGACTTTTGAATCAAGCGTAATGTCACTTCCAGAAAAGGAAGAATGCTCGACTACTTCTAAAGGAGAAAGCACCAACCACATAATGAGTGTAGAATTTTGCATCGGTCAATTCTAGTATGAAAGGAAGAACATAGTTTAGGAGAGTCCCAATTCATTCGCTAGAAAAAAGCAAGCAATTCTTCCGCTATTAGTGATGTCTTTCTTTTTCCCTTAGAAATATAGATCAAATAATAGAATCATCCATGCCTTAGGAATTTGTCTGTATTGTATGCTTGATCTTTGATAGCAATGGAATGAGAGAGAGGTGAAAGAAGAAAGAGCAATATTTGTTTATCAATTCTCCCGACGGATCAGTATCACCTAGAATCAGTATTTATGATGCTATGCAATGGTTAAATCCAGATTTCAATACAATATCCTGGGATTAACCGCTTCAATGGGATATGATATCCTCATATACGATTATGTAATAAACATAACCTCACTCTTGGCACCAATGGGGTTTTTATTTAGGAGAAAAAAGAGGACTATGCCTTCGCCATATGAAATATGAGCACTAAGTAATAATAGCATGGTTTCATTCGATATGAGAAAGATTTTTCTTATTTTTGAAAACATTCGATTATGTATCGAAAGAGTAGTATGAGATAAAAGCAAGTTCTTATTTCATTAGAGAAATCCTGATCTCTTCTTCGGGTTGTCTCAAGTTCACAAAACATTTCATGACGAATGGGGCAGAAATAGATTGTTCGTCCATCTCACTCCGCATGTCCCACAAATATGTGGGCCCAGAGGCTGCCTCACTCCTTACTAGTTTTTGGTATATCATTACAGGTATCCTACCATTTGATGGGTGCAGGTTACCCCGAATGTACTCATGACGGAGACCACCATGGTCTAAATGATGGTTACATCACTATTTGCTTATGTGTATGCCTACAACATTGACCCCTCTCCCCTTTGATTTGTGGCTACATCAGCATGATGAAGACTGTGTGGACCCTTATCATATTGGGGTAGTTAGGGATTATATCTCCCGGGTTTGTGAGCCTGGTGATCGGTCAAAAGACCAGTATGTTCATCTCGCCTACCCGGATATTGAGGAGATATTTGAGCTTTTGCTCAGAGATTGGGCCCATCTCAGGTATCTTCATTGGTACTGTAAGGTGTCAATCGAGTATTCCACCTCTTTTTGGAATATTTGGACGGTTCCTCCGATTTGTTATTCTTTCTCTAGGTTTCACTCCCCAAAAGAGAAGCTCGAAGAGCGCTCCCAGTGGTTCACCTTTGGTTCCACATTCAAATGCTGGGAACTATATAGGAAGTGTAGAGTGCCTAGAGCACTTTTCTCTCTTGAGAATGAGGGGAGGTGAGCACAAGGACGCTATTCATCTTGAAAATGATCAGTAAACCTGATGATATATAAGACTTTAGGTTTGGGAAAAGAATGCTTATTTGAGTGTGGGTTGGAAGATGCCTATACTCATTTGGCATGTTCAAAAGTGAATGAAATGAGATCTAACATTGGACAGGGAAGAAAAGGGAAAGATTGGCTGTAGAAACTATGGCACGAAAGGGAAATCCTATTTCAGTAAGACTTGATATAAATCGTAGTCCAGATTCAAGTTAGTTTAGTGATTATTATTATGGTAAATTAGTGTATCAAGATGTCAATCTAAGATCTTATCTCGGTTTGATATGCCCACCTATGATCTCCACCTTTGGATTTCGTCTAGGCAGGTGTCTCCTTCTATATTTTCCCAAAGGGACATTCATTCATTTCTTTTTGCCTCTACCCCGTGAACAGAAACCACGTGACTTTTCAAGACCCAAAAAGGAGAAGGGCCCGTGGTGGGAATTTGGGAAAGTCAGACCAATCAGGTGTCTTTGTAAGGGTACGGAGGAAGAATGAACCGACATGAGAGGCCAGGAGGCTTTTGGGGGGGGGGAGGGGAGAATGGGGGGGTCCTAAGGGAGAAGCAAAATGAAATCCAGATTTGGCTAAAAAAATGCAGCACTATGGATACCATGGATCGGGCCGATCACCATCAAGAAAGAATCATCCTTCGGATGCTAAAGAACTTTGGGTCAGCAGAGCATCTGCACATCCGAAATACGCCGAGCTTGTAAATTATAGGAACTTCCTGGTAGAAAATGATGACTCCCTTAGAAAAATGAAGTTATTCAAATTCTTTTTACCAAAGAAGTCCCACTTTGACGGCCCAAAGACTCATCCAAAAAAAAGGACCTTCGTCGAAGTGCGCCCCTCCTTGAATTATTCGGTCATGCAATACTAGAGGAATACAAAGAACAAAATGAATTTCAACCCTGTCATAGTTCTCAATCATTTTGTGGCACCGGGCCTTTCTGAACCATCGAGGATTCTAGGAGCAAAGTGGGGGCACCAAATACGATCTCACATCACTTTTTTTTGTAAAAAGCTCGATCATCAAGAAAAAGTGTTTGGCCCAATCCAGAAAGAGGCCAAAAATAGCAGGAACAACAAAAACCACCATCTCACTCTTTCCTTTCTTCGGTGCTACCTTTTTGTTTTCCAGGGATGGGGCTAGGTCTACCCGATAGGGCCGGGAACAATTCTGGAGTTAATTAAGTCAAAAATGTTGGAACCTCATGGGTAAGGATAAGGTCATGGAATTGATAGAGAAATGCAGGGAAATCAGTAGTACTGAAGAATTGATAAAGGGAATATATTTATTGCTATATCATAGTTTCAGACAAGGTAGGATAGGTATGGATCCCTATGCCTTCAAATCATAACTCTTTCACCATCAAGTGATCATTATGAACCTCAGTTTTGTCAGCCAAAGGTTTGTGTCCAAACCAGGTATCATGCCAGAAGGAGATATTACCTGCCTTAATCTTCCAGCATCTGTGGTGTTCTGCCATCATCTTCCCTTGATGCAACCTTCTTGAAATTGGTGAGCTAAGATTATGCTGGATCCAACTACCATACTTATCCTGCATGACTTTGTGCCAAAGACAACTTCTGGATACCTATTCTACCTTGTATAAAACTATGATATATCAATAAATCATTCATTGGTTTATGCAATTTTTGCAAACACCCTGTGATACATGACACCTCCTCGTTAACCCCCGTCTACACATGACTCTTATGAAGATAGTACCATATCCTACCTTGCCGGAGTCATGCTGGTGGCTTGTAGTTAGCCATTGGAGGTCCTGGAACCACCTTCATGTCTAGGGAAGGACGACATGACATCGTCGCAATGAGGGCACTCAGAGGAAGGGCCAGCCCTGACTTCCTATCATGACGGTGGGTGTACAGATGCAACAACGCGATGAAGGGGAGATGGGATGTGTTGGATCCTAGATGGGTGATTAGATTCTCTAGAGGGGGGTGAATAGAGCTGAAAACACTTAAACAAAATTCATTAAACCTTCAAGATATATGATAAGTTAAGGTTGCTAAATAGGTAATTTGTGCGCAACTAAAACATACATAGCAAGGGAGAGAGAGATTGAACATGCACCAATTAGACAATCTATTTAGAGTGGTTCCACACTTCAAACTAGAAGTGTGTCAGTCCACTTTCCTAGAGAGGTCAACCTCTAGGACTTCCAAACTATTGCACTCTTATATTCATTCAATAGACATACAATACATGACCAATCAAAGGACTTACCTATCCAATACAAAGAGTCTTCAACCTTACCAAGGACTTACCCACTTTGCAAGAGTCTTCCGCCTTTATTCTAAGGACTTACCTACTCTTGCCCAAGTCTTCAGCCTTGCAGGAATTACCCACTCTTCTTGGATCTTCCGCCTTTGACTTCACCTTCACTCGGAGAAGCTTCCACCAAGGACTTACCCACTTGAGCTTGAGTCTTCTGCCTTCTCCAAGGGCTTACCCACTCTAGCTCCAAGTCTTCAGCCTTGATCTTCGCCAAGGGACTCCTTCCCTTGTTCTTCTTCACCTCTCTTGGACAAGAGAGAGAACCTTCATCTTTATGATTGAAAAGATAGAAAGGGAGGTGGTGAAAGTGAGAGCCTCACAAGATATACATGTTGGACTAGCTCTCTTACAGATTTCCTACTCACTCTAATGGATGTATAAAGTGATTAAGCTTAGAGAGAGAGAGGAGGCTGTAGGAAGCACTCAACTATAGAATAGGAGCCTCACATAGAGTTTGCAATGAATGCTCAACCTTGTAATGAAGCCCAAGGGGTCCTATTTATAGCTGGGGATGCCTCTTAGCCTTTGGGAACACTTGTGAACAAAAACTAGCCGTTTTGTGGCTTGCAACATATATATTTTCACTTGTTGCAACTCTAAAATGGCTAGAAATACTTTTCTGCACTTTTTCGTACAGTGCAATCGGTCAAGTTTCTATAAGGGTAACTCGACCGATAGAGTAAAAGACAAAGCCGATATTCAGACCATCGGTCGAGTTTTTCCTGAGGAAACTCGACCGACCAATGAAAATTGATTTGGTCAATTACTCCATCGGTCGAGTTCTATGTGAACACAACTCGACCGATGCAATCTCTAGAAAATTGATCAAGGATGATCGATCGAGTTTTCAGGCTGGGAAACTCGACCGACAAAGTGCCTGTAATCAATTTTCAAAGTTGCATCTAAAGTGCTCTAATATTCGATCTAAGTGCTCCTGATATTTTTCTAAGCTTAATTACAAGTCATACAATCATTAAAAGTGATTTACAACATGATTCTAATGGATATACATCATATTACAAAAACGTGCACTTGTATTGACTTTGACTTTTCTTTTCTCCAATTTGATATGCGCAAGTTAGGGCATTTGGAGCGTGTCTATACCTAATCTGAAATCACTCAAGTAGAGACATTAGACACCAATATGTGGAATGGTTAGTCATCATCAAAACATGGGTTTAGTCAATTTAGACGTGAGTCAACATTGACCTAATTGACCTTGAGTCAACAGGATGGTCCAACCAACATAGCCCTTCTCTCAGTAGATGGTCGGTTCAGAGGCAAATCACAAGTCTAAACTAATGCCTTAGAAATTTGCCACTGAGTTAGTGTATCTCTCACCAGTGAGTGGGCACAACATGGCCAATCTTTAAGTGTAAGTGTTCCTTTTTGTTTAGTTCATAGAAATTGCTAGGATTGTCCAGAAATAGAAAAATTATGTATCAAAACAATCAAGAAAATGAGAGAAACATAAATAAAATGTAATTGAGACTTAATTATGCTTCCTCTTCCAAAAGTACCTTGGGTATATGCTTAATAAATGATTAATGTATAAAAACCCTAGTTTTGGTAGATGTGATTCTTGAAACAATAAATTTGGATTATTTTGGCAATAATAACTGATATTGTCAAATATAATGATAATTTAAGATGATAATGATCATAATGATGATAATTAGAGTTGGAATGTAAATAATCATGCGTGTGAATAATTAGGGCTATGAAACCAAGGTTTATATCATGTAATGTTGTTACTGAACATAAGTGAATCTAAGTGATCCTAATGAAAGGATATGCTAGATATAGTTATTAGGGTCTTCACCTAATGTTTAATATGCGATGGAACTAGGTCTTTCCCCCTTATTCCTTATCCAAACCCTAAACACTAGATTAGAACCCGTGTAAGGAGTGGGACCCAGTAGGGATCAACTCCCTACTAAAATTTGAAGAATAAAACATCCATTCCAACCACACTCTAAAGGTATGTTGGAATAGGTGTAAAATTTTCAAATCTCAAATAATGGTATACAAAATACCAAATTATAGTAGTAGAATATAAAATATGACTATAATCAATTTTACAAAAGTACATCATAATCTCCCATATAGACTTTACATGGATATTACAACATAAGGATCTAGTAGAGGAAATCTAAACCATATCAAGTTTGTCTCCAAGCATCAAGTCCTCAAGCTAGGTCCATCTCAGCATAAGATTAAGGTCAAGAGGCTAGGTTTCAGTATGTTACAACACTCCACCCCTTAAAAGGATTTCATCTTCGAAATCTAATCATTTATACATCATTAGTCAACTACTATGTAAAGGATTAACCTAATAAGTCAAACTAAAGAACTCTTAAAGATAATAGGGTTTCATATGAATCTTTTAGTTGTGAATACTTTTTATGTTGTTCATTGGTCAACCATCTAACTAACATGTCATAGAAGCCTAGGGGTGTGCTTTAGGTCCTTGTGTCTCTAACCTAAAAACCCTAAGGTTCACATTATCAACCAAAAAGTCATAGGATACAAAGGGTAGGTCCACTAAATCTTTATATCATTCCACATATTCCTAGTCACTTCTTAATAGACAAAACTAGGGTTTAGATTCTATTCTAACTTGTTTTGGGGCTTCTCCACATATCTCTTCATTGTGGCTTAGTTTGAGAAATCATTGACAAAATCAAAGATTTTTTTTGTACATATAGTAGTGTAATTGAAAATAATTTTTGATGACAAGAAAAATGTGAGGTAAAACAAAAGTGGTAGCAAAATCAATGCGAGAACCAAGTCACAAATTTCCCATATAAGATCTCCTTATCCTAATAGTACCTCATCCTCATAACATGAATCTATCCTCAATCCAACTCCTGAGAACCTCCAAAGATATATATCACCATTAAACCAATACAGTAGGGTACTATCACCTAGACCATTATCACATTAAGGTTTGCTAAACATGGTTCTAATGTATACCTCATATCAACCTTTCATTATCTCATGAATTATTGTAAGTCAGTTCTAGGGTGAACATCTCACCTAGAGGGGGACTATGTAAGACAAGGGTTCTAATTAGGGAGACTGTGATGACCCAAATTTTAGGATTATGATACCCAATATAGTATTTTAAGACCGTGAATGTTATGTCAATGATTGATGCCGAATTGAGGAATGTGTTATCCAATTACCAACTCTTTTTGCCCAAAAAGTGTAACTAGGGATGCAACTGATGATTATAAGACCCAATTGAGTTCAATTATGATTAATATATTTTATTAATCAACTTGGTTACTTTATGGCCAAGAGATCCATTTAGTAGTTGTAGCAAACTCAAGTGGCCAATTGATCATCCTCCATGTGTGTTAGTATCATAACAAGTGTTTGGGACTTATAAGAGATCAATATTTAATCATTATTTAAATTTGATTCAAGGTTTATGTGCTTATTTATAAGGTTGTTTGAAGAATATATTTGCATGGCCAACTAATGAAATTTGTGTCTAAAAAATAGGTATGAGCTACTTTATGTTGTTGTGAACCTATGCCTAAACTTTTAGAGTCAAACTAACTTTTCTACAAAAGATATCAAGGATTCAAATTTGATCATGTCTATTATGATTAATTGATTTAGATTTACGTTCACATTGCATCTATATCACGCTCACACTGGACAACTCTTTGCTGAGCGCAGCCCAAACCCAGGGTGCGTGGCCTCATCAAGCTCACTTCTTTGGGAGGTTGTTAGGATCCAAAAGGCTCTGACTCCTTCTCCTACCTCCGAGAAAAGTGGGGAGGAGGGTAGATTAGGCTGTGATCCAATCAATCGCAACAATCTTGACAGTCTAGAACCTCACACAATTAGAGGAGGTCTGTTGGATCCACCACCCTTGGAGGAATATGTTGACCCCTTAATCAACTTGGGAGACCATGTACAGATTGACAATAGCCTTCTCCTCTCCTGCTTCTCCATAGTCTCTCACAACAAGTGGTCAAGTTGGAGGCCAAAGGTCCCAGATCACACTTTTCACCATCTAGGGGTTGATCAGAGTTGTAGAAACCCCTTAGGCCTCAACACCCGAAAGTCCCAAGACGCAACATTGCTTCTTAACTAGGGTTTCAACATCCTCAAGCTGGGTTCATAGGGAGAAAAAGGTTACGATCAGAGGGCTCATTTGGGACTCACACAACTCACTGAGAGTCTGCAACAATATGTTAGGTTGACTCCCAAGATATTCGAGATGGTTCCAGAGGGAGAGTGCCATCCTGATGCAAACACCCAAATCTGGCATCCATTCTCCGAGTCTACTTAGGCGAGCCCCTGTGAAGGACCAAACCACGATCTTGGCTTAACAATATGAAGCTTCCCACATAAAGGACGTATTCATGATACTACCTTCCCCTCATTTGGGCTGGATCTTCTATTTCCCTTTTTGTGTTGCCAGAGCTCCTCGGTCTCCCCACTGGCGGTGACTTATGAGAACAGCTCACTCGTGGAGTGCCACATCCTAAAATCAATGCCGAGCAGGAGGTATCAATGTTTATTAGTGAGTAGTGTGGTGGCTAATTGAATCCTCACCGTCTTCCCCACTCATGGAGGCACCCAACCACATCGATCCTCGACAGATCCAGGTGCGAAGGCACCTCCCTTACGAAAGTCAGGGTAGGTGCTCGAGAACGCGAAGAGGAGGAACCGAAGGGAGAGTCTGGTTCAACAAGATGAACCTAGTCTGAGTTGACTGGTCCAAGACAGACCAGATGGCAAACTGGGAATGAACCAACCAACCTGGGTCAATCCAGGAGTGCCACCTTAGGTGGTGGACCCCGTATAATAAGGCAAATCCTCTTTAAATCACAAATATACCAGTATTCGTAGCAAATTGTTTATAAATAGCTCCATTGGCCAATAAATACCCAAAAAATTTCCCCACAGTTGAAAAAATAACCTCTTTATTATGAAATCCTTAGATCAGACTTTGAAGCAGTGTTATTGCTAGTTTTCAAATTGCAAGATGATGCTTCTTGTAGGGTTCATATAATTTAAATAATTAGAAAATGATCCAGATTAAATATGATAAAATATTGACGAACCCTAATATCATCTAGAGACCATATGATGACTCTTATCTCAGAATGTTTGATCTATATCATGACTTTTCTCATTAATGCCTAATCACATGTTTTAATTCTATGTTAAATTCTAGAAAATAAACCAAGCATAAAAAAATTATGAAAATTGGACCAAACCCTTGTTATGATATCCCAGTTAGTAGAAAAATACCAGACACATATTTTATACCAGTTGGACCTAGGTTTGGTTAAACCCTAATTCAGACCTAAAATATCAATAATAATGTTGAACCAAGTTTTAATGATGATTAATTGCTATTAATCAGGTGATGACCAAAGATGTAGATGATCCAGAATATAAATAGGAATCTCTAAACTTAGGTACGTGGATTTTTATTAAGTATAAGACTATTTTTATCTGGTTTCATATGATATGGTGTACCTTGTGTGAATCTACTTGCTTATACCTTGTTGGTTGAACTACTAGTACTATACACTTTTCCAAAACTTAATGAAACATAAAAGGACATTTTGATGAGTTGTAGCTACTAGTGCACATGGCCCAATATGGATGAATGTTGCCTTGCATGGACGTATGATGAATTGCCCATGTTATATGTATGATAAAATAATTTTTCCCATACTAGATGTATGATGCTTATAAAATTATAGTGCAACTGCATCCAATGATATGTCTAAAAGATGTGTTTACTTGATTATCACATTAAACAATGTTTTCTTTTACTCTTTCTTTCTAAAGTTATTTGAATTATGCAAGCATATTAGTATGTATCTTTTACCCACGTACACAACACATTGTGTTGATTCACTATTTCACTTATGTTTTAGGTTCAGAGATAAGATGGGAGTGAGCAGCTGTACATGTTGTACCTATTGTGTAAGATCCTAGTTAGCATACATGTTTAGACTTATGTAAAATTCTCTATTCAATGTGTATATATAATTTGTAATAATTAATGTTTTAATTAATATACATGTTGAATGTTGACAATGTATGGTGTATGTTACATTTGTATGTTCATGTATGCAGAAATTGCTTCTGCAACACACTTTGATACAATTGCTTAACATTTTCAGATTTGTCCTCTCGGGCCTTCTAAGTCTCGAGACGGCAGAATCCAAGGACGTTACATAGACAAAATTGAAATAGTTAGATTCTGACTACCACATGCTCTAATACCATGCTGTAAGGAGTAGGACCCAGCGGGGATCCACTCCCTACTAGAATTTGAAGGATAAAACATCCATTACAAACACACTCTAAAGGTATGATGGAATTAGTGTAAAATTTTCAAATCTCAAATAATGGTATACAAAAGGCCAAAGTATAACCACATAATATAAAACTTGACTATAATAAAATTTTCAAAAATAGCTCATCATCTCCCATATAGGGTTTACATGGATATTACAACATTAGGATATAGGAGAGGAAATCTAAACCATATCAAGTTTGTCTCCAAGCATCAACTCCTTAAGCTAGGTCCATCTCAGCTTAAGATCGGGGTTAAAAGGCTAGGTTTTGGTATGTTACGACCCGAGTAGGGTTTAATGTGATTAATATGATGGTGACACTTTAGGATTTACATACATGTAGATATATGTTGAATTGCTTTGAATCTTCTCTGTCAATTGGATTGATTGAATGTTCTTGAAATATCATTGCATAATCTGCATGGTTTCACAAAAGGTATGTGGTTACAATTATGACTATCCACAATATAAATTTTAGGTGTTTGCCAAGGTTTTCTCGAGGATTGAAAAAATAAACTATTGGATGTTTATTTACATTCTGTTCAATTATAAAGCCACCATGAGTATATCATAAAGATAAGAATATATGAAGAAAATGCTATTTTTATTTGCAAATAATTGTGCAATCATATGTTGTTATATTACCTGCACACTTCTTCATGCACCCAATGTATAATATATTTTAGTATACTGATCCACATTTTTGTTTCACAACATTTTAGGTCAATTCTATACATTAAGAGTTCAAAAGATAATGAGTAAGATGAAATCCACCTGAAGGTATAAAGATAAGTAAAGGAGGATTATATATATACTTCTTCTCAAATGTACAATTTCAATGATAGAAATCCATGTAGCTCCTTAGAGGAGCATCTTGTAATTATTTTTTGACTTAATAGAAATTATTTGCAATTATTTGTTATTTGGTCAAATATGGATTCTTAGGAATTTTAGGTAATGACTCTCAACTTTTTGGGTCTTCTTTAATTAGGAGATGCTGAAAAGTGAGGTCGTTACACACAATGTATCTGAGCATCACCTTTATGGTAACCCTTATTCAAGGTCACATCAGATGATGTCAAAGTAAATCAAACGACATGTATGCGTGTAGTGATTTTAGGTCTAATAACCACAATCACCATCATCACTATGAGAACTGATTTTGACTACCAATCCATAGTTTCCATGCATCACTCTTAAGGTGGGTTTGTACGATACACTGTTGTCTAACAAGTATCTATGTGTTTGGTTTGATATCACATATTGCGACTTAATAAGATTTGTCATCAACCAACACACACTCAAGTCTTATGTGTTATTTCTATCTATCAACTTCCACATTAACAACTGACTAGGGACATAATAATAATGTATGTACTCTTAACATCCATATGATCTCATTGTTCATGCCCTCAACCTGAAGACACATCATCGAGTGACATCATTTAGAATTTTATTATGTTACATCATTATCTCATAACTGAATAAAACAAAATAAATGGAAGATTGTCTTTATTATTAATGAAATAGTTTAAAATATATGCCATTACAATCATCATATGATTGGCTATCTGGAAATACACACCAATAGAGTCCCACATGCACTTAGAGCAAATCACCCATGAACTTAATCCAAGTGATTAAAGATGAACTTCATGCTTCTTTTGCGAAAGAGATTTCGGTAAGGGGTCAACCACATTGCTTTCAGTTGGTACTCTACAAATCTTTACATATCCTCACTATAAGATCTCTCATATGAGATGAAACCACCATTGTATGTGCTTGGAATGCTGATGCAATCTGGGTTCCGTAGCTTGCACAACAGCCCCATTGTTATCACAATATAGCTCTACTGCATCACTAATTCTTAGAACCACCCTAAGTTCATAAATGAACTTCTTGACCCAAACAACCTCCTTTGCTGCATTAGATGTAGTAATATACTCGGCATCTATTGTAGAATCATTAACTTTCTCTTGATTAGAACACTTCCATCTCATAGCTCTGTTGTTTAGGCAAAACAAAAATCCATATTGTGATCTAATCTTTATCAATTTGGAAGCTTGCATCAGTGTAACCCTTTACCATCAACTCTTCCTCACTATTGTAGATAAGAAAATGATCCTTAGTTCTTCTCAAGTACTTAAGGATGTTGTTAATGGCAGTACAATGGCCTTCACCAGGATCTGACTGATATTTTCTCATCATGATCAAGGTGTACAAGACATCAAGATGAGTACATAACATTGCGTACATGACAAATCCAATTGCATATGTATATAGAATCTTACTCATATGTTCCATTTCTCTATAAGAATTGGGACATTGAGCTCTAGAGATAGTAACACCATGAGACATGGATAAGTATCCTCCCTTTGAGTTCTCCATGCTGAACCTCGTTAATGTTTTTTCAATGTATGTGCCCTGGATTTGGCCAAGAAGCCTTCTAGATCTATCTCTATAGATCTTGATTCCTAAGATATAGGATGCTTTGCCTAAGTCCTTCATAGAGAATGTATTTCCTAGACAAATATTTACCATCTATAAAGTAGGGATGTCATTCCCATAAATAGTATGCCATCCACATAAAATATGAGGAATAAAATCATGCTCCCACTAACCTTCTTGTAAACACATGGTTCATTTTCATTTTGACTAAAGCCAAACTATTTGACTATTTCATCAAATTAAAGATTATACCTCTGAGATGTTTGCTTCAATCCATATATTGACCTTTGTAGCTTACACAATTTATTTGCATCCTTTGGATTTATAAAACCCTTGGATTGTGTGATGTACACATCCTCGAGAAGGTTCTTGTTAAGGAACACAATTTTAACATCCATCTGCCAAATTTCATAGTCATAATAAACTGCAATGGCAAGCATGATCCTGATGGACTTAACCGTGGTAACTGGAGAAAAGGTTCCGTCATAGTCAACACCTTGAACTTGTCTAAAGCCCTTTGCAACCAATCGACCTTTGTAAGTTTGTACATTACCATTCATGGTAGTCTTCTTCTTGAAGACCCATTTGCACCCTATGGGTTTTACCCCTTCAAGTGGATCTACCAAGGTCCATACCTTGTTGTTGTACATGGATTCTATCTCAGATTTCATGGCCTCAAGCCATTTATTAGACTCTGGTCACTACACAACTTCTAGGTAGGTTGCTGGCTCATCATTAATGACCAACTCATTGCCTTCTTGAGTCACAAGATAACTAAATATTTTTGGCTCAAGGCGTGTCCTACTAGATTTTCAAGGTTCTTATGTTATGTAAGGAATTTTGAGATTCCACAACAATTAGTGACTCTCTATGTTCTTCTCATACCTCTACAAGTTCAATGTTTTCTTATTGGTCTCGAACCTCTTCAAGTTCTACTTTCCTCCCACTAATTCCTTTGGAAATAAATTCCTTTTCCAAGAATACAACATCCATGGCAACAAGCTCTTTGTTGTCAGATGGAGTATAAAATTAGTATGCTTTGGTTTTCCTAGGATATCCAACAAAACAACATTTATTTGATTTGGCTCTGAGCTTTTCAGGAAACTACTTTCTCACATAAGATTCACATCCCCAAATCTTGATAAAAGACACATTGGGACACTTCCCATACCATTCCTTAGATGGTGTCCTTGGAACTAAGATAGACGGTACTCGATTTAGTGTAAACACTGTAGTTTCTAGAGAATAACCCCAGAAGGAAGTCATAAGATAAGCAAAACTCATCATTGATTACATCATATCTAGAAATGTGTGATTCCTTCTTTTCGGATATGCCATTATGCTATGGTGTTCTAGGTGGAGTCCATTGTGATATGATACCACAGTCTCTCAGAAGGTCCTCAAACTCTTGGCTTAAGTATTCTTCACCTCGATCAGAATGAAGTGCCTTAATACTTTCATCAAGTTGGTTTCGTACTTAATTCATGAAATCCTTGAACTTTCCAATAGTTTCTGGCTTATGTTTCATCAACTCTTGTTTCACCCGCAACATGCAGTTTGACCTCACCCTTTCTTAAAGGCTTACTTCTTTTCAAATCATGCATATTCAAACATATATGAGATCCAAATCCTATATCTAGTACCCATGATGAATAAGTAGATATATTTATCTTAATAACCTATATACTTGAAGTGGAGATCTCTATCCCCTCCTTCTTTCTCAATTCCCTTAGGTAGAGTGGGCAATTCCTCTTCTAGTGTCTAGGCTGGTGACAGTGGTGACAATTTCCTCCCTTGGTCACCCCTCCCTTTGCTTTGAGTGCAGAAGACTTGGGTTTCTAGCCAACTTTAGAACTCTTCTTAGCTTTGGCTTTGCCCTTGGACTTCTATTTACCTCTATTGATAATAATCACAAACTTAGTCTTGTCTTTCTTCATCTGCACTTCAACTGTTCTCAACATGCCAAGTAATTCTAACAATGACTTGTCAAAATCATTCATGTTATAGTTCGTGATAAACTGGCTGTATAATTTTAGCAGTGACTGTAGAATCACATCTCAGGCCAACTCTTGACCTAAGGGATATCCTAGTCTAGAAAGGTTCTCCACACACATGGGGACCTACTAGATCTCCTTCTACCATGTTGCATTTGAACAATGCCTTAGAGACATCATATCTCTCTTGTCTAGCCTAATCTTGGTACAAGTTATTAAGATGTAATACCATCTAAATAGCCTCCATGTTCTCATGTTGTATTTAAAACTCATAGTTCATTGAGCTCAAGATCTTGCACTTGACATCTACAACATCTTTAGAATGCTTCTTGTAAGCATCCTTATAAGCCTTATGCATAGTGGGACCAAGTTCATCTAGATCTAGTGTCTCCAGGACATAGAGCTTGCGCTCTTGTGTGAGACAAATTCTCGACGTCCTGAACTAGACATGGAAAATATCCCATTCAACATGTTCTTCTTTAGGACCGATCACAAGGAAAACATGTATTGGTTGCCATTTGATTCTATAAGAAAAGTTTACAATTTGTCAAAACCATTTTTATTTGATTTGATTAAAATAAAAGTTGATGATATTTAATTAGGCCTTTAATTAATTATCACTCCCACTATTTAGTTCAAGTTGATAGCCCTCACATATCAATTTGAAATATTGCAGTGTACAACCTTCTAGTGAGATAATATCTAAAATATTTAAGTTATGACCCAGCCAACGCCAACGTCTATAGCCAATTATTAAGGTAGACAACGCTTGCCAACTGCATCTCATACAATTCTTGGATAGATGGTATGCACAAATCTTTGCCATAATGACTACATGATTCTGGGCACTTAATCTCATTATGATGACCTAGTTGAGTCTGACCCCAAAGCCAACATGATGCTAATGTACCATGCTTGGCAATCCCACATAACTACCATTACACTTCCACTAGAAGGACAACACACCATGCTTGGTGTGCCTACACTTAGTCAATCAAGCTTTTCATGTGTGTTTCTTATGGAAAGCATCTAAAACTTAATATTTAATTGAGGGATTTCATATTTATATAAATACATATACATATACATATACGATCACCACATACTAATATGTATTGTATACATACTATATCCACAAATGAAACATGCAATTATAAAACATGAGCAATGGTTATGGCCATACTAATGTAATTCCTTAGAGACACAAGGAATTACTACCACTTAAGGTCCACAACATATGTAGCAACTTATTGTTGATGAAGATTTGTATTGGAATCAGTCTAGGTTGATTGATTCAACTCTTGAACTGATCAGTTGGCCTCCTGGTCGGTCAGTTGGTCTCTTGGAATGGTCAACTGGCTACCGATTCAAGTGATGTCTGGACTCCTCCAGTCGATCGGTTGGGACATCATCGATTGGTGGGATCCTCTTGTTGTCTGGCCTCCACATTCATCCAGTAAATTGGTTTGACTCATGACTCAGTCGGTTCATTTGGAGCAGAATGCCTTCTTTGCTATGATAGGAAATAATTACTATCCAGTTCCTATTTAAATTATTACACTATAATAGGGAAACCTCGAGTTACATTCGAGGGGAGCATAGAAAGGAAAACATTAATACTTTTACATAAAAAAGGAGAGAGAGTCTCAGTATGCAAACCGAGATAAAAAAAATAACAACCATCCAACAAGTACAAAGATCTAGGTGGTTATTGGCCATAACCATGCTAACATCCACCATCAAAACCAATTTTAGGGTGAGTGTATAAACTGCATTCATATATGTATATTATATATATATATAAATATATCGTACATGATATTTAATCAGATATACACATAATCATTTAAATATTCACATCACACATGTAATAAATAAATGATAGCAATCAAAATATGAACATATCAATTAAATCTAAAAATAGTAAATTGACATGGATCTGATATCATTGTAGGGAAATATAACGACAAATATGGCAGCAAAAACAAAAATATTACTGCCATATTCCCCTTAAACAACAGATTGCGTCAACAACTATGAATTGGGAAGGAAGGTTGCAAGACATATACTTGGTCATGGAGCGAGTCCAATGACTATCCTTGCTGTAATGTGCTTCTCTATCAAGTTGCACTTGGACCGCTATCGGAGGCGGCCTCCTAGTTTGGCACCACAGACAACGGTCGACAACGTCCTCCTAGTGTGGGGGGAGGGCAAAGGCCTACTCACCTCTTCATAGTCCACATGGACCACCGGGAACCCCTGTTGTTCTTTTAGAACGTACAAGAAGGAGTTGTCTCTTCTGGTCAATGTGCTAGCATCGACTTTCTCTCCCTTGTTGTCTCTCCCTTTTATGGGTAAGACTTGCTCATGTTCTTACGTTACCCCAACTATGAGAAGACAACAATTGTCAGAGCTTATTGTTGTGTCTCCTAAAAGCCTAGACTTGAACTAGTTGGTTCACTATGTTTCCTATTCACAATCACATTGACTTTTAATTTGACTATTAATGTACAACATGACATCAACATCAATCCTTTATCCAATCTCATTGATTAACCAAACGACCGATCACGAACTGAACCAATCAGTTCATTGGCTGAACTGTTCATTTTAGAGTTTTGATTTCCAATCTTATTTAAATTGAATATCTAACATTTTAGTAATAAAGTTTAAACCATATTCATGAGTAAACTCCTTTTCTGAGTGTATCTTATGCGTGTGACCCTTTAGGTCCCAAGTTACGTTAGCAGTGAATGTCCATAACCAAATTCTGTCATCACAAGCAATGAGTGGTATCTAGCAAGACATCATTACTGCCCAAGTAATTGGAAATTGGAGAAGAACTTCAACCTACAATATGTGATTAGTGTTATAGTAATTGTATAGTTCCTTTGTCTCTGATATCTATATTGAACTCGAGGCATGGAATCATCATCCTCTTCAACATTTAATCCATGTTCAATGAACTAGAGTATACTGTATGAGATATATGTGAACTCAATATCACATATTGACTCAGACAAGCACGGTCATGCATTTCTCAATATTTCTTATCATGTGGCTAGGATATCAAACTCCTATAGGAGGGACAGATCCCATCTACATCACTCACAATCATTCTTCATGTGTCACAATGTATCCGAGCATCACCTTTTTGGTAACCCTTATTCAGGGTCACATTAGATGATGTCAGATCACATCGAACGACATGTGATGAGTGTAGTGATTTGAGGTCTAAGAACCGCAATCACCACCATCACTATAAGAGCTGATTCTGACCACCATCCATGGTTTCTATACATCAGTCTCAAGGTGGGTCTGTCCAATACACTATTCTCTAGCAAGTATCTGTGTGTTTGGTTTGATAGCACATATCATGACTCAATGAGATTTTGTCATCAACTGACACACACTCTAGTCTTATGTGTTATTGTTGTCTATCAACTCTATGATAACAATTGACTAGGGACATAACAATAATGTATGTACTCTTAACATCTGTATGATCTCATTGTTAAGGTCCTCAACCTGAAGACACATGTCATCAAGTAACATCATTCTTTGGACACTTTTTATGTTACATCATTATCTCATAATTGAATAAACCAAAATAACTAGAAGATTGACTTTATCATTAATCAAATCATTTACAAGATATGCTATTACAGTTATAATATTATTGGCTCTCTAGGCATACATACCAATAAATTCTATATAACAACAGTCTAAAAGATTCCTCAGAATTCCATATGGCTTTTGTTTTAAAAATGGACTTGAAGGCATGACGAACCGTACTGAAGAAGAGTAAGGGTTTATGATTAGATTGAAGCAAAATCATTGTCTCACTATATATGAAGTGGAAGGGGTTTGTATGAGGATGGATAATCTCCATCAATGTTGCTGTTAGAATCTAGTCCCTAAACTAAAATGGACAATCAATCAATTGCTTAAAGCACAACAACTTCATTAGCTCTTGCTTAACCTGATCCAAAAACTGAAAACATTGATGGACTTTCTTCCACCACTCTCAAAGACAAATGGAATATATGATTCCATGTAAGTAAAAAAATGATTGTATTAGTTCAACACTACAAAATTATATAACTATACCTATAACATCCATGACTTGGGTTATGCCATAAACCTAGAATTTTTGCTTAAGTAAGTTATTCATAAACTTGTTTTAATCTTTTGAAAAGTAATTAAGACTCAAGGAGAGTTTAATTTTCAAGTTTGAGCTTATTTACAAACTGTTTGTGCATTATATGATAATTTGGGTGTAAATTGCAATTTACCCAAGATGAGGGGTTATATTGCAATATGTCACATGTTGAACGTGCCTCAAGTTCTTTATAATAATAAGAGAGAGAATGATTCTAAGGGGTAGCTTGTGGAAAGCCTAAGTTCCACGTTGGAGCTTGTTTGAATAATGCTTGTGCCTTGTGTACCAATTTTGGTTCAAATTGCAATTTACCCAAAATGTTGGGATGATATGCAAATTACCACATCTAGAGTATCCCTACTCTCTCTTAGCATCATCTAGAGGAGAGATAAAGAAAGAGGCACCATGTTTGAATCATATTTGAGTGATGGTATTCCTGGTGATGAAAAGACCAAGAAGAGTTGTATAGTTGAAACCCTAAAATGAGTTGTAGAGCTTATATGGGAGTTCCTATCAGCCAAAAAGCCATAGAGGAGGTCCCATATAGTTTTGTCAACTCTTGTAAAAGGCCATGAAGAGTTAAGAACCTCAAGAAGGTGATGGATATCAGTTTACAACTTTCCTTGGAAAAGTTGTATCAGTTTGTGAATAAAGTGATGTTGGGTTGAAATATCTTGTTCAACAACATAACTAATGGATGAAATCTTATCCCTAGATTATTCCCAAGAGTTTTTTTTGTCAAGATAAATATATGTGCATGCATGTACATGTGTCAACCCATGCATGGTTATGTGTCACCTAGTAGTATAAGGTGATGACACCTCTTATACACTCTCTCTCATGAGCCTCAATTATATATACCACTCCTTTCACCTACTGGTGAAACTTTTTGAATCCTACAATTCTATTTATCTTAGATATAGTGCATAGTATTTGAGGAGAAAGGAGGATCTCGAGCCTTAAGCTTAAGGTGAAGCCATGGTCATCTTCAACCTTGATTGAAGCATGATTCTCGGGTTGTGATTCTTCCTTTCTTTTCTTCTTCACCAAGTTCTTATCTATGGTGATTCTTTGCATATATATGAGTTGTGAACAAGTCTTGGATATTTGATAAGTTCATATTCAACCTTGGGAATGTGAAGCTTTAGATCTTGGAGCTTTGAAGTTGTTCTTGAGGTGGGTTATATAACTTGAACCCAATCATGTTATTATTCACCTTCAATCTTGCTATACTTGTTGATCTACTTTCAATTTTGATTTTTCTTGAATGATTGATGATTCTATTAGTTCTAATAGTTGCATAGGACTATTTTCCATGAACTAGAATAGTAAGGGATGAAAGTCTAGAGCTTGATGATGATGACATCATCATGGCACAAACCAATATCGGGTTTAAGCACCTCTAACCCGATTTGGTAATGAAACTCGATATGGTGGAAGCACACACCTCTTGCTCGATATGGTGGAAACACACACCTCTTGCCCGATATGGTGGAAGCACACACCACTTGCCCGATATGGTGGAAGCACACACCTCTTTCCTGATATGGTGGAAGCACACACCTCTTTCCCGATATGGTGGAAGCACACACCTCTTGCCAATAAGGAGGTAAGCACCTCAAATCCAATATACTTGATTGAGTAACACATGAAGTGTGTTTTGTCAAATGATACATTAAGATGTAAAGAGTTTAATGCATTTTGATAAGTATAAGCCAATGTACCTTGAGAAAAGGGTTGAGCCAACTTAATAAAGTATGACATAATCAATATCCTAGTGAGGATGAGAGAGAAACTCATACTTTGTGGCATAATCATTTAATGATAAATGATGAGAACAAGCAAGTATGATTGAATACTTATGATATCAATGTATGCTCCTAATATGTGTGGAAATATGAATTAGGGTTTTGATTCTTGATAATATGAACTTGAAACCCTAATTGGCTAAAAAGGGAAACCCTAACCCTAATAATGGGAAGGTTGTATTTCTCTTGTATTGCATGGTGATGATATGTCCTTTATATTGTTTTTATCATGAAATACTAACCATGCAGGTATCATGAGATGATGAGCATATCCATGTATGATCTATGATGTTTCATATGATACAGATTAAATGGGCCTTGTGAGCCATGTGAAAAACTTGTGCCACAAGTATAATGTATACGTGGGTCTGAATACCTACAGGTAATAGTTACCTAATAAGAGGTAACAATGTTCAGTGATGAACTAAGGGTTTGAATACCCAGATCTAGCAATCATGATGGTGATAATGTTAAGGGATGAGAATCCCTAGTAATGTGATAAGGGACTGAGATCCTGAGTGTTATGCATTCAATGTGTTCCAAAGATTATGAAAATACTTGATAAATGTATTACACCTTTCTTTGTAGAATCTGTTATAATTCATGCTTGTAACTTGGTTGATGTTTAAAGATACTGTAATGCATTTAATTAATCAAGTGGAACCTTATCATGTAGTTTCCCTGGCCATAGATCCATTCAGTGTCAGAATTTGCTAAATGGTGAAACGAGTTTAACTCGAAGAGCATATTTTTGAATATGTGGAGGTAATGGGTGAAAATATCCTTACATCCAAACAGGGATTGCAATGTGATCTCCCTCATCATAATAAGAGTATGGCTATATGCCATGACTCAATATTCATATACCGAGGATACTGTGTGATCTCCCTGAAGAGAGTGCATGCTGCGATTGTAACTCTATAGCGAAGATGCCACTATACCCTGACAAGCTAATTGTAGTTTGACACATGATGTCACTACCGGTGGTCTCGTACTGACCGAGACAGGTGAGTTCTTGGAAGACAACTCTTCCTTTGACCTTTTATGGTACCGATGCTTTACATAGCCATGATCGGTTGGAGCATGAGCGTTATACGTCATCTCCTCAGGGCATAAGTGTGATTGTAAATATGTAATCATCTGTGTAGCATATTTGCTTAAGGATTGAATGTGGAAACATTTGTTTATGTTGCACTACTTTTATACATCTTAAATGGATATATATTTTATGTGTTCTTCATATTCCTTATAAAGTGAATAGATGATTTATTGCTCTATCATAGATAGCTGCATTGCTTTAAAAGATGATATTGCTCTGTTCTGCTTATAAACAATGATTAATCTTGATTATTAATATAAAGATCCTCTGCTCAATTTTATATTGTTTACCCATGATAATAATATTGTTGGCAAAGAGTTATATCTCTCACTGAGACTTTTGTCTCACCTCGTCGGTCCCAACATTTTTAGGTGGATGCAGACGAGGAGGTAGAGACTATACTGTAGAGGGAGGACAACAACAACATGGACATCAGTAACAACTCAGGTTGAGTGTGCTATCTATCGTGTCTTGTAGATAGAAGTACTATGTGTTGTCTCTGTACTCTCAGGTCCTTGGGAGTTAGTATGTAATGGTTTTATAAACGATATGAGATTTTGACTTGTATGCCTCGAAGTTTTATGTTGCTTATGTATATGTTTGGGCAAGGCAAATGGTATATGATATCCTCGAGATGAGATGGTACAATGTATGTACAATGTGAACCATGATGTATATATTAATTTGGTTCTTTCTTTAAGAGTTTCTTGGCAATGGATCTCTTTGCAAAATGGTTTTAATTTTTAGTGATTTTTGTCAATCCGTTGCTAATGGTTATTCCACGTAATTACTGTGATGATTTGGCTGTCGGCGACTGTCACAAGTTTTTGGTATCAGAGCCTAAGGTTCGCTTAGTCTACAAAGACATAGGATTAAGGTTGTTGAGTCTGTTCTAGTGTCCTCTAGTTTATTTTATAGTGACTTCTGCTCATATAAGAGAAGAAGTAAAGCTAAAAGATGGCTGGAGCACATGAAGAACATGCTGCTGAGAGCAATATTGCTACACCAGGAGGACGTGCAAGGGATCAGGCAAGAGAGGAATTAGTGCCTGAGAATCCTTATCTTGATCATCCATGCTAGAAACCCAAACTTTCATGCTCTTTTTGGGCAGTTCATGACCACAATAACACATATGGCAGACCGGATGCCAACACCAAAACCTAGGGCATCAGTCCCCAATGAGGGACATGGGTCTGGTAAGATCTTTGAGCAGTTATATCGAGTAGGAGCCACCAAATGTGCTGGTATAGCTGACCCAGAAGATGTAGATTTATGGCTCACTGAGCTGGAAAAAGCCTTTCGAATCCTTAGCATCCCGAAAACTAATAAAGTTAGGCATGCTGTGTATCTTTTAAAAGGAAGCGCTGGCCATTGGTGGGCCATTGAAGAAGAGAAAAGATCAGGTGTTGAGGTCAGATGGGAGGAGTTCCAATGTGAGTTTGTTAGTAGATACTTTCCTAGGACTTATCTTGATGAGAAAATCTCACAGTTTGAGTGTATTAAACAAGGACCAATGAAGATTAGTTAGTATGAAGCTAAGTTCATGGAGCTTCTGTGGTTTTGTCCACACATGGTTACTACAGAGGAGGAGAGGATTCAACATTTTGAGGAGGGTCTGAACACTGAGTTATCCATAGCTGTAGCTGCTTTAGAGAATAAAGATAGGTTTGCCACTTTTGTGGAGTCAGTTAGGTGGATAGAGAGGTCTGTGACTGAGAAACGTGAGGCTAATAGTAGGAAAAGACCTGCCCAGTTCTAGGGATGGAGGTTTGGAAGTTTCAAGAAACCAAGGTTTCCTACACCATTAGCACAATAGAGGTTCAATGCACAGACGTAGTGTATGTCAAGTAAGGGTAGAGGATGTAGTTTTCTACCAAGTGGAGCCCATAGTACGACATCAATGTCAGTAACAGGATGATCTAGACCACAGTAGGACAGAAACTACTTCAAGTGTGGGCAGACATGACATATGATAAGGGATTGTCCAGTCAGAGACATGGAGGTAACCCAACCACCGACAAGGCTCTCAGAGGAAACAGTTTAGTAGTGGCACATGAGGACGTGGACAGGTGTCCCAAGTAGGTTCATCTACACCAAACAATAGAGCACAGAGTCAACAATAGGAAATGATGAGATTCTATGAAATGAATCAGCCGGAGACAGTAGTCAATCCACGAGTTGTGACAAGTCAAATGGAATTGTTTCATTCTGATATGTATTCATCCTTCTTCGTATCTGTTTTGATTGATGTGGGTGCTACACATTCCTTTCTCACTCGAGAAGTGATTCATGACACAATATGACCATCAGTCGTAGAGCAGATAATCTATTATTAGAAACTCTATTAGTTGGATCTGTAGTGTTGCGGGAGGTATGTTCTCCCTATGTTCTTTATTTTTTAGAACACAACATTCAGGTGGATCTTATACCACTTGAGATGTACGGGTTTGATGTAATTCTTGGGATGGATACCCTAGAAAAGTATAAGGTTGTCTTGGATTGTGATTCCATGCAAGCTATGTTCACAGACCGTGATGAGACATGGGTCTTTCAGGGGGACAGAAAGATTCTTCCAACATGTCTAGTATCAACAATGGTAGCTGAGAGATTGATGCGACAAGGATGTAAATCATTCTTGGCACATGTGGTAGATACCAAAGCAGAAAGTCCTAGTCTTCCTAAAGTTCTTATTGTCAGGGAATTCAAGGATGTATTTCCTGAAGAATTTCTAGATATTCCTCCACCTTGAGAGATTGATTTTGAGATTAATCTAATTCTAGATACATAACTCATAGCCCAAACACCTTACAGGATGGCACTTGCTGAGATGGAATAACTCAAGAAATAGTTACATGAGTTGCTTGAGAAAGGTTTCATTCGACCAAGTACTTCTCCATGGAGTGCTCTAGTTCTTTTTGTTAAAAAGAAGGATGGGTCTATGAGGTTATGCATAGACTATAGATAGCTTAACAAGGTGACTATAAAGAACAAATATCCTCTACCAAGGATAGATGATCTGTTTGACTAATTGTGTAGTGTAACAATGTTCTCTAAGATAGATCTAAGGTCAGGATATCATCAGTTATGTATCAAGAAGAGTGACATACCTAAGTCAGCCTTTAGAACATAGTCATTATGAGTTTGTAGTTATGTCATTTGGACTAACTAATGCACCATCTACTTTGATGGAGCTGATGAATAAAATCTTTCAGCCATTCCTTGATTAGTTCATAGTGGTCTTCATAGACGACATCTTGATATACCGTAGAGATGGTCAACAACATGAACAACACCTTCGTCAAGCCTTGAGTTTGTTGAGATAACACAAACTATATGCTAGGTTTAGAAAGTGTGAGTTCTGGTTGTTAGAAGTGTCTTTTCTAGGACATGTTATATTTTCTTCAGGTATTCATGTTGATCCTAAGAAAGTGAAGTCTGTTATAGAGTGGGAATAATACAAGACACCAACTTAGATTCACAGTTTCCTAGGCCTGGAAGATTACTATAGAAGGTTTATTAAAAACTTTAGTTCTGTAGAATTACCCCTAACTAGGTTAACCAAGAAGGAAGTTCCTTTTGTCTGGAATGACAAGTGCCAATGTTCTTTCTAGTTGTTGAAAGAAAGGTTGACTAGTGCACCTATGTTAGTTTTACCTGAGTAGGGAAAGGGATACATTGTTTTCTATGATGCCTTTAAGAATGGTCTAGGATGTGTGCTGATGCAGAGTGATCACATAGTTTCTTTTACTTCCTGACAGCTTAAGAAACACGAGGAGAATTATCCAACACATGATCTAGAGTTAGCTGCAGTGGTCCACGCATTGAAGATTTGGAGGCATTATCTCTATGGAGAAACGTGTCAGATTTTCATAGACCATAAAAACTTAAAGTACATCTTCTCATAACATTATTTGAACATGAGACAATGCCACTGGATGGAATTAATCAAGGACTACAATTGTACAATTGATTATCATCCAAGAAAAGCTAATGTAGTGGCAGATGCACTAAGTAGAAAATCTTCATCTCCACCCATAGATAAAGCACAGTTGAATTATTTAATGTGCTTTAAACGGGACATGTTTGTATCTTTAAGACAAATAAATGTATAGTTAAAAGTATCTTTGTTAGCTGGATTACTGGCCGAGATGCATGTGAAACCTACTATGAGACAATAGATTAAAGAGGCACAATAGGTTGATACTGTGATTCAGTAGATCAGGTCAGAGTATGGTAGTGAGAAACGGGACGGTTTCCATGAGTCAGATGATGAGGTAGTCTATTACCATGATAAGATGGTAGTACCTAATGCCAATGACTTAATAAAGATAGTTATTGAGGAAGCTCATTCATCCATGTATGCAATGCATCCAGGGAGTACTAAATGTATCATAACTTAAAAGATATGTATTGATGGCTTGGTTTGATGAAGGATGTAGCTGAGTTTGTTATGCACTGTGCAGTCACCAAGTTAAAGAAGAACACTAGAAGCCTGTAGGAACATGCAACCCTTACCTATACCGCAGTGGAAATGAGATCACATGACAGTGGACTTTGTGGTTGGTCTACCCAAAACAGCCAAAAATCATGATTCCAATTGGGTGATAGTTGATAGGTTGACTAAGTCAACATATTTTCTTCCTATTAAAATAACCTATACTGCTTAAAAACTTGCACATATCTACATAGATGAGATAGTGCGGTTACAAAAAGTTCGAGCCACAATTGTGTCTGATAGAGGTCCCCAATTTACAAGTCATTTTTGGGAATGACTACATAAAGCCTTGGGTATACAGTTAAAGTTTAGCACAACTTTTCACCCTCAGACAGATGGACAATCTGAAAGGACTATACAGACTTTGGAGGACTAGCTTAGGGCATGTGTTCTTTAGTTTGTAGGATTTTGAGACTTACACTTGAGCTTAATAGAGTTAGCCTACAACAATAGTTATTAGACTAGTATTGATATGGCACCATATGAAGCCTTATATGGTAGACGTTGTAGATCTTTGTTATGCTGGTATGAGACAAGATAATACCAACTTCTGGGTCTTAAATTAGTGCAATAGACAACTGAAAAGATTAAAGTAATATAACAATAGTTGAAGGCTACACAAGATAGATAGAATTCATATACTAATAAATGTCGTAGACCTTTAGAATTCCAAGTTGGAGATAGGGTGTATCTCAAGGTCTCTCCTTGGAAAGATATTCTCAGATTTGGGAAAAAGAGTAAGTTAGCTCCAAGATTTATGGGACCTTACCCAGTGACAACACAGATTGGAAAGGTAGCCTATAGGTTGGAGTTGCCACCTGAGCTACATAGACTACATCTAGTGTTTCATATATCTATGCTAAGAAAGTGTCATCCTGATACAGAGTTGGTGTTGCAACCTGTAGAGGTAGAATTGAATGAAGATATATCCTATGTGGAAGGTCCAATGATGATTCTTGATAGAAGAATCAAGAAGTTGAAAAAGAAAGACATAGTTCTTGTGAAATTTCTCTGGAATCACCATGGCATTGAAGAATCCACATGGGAGCTGGAGGAAGAAATGAGGAGGAAGTACCCTTCTCTTTTCTCTTGAGATTTTGGGGACGAAATCCCTATTAGGGGTTGATAATTATAACATCCCTGACCTAGGTTATGCCATAAACTTGGAATTTTTGCTTAATTAAGTTATTCATAAACTTGTTTTGATCTTTTGAAAAGTAATTAAGACTCAAGGAGAGTTTAATTTTCAAGTTTGAGCTTATTTGCAAACTGTTTGTGCATTATCTCATAGTTTGGGTGTAAATTGCAATTTACCCAATATGAGGGGTTATATTACAATATATCACATGTTGAACATTCCTGAAGTTCTTTAGCATCATAAGAGAGATAATGATGCTAAGGGGTGGCTTGCGGAAAGCCTAAGTTCCAAGTTGGAGTTTGTTTGAATAATGCTTATGCCTTGTGTACCAATTTTGGTGCAAATTGCAATTTACCCAAAATGTAGGGTTGATATACAAATTACCACCTCTAGAGTTTCCCTACTCTCTCTTAGCATCATCTATAGGAGAGATAAAGAAAGAGGCACCATGTTTGAATCATATTTGAGTGATGGTATTCTTGGTGATGAAAAGACCAAGAAGAGTTGTATAGTTGAAACCCTAAAATGAGTTGTGATGAGTTGTAGAGCTTATATGGGAGTTCCTATCAGCCAAAAAGCCATATAGAGGTCCCATATCATTTTGTAAACTCTTGGAAAAGGCCATTATGAGTTAAGCACCTCAATAAGGTGATGGATATAAGCTTACAACTTTCCTTGGAAAAGTTGTATCGGTTTGTGAATAAAGTGATGTTGGGTTGAAATATCTTGTTCAACAATATAAATAATGGCCAAAATCTTATCCCTAGATTATCCCCAAGAGTTTTGCATGTCAATATAAATATGTGTGCATGCATGGAAATGTGTCAACCCATGCATGGACATGTGTCACCTAGTAGTATAAGGTAATGACACCTCTTATACACTCTCTCTCATGAGCCTCAATTATATAAACCACTCCTTCACCTACTAGTGAAACTTTTTGAATCCTACAACTCTCTTTCTCTTATATATCATGCATAGTAGTTGAGGAGAAAGGAGGATCTCGAGCCTTAAGCTTAAGGTGAAGCCATTGTCATCTTCAACCTTGATTGAAGCATGATTCTCGGGTTGTGATTCTTCCTTTCTTTTCTTCTTCACCAAGTTCTTATCTATGGTGATGCTTTGCATATAGAGGAGTTGTTAACAAGTCTTGGATCTTTGATAAGTTCATCTTCAACCTTGGGAACATGAATCTTTGGAGCTTGGAGCTTTGAAGTTGTTCTTGAGGTAGGTTATATAACTTGAACCCAATCATGTTATTATTCACCTTCAATCTTGCTATACTTGTTGATCTACTTTCAATTTTGATTTTTCTTGAATGATTGATGATTCTATGAGTTCTAATAGTTTCATAGGACTGTTGTCCATGAACTATAATAGTAAGGGATGAAAGTCTAGATCTTGATGATGGTGACATCATCATGGCACAAATCGATATCGGGTTGTAGCACCTCTAACCCAATTTGGTAATGAAACCCGATATGGTGGAATCACACACCTTTTGCCTGATATGGTGGAAGCGCACACCTCTTTCCTGATATGGTGGAAGCACACACTTATTGCCCGATATTGTGGAAGCACACACCTCTAGCTCGATATGGTGGAAGCACACACCTCTTGCCCGATATGGTGGAAGATCCTCAAAACCAATATGGAGGTAAGCACCTCAAATATGATATACTTGATTGAGTAATACATGAAGTGTGTTATGTCAAATAATACATTAAGATGTAAAGACTTTAATGCATTTTGATAAGTATAGGCCAATGTACCTTGAGAAAAGGGTTGAGCCAACTTAATAAAGTATGATGTAATCAATATCCTAGTGAGGATGAGAGAGAAACTCATACTTTGTGTGATAATCATTTAATGATAAATGATGAGAATAAACAAGTTTGATTGAATACTTATGATATCAATGTATGCTCCTAATATATGTGGATCTATGAATCAGGGTTTTGATTCTTGATAATATGAACTTGAAACCCTAATAGGCTAAAAAGGGAAACCCTAACCCTAATAATGGGAAGGTTGTATTTCTCTTGTATTGCATGGTGATGATATGTACTTGATATTGTTTTTATCATGAAATACTAACCATGCAAGTATCATGAGATGATGAGCATAGCCAGGTATGACCTATGATGTTTCATATGATACAAATTAAATGGGCCTTGTGAACCATGTGAAATACTTGTGCAACAAGTATAATGTATACTTGGGTCTGAGGACCTAGAGGTAATAGTGACATGATAAGAGGTGATAATGTTCAGTGATGAACTAAGGGTTTGAATACCCAGATCTAGCAATCATGATGATGATAATGTTAATGGATGAGAATCCCTAGTAATGTGATAAGGGACTGAGATCCTGAGTGTTATGCATTCAATGTGTTCCAAAGATTATGAAAGTACTTGATAAATGTATTACACCTTTCTTTGTAGCATCTGTTATAATTCATGGTTGTAACTTGGTTGATGCTAAAAGATACTGTAATGCACCTAATTAATCAAGTAGAACCTTATCATGTAGTTTCCCTGGCCATAGATCCATTTAGTGTTAGAATTTGCTGAATGGTGAAATGAGTTTAAGTCAGAGAGCATTTGTTTGAATATGTGGGGGTAATGGGCAAAAATATCCTTACGTCTAAATAGGGATTTTAGTGTGATATCCCTCATCATCATAAAAGTACGGCTATATTCCATGAATAAATATTAATATTCTGGGGTTGTTGTGTGATCTCCCTGAAGAGAGTGCATGCTGTGGCTGTAACTCTATAGCGAAGATGCCACTATACCCTGGAAAGCTAATTGTAGTTTGACACATGATGTCACTACCAGTGGTCTCGTACTAACTGAGATAGGTGAGGTCTTGGAAGCCAACTCTTATTTTGACCTTGTATGGTACCGATGCTTTACTTAGTCATGGTTGGTTGGAGCATGAGCGGTATACCTCATCTCCTCAGCGCATAAGTGTGATTGTAAATATGTGATCAGCGGTGTAGCGTATTTGCTTAAGGATTGAATATGAATACATTGGTTTATGTTACACTACTCTTATACTTCTTAAATGGATAGATGTTATATGTGTTCTTTGTATTCCTTATAAAGTGAATAAATGATTTATTTCTCTATCATAGATAGCTGCATTACTTTATAAGATGATATTGCTCTATTCTTCTTATAAACAATGATTAATCTTGATTATTAATATAAAGATCCTCTGCTCTGATTTATAATGTTTACCCTTGATAATAATATTGTTGGCAGAGAGTTATATCTCTCACTGGGACTTTTGTCTCACCCCGTCGGTCCCAACATTTTTAGGTGGTCGCAGACGAGGAGGTAGAGATTGTACTGTAGAGGGAGGACAACATCAATAGGGACAACAGTAACAACTCAGGTTGAGTGTGCTGTCTGTCGTGTCTTGTAGATAGAAGTACTATGTGTTGTCTCTGTACTCTCAGGTCCTTGGGAGTTAGTATGTAATTGTTTTATAAATGATATGAGATTTTGGCTTGTATGCCTCGAGGTTTTATGTTGCTTATGTATATGTTTGGGAAAAGCAAATGGTATATGATATCCTCGAGATGAGATGGTACAATGTATGTACAATGTGAACCATGATGTATATATTAATTTGGTTCTTTCTTTAAGAGTTTCTTGCACTACTACAGAAATGGCTTCTAACATCACTTTTAAAGGCGTCGGTTGTATAAATACACTGACACCTAAAACCTAAAGCGTTGGTTTAATTAAAAAACTGACATCTATCTATGAAGGGCGACCAGACATGGGTATCACTTTTATTCAATGTCGGTTCCCTAATAATAAACCGACGCCTAAAATCAACCGCCAAATCCAAAATTTCCAGTGAAAAAATTTACCTCCAAAATTTAACATATGGCGTCGGTTATTAACTATAAAACCGACGACGAAAGGTTATTCGCGAGATATAAATTGGGCACATTTTGGTCGTCGGTTTTACTACAATGACCGACGCTTATGGGTTTTCTCGCGTTGTTCTCGGGAAAATTTTCACACCCTTTGAGCGTCGTTTTTCGAAAGCAACCGACGACTATGGTCATTGATCGAGAACAATTTTTTTAATCGGCATATGTAGATAGACAACAGTTTTTGTCTAGTAAAAACCGATGACTATCATTGAGAATAGGTGTCAGTGTGTTTGTAGAACTGACACCTTTAGTTTTATGTGTCAATTTTATTTAAGAACCGACACCTAATGTTAACTTAATAGCACCCGTGCGATCCTGACTCTTCCCCTTTCTCTATTTCATTCATCTCAATTGAGGGTTTAAGGTATGACGACAATTCCTCTGCTCACTACTCCTGTGCTGCCGCTCGCCTCCACTGCCACCATTTGCTGGTCCTCCGGCCGATGCGTTCCAGGTCGGCCGCCACCCTAGCTCGATCAGCTGCTCGCTCACCCTCTTTGCTCACCGCGCCTTCTCTGCACCTGCTGGTCGGTGCCGCCACTCTATGGAGCTCCTCGCCGACTGCCTGAGCCTGCTCCTGCTCCTTCTCCTGCTCGCCGTGGTTCGCGCGTTGCTCCGGCGCCTTCCCCTGCTCTCCAAGCCGCTACTTTCCTACCCAGGTAGGCCACTGCCCTTCTTTTTCCTCCACCTCTTCTTCTTCCTGCTCCCTCTCCTTACCAAATGGATTACATTAAGGCCACGACCGTGTGGGCTGGTCATGGTCGTGGCTGTGTTGGATGACCACGGCCGTATTGGCCAGCACGACCGTGGTAGGCCAACACAGCCACGGCCGTGGCCATCCCACACGGTCGTGGCCTTGCTTTTATCCATTTGGTAAGGAGGGAGCATGATACATTTGCAATTGAATACTAATGCTTGACCTAATTCTACAAATTTTGATGCATGTTGAATTAAGATATTAAAACCCTAATACACATTTCACCATAATCTTGAATTAACTATATTGTTGAAATCTTGTGATCAATATATGTAAGATATTAAAACCCTAATGTTAAATCTCTAATTTTTTTAGTGATGTGTCACCCTAACATCTACATGAATCCCTATTGTATGATGTAGATTGATGATAATGCATGAGCCAGTTTGAAATTTTGAAATCAATTATGAATCTCTCCATCCCTAGGTCATACTAATTTATGTGTAATGTTTATCTTGATGATGAACATGCATGGACACTCAAAATGTTGAAATCAATGTTATAGAATGACAACACATGTATTTGTTGGCCTAGAAACCCGTCCAAGATTTACTCATTAGGAGTAAATCTTGGATAGTCCCCGGTTTGGGACTATTCTTGAACACCTAATCTCACTTAGGATGTTAGTGTATAATGTGTATTTGGTTTTCAAGAAAATTCCGGTAGCATTTTCCCATTTGTTCTCTAAGTACATATGTACTTGGAGAACAATGGGGAAATGCTGCTGAAATTTTCTTGAAAACCCAATACACATTATACACTTACTAGTGAGATTAGGTGTTCAAGAATGGGATAGGTGGTACACATTTATTATATATAAGAATGACAGTACATGTATTTGTTGACCTAGAAACCCGTCCAAGATTTACTCATTAGGAGTAAATCTTGGATAGTCCCCGGTTTGGGACTGTTCTTGAACACCTAATCTCACTTAGGATGTAAGTTTATAATGTGTATTGGGTTTTCAAGAAAATTTCGGCAGCATTACCCTGTTTGTTCTCTAAGTACATATGTACTTGGAGAACAATGGGGAAATGTTGCCGAAATTTTCTTAAAAACCCAATACACATTATACACTTACTAGTGAGATTAGGTGTTCAAGAATGGGATAGGTGATACACATTTATTATATATAAGAATGATAACACATGTATTTGTTGACCTAAAGTTTTAACCATGCAAAAACTCTAATTTGTTAACCCTAGATCCTAATCTTGTTGTAATATATACTTGTTTTCTCTTTGATCATAGAATGGATAGATCATGGATGTCCATTCGCAATCGTTGCACCCCATAGTTTATATCTGGTCTTGACCAATTTATTAGATTTGCCGAGGAATATAGGAAACAACCTGGAGATAGGTTCTACTGTCCATGTAGGCATTGCGGTAACAACTTGAAAGTCAGCACTGGTGACGAAATCAAAAGTCATGTCATGTGCAATGGGATTATACAAGGATATACAGAATGGCACTGGCATGGAGAGATTTCAAACCCGAAACCAGTGGATGTCGATAGTAGTGCTTGTGTGGAAGAAGAAATTGCCTCCAATGACGTAGATGTGAATGAACCAGTTCCAGTAGACATCGTTGATGCGATGCTGGATAGTTGTGGGGTAGAGCACACCGATCCACCTCCCATTTTAAAAACATTGTGCATGATGCTGAGATATCATTATACACAGGTTGTACTAAGTTTACGAAGCTTAACGTTGTGTTGAGATTGTATAAGCTGAAAGCTAACAATAGATGGAGCGATAAAAGCTTCACGTCATTGTTGTCTTTGTTGAAAGAAATGCTTCCTGAAGGAAACGAGCTGCCAATCTCAACATACCAGGTAAAGAAATTATTGTGCCCAATGGGAACGGATGCCAAGAAGATACACGCATGCCCGAATGATTGTGTATTATTTCAAAAGGACTATGTGGATTTGAAAGATTGTCCAAAATGTGGTGCGTCATGGTGTAAATTGACGACTTCAGGGGAGTCCAAAACTGGTTCTCCTTCCAAGGTGATGTGGTATCTACCTATAATATCACAGTTTCAATGCTTGTTTGCCAATCCGATAGATGCGAAGAATTTGAGGTCGCTTGCAGATGTTAAGAAAAATAATGATGGGATCCTACGACATGCGTCTGATTCCCCACAGTGGAAGAAGATTGATCAATTGTACCCTGAATTTGGTGTAGAAGTCAGGAATCTAAGACTTGGGATTTGTACAAATGGGATGAATCCATATGGGACATTGAGCAGCCAACATAGCACTTGGCTAGTCATGCTTGTTATATACAATCTTCCTCCCTGGATGTGTATGAAAAATAAGTACGTAATGTTGTCGTTGTTGATATCGGGCCCTAAACAACCTAGAAATGATATCGATGTTTATCTTGAACCTCTGATTGATGACTTAAAGAAACTCTGGGGTGAAGGTGTGATGACCTATGATGCTTCATGAAGAGAGACATTTCGTTTGCATGCTATGTTGGTTTGCACTATTAATGACTTTCCAGCATATGGGAATTTGTCTAGATATAGTGTAAAAGGAGGTAAAGCGTGTCCTATATGTGAAGAGAACACTGATTCAATAAGACTAAAACATGGCTATATCTCGGTCATCGAATGTTTCTTACAAAATTCCATCAGTATCGTAGGAAGCGCAAAGCATTCAATGGATTGAATGAGGAACAGAGTGCACCTAAACCTATGAGGTTGTTTATGAATGATTAAAAGACTTTGTCAATGAATTTGGTAAGAGATCACAATGTACTTTGGCCACACAGAGTAAAAAATCTTTATTCAAGAAGAAGTCAATATTTTGGGATCTTCCTTATTGGAGTTCTTTGACAGTCATGCATTGTATCGATGTCATGCACGTTGAGAAAAATGTCTGTGATAGTGTCATTGGTACTTTGTTGAATATACCAGGTAAGACTAAAGATGGGATAAAATCCAGGCTGGACCTATGTGAAATGGGAATAAGGTCAGAATTAACAGAATTACGTGAAATGGGAAATCGAAGAACATACTTACCTCCCACTTGTTACACATTGTCTAGAAAGGAGAAGAAAGATTTTTGTGAATGTTTGGTAAATGTTAAGGTGGCACATGGTTACTCATCCAACATCTGTAGATTGGTATCAATGAAAGATCTGAAGTTGATAGGTCTTAAATCTCATGATTGTCACACTCTAATGTAACAAAGATTGCCTGTGGCAATTTGATCTATATTTCCGAAGCATGTAAGGTTTGCAATCACCAGACTTTGTTTCTTTTTCAATAGTCTGTGCATCAAAGTTATTGACCTTGATACTCTCGATAATTTGCAAAGAGAAGTGGTTGTTACCCTATGTCATCTTGAGATGTATTTTCCTCCATCGTTCTTTGATATCATGGTACATCTTGTTGTCCACTTGACTAGGGAAATGAAAATGTTGGGACCATTTTTCTTGCATTGGATGTATCTCTTTGAACGATACATGAGCATTTTTAAAAGTGATGTTCGAAACTGTTATCAGCATGAAGGGAGTATTATTGAGGGTTATGTGGCGAGAGAGGTTATGGATTTTTGCAATGACTTTCTCAGTGGTAATGACACTCCTGGTAATGACAAGAATATTGAGGACCAATTTGGCCAAGGAATTTTGGGATCACGGGTGAAAATAATCAGCCGTGAGAAGTTGGAACAAGGTCACTTGTATATTTTACACAACATGGACGAAGTGAGTGTTTATATCGAGGAACATAACAATTTCATCAAGAGACAATATCCTCGAGCCAATACAATGTGGCTTGCTAGAGAGCATAACAAGACATTTATTAAGTGGTTTGAAGATAAAGTCTTACATCAACTATCTCAAACACCAGATGATATTACTGAAACTATCAAATGCCTTGCCTTTAAACCAAAATTGAATGTTATGTCTTATGAAGGGTATGACATTAATTGATTCACATATTACACAAAGAGACAAGATGATAAGAGTGTCGTCCAAAACAGTGGGGTCACCCTTCAAGTGTCGACTATGTTTTTTGCAAGTGCAAAGGATAAGAGTCCACATAAAGCTAAAATGTCATATTACGGTGTCATTGAAGACATATGGGAGTTTGACTACATAGATTTCAGAATTCTGCTCTTCAAATGTATTTGGGTTGATAACACCAAAGGAGTTATAGTGGATGAATTGGGTTTCACTTTAGTGAACTTTGAAAAGATTGGTGAGAAGGGTGAACCATTCATATTGGCATCACAGGCAAAACAAGTATTTTATATCAATGATCCTGCAAATGATAAATGGTCGGTTGTTCTTCATGGTAAAAGACACTTCATTGAAGATCCTATAGATGAAGAAGAGTACTATGATAAGTATGATGACTCCAGTCCATTCTCAGTTGGGTTGCAAACACCAGCAAATATTGAAGCTAATGATGACTTTTATGTGCGTGGAGATCACAATGAAGGATTGTTAATTGATAAAAACTCGCAATATTAGCGGCATGTTTATATTTTTTATATGTTTTATTTTTATGAATGTGAACTTTACAATGTGAATGTGAACTTTACAATGTGACTTTTATAATGTGAATTACTTTACAATGTGAACTTTACAATGTGAATTACTTTACAATTTGAATGTGAGCTTGGAGCTTTACAATGTGAATTACTTTACAATGTGAACTTTACAATGTGAATGTGGACTTTTAGATGGTTGAGCATTCTCCTGATGACCGTGCTGATGATTACTGTGAGGGTGAGGACATCAATGCGCCGCCTCGCACTGTAAGTTTTAAAAATATATCATATATTTATATCTACATGTCCATTTATAGTTATATCCTGTAAGTGTGTTTATTTTGTCAAATTTTAGGTTGATGATGCACATGTACCCTTTGAAGCACTTGAGGCACTTGATGAGCAGCACCAAAAAGTTGACAAGAGAAGGGGCATCACTATGATGAAGAAGTTAATAGTGCAAAGGGGAAATGGACCCAAACTTGTTGTGGATTTTGATAATGCAGGAAATGTAATTGGAGTGAATCACAATTCATTTGTTTCATATCTTGTGTATGTTACTCGTAGCCATTACGGTTGTAAGATAGATTCTTGGCATAAAGTTCCTAAGGGGAAGAAAGACATAATATGGAATGATTTATGTGTGAGTTATTATTAATTTGCAATTCTATTTTGTAGATTACTAATATTTTAGATACTAGTTAATAGCAATTCTATTTTGCAGAGTATATTTGAATTGGATGAAAAGCTGCATCGTAAATGCATGATGCAACGTTGTGGGAGAGTCCTAAGGAACTATAGGACAAATCTCACCTGAGAATACATAAAAGAAGGTGACAAGAGGAAGAAGACAACCACTAAACAGTGGAACTTCCTGAACAAAGAAGAATGGGACGCGTTTGTTACTTCAAGAAAAACTGATGAATTCAAGGTATTAGGCGTCACTCCCAATTTAATTAATATATGTTGTATTCACCTATTTAAGATTAGCATTTAGTGTTACTAATCAAATCATTAATGTACATACTAACTAGGCCCTCAGTGAGGCGCAAAGAGCAAGGCGTGCACTGAATGTGCATGACCACACAATGGGTCCAAAGGGGTATGCAGGCATTCACCAAAGACTACAGGATAAGGCTACTACTCAGTCTGCTGCTACTCAAGAGTACTCTACTATAGGTAGCACACCTCTACCTCACCATGATGTCTGGATAGCTGGGAGGCAAAATAAGAAGGGAGAAATAAGGAAGGCCGCAACTACTGAGGCGGCTGCAAAAATGGTAAAATACAACTCTTAGAGCAATCATTCGAATATTGATTATTTGTGGTATTTTCTTAATTACAAATTTTTGTTTTGGCAATTAGCGAGAGCTGTACGAGCTGAGGAAACAAGGCAAGTTCATCCTTGAGGGCACAAGGGATGAATTGACAGTTGCTCTGGGTAACCCAGAGCATCCTGGATGTGTTAGGGTTGTAGGCGCTGGTGTGGGCATCAAAGCATTCTTTGGGCCATCCTAGCGTAAACATGTCCCAAAAGCGGGACTTTTACAAGAAGAGGTAATCTATTCTTTCTTTATAATGTTACTGTAAAAGAGAATTCAATAATCAGAAGCTAACGTTTCTTTTATCCATGTATAGGTAGATAAGTTAGTTGATAGGAAACTCGAAGAAGCAATGAGCAAGTGGCAAGCATCTCTGACTGCCACTCACCAGACAGTACCTATGGCATCCCGCTCTACTTCTATTGCAGAGGTTGGGAGTAATCCTGTAGACCCATCACCTAACACATCCGTTGTAAGTATTTTTATGACATAGTAACTAGTCTTTTCAAGATGATATGTTTTCAAGATGATATGTATATATGTATATAACATTCTTTATACAAAAATTTGTAGGGGGTTGAAGCCATGCCATCTAAAAAGTAAAGAATTTGTCATTACAAAGGCGTCGGCTTACCCATCCCTACTAGGGGAAATGTTTCATGGGTCTCCATTACCAGCTGGTTGGGTTCGTGTGAGCCCGATACATATATTCCCCAATTGGATGGATCTTCCATTGCCATATGCCCACCCAAATTGTGAAACGCTTGGTGAGGCAGAAGGCGGAGTGATATTGTGGCTAAAAGCAGATGTCTTCTATACTGAAACTGTATGGTAAATTTACATTACGTTAAATTGTTAGTGTGTGTATATGATGTCAATTGATTTGAAATTATATATATATATATATATATATATATATATATAGGTTAAAAAGAAGAGACCCAGAGCATCTAGGCCTCCACCTCCACCTCCTACATTACCAAGTTGAGTTCCACAGGACCTACCTGTCCCGTTAGGTCCTAATTGTAGGGGTATGGCAATATGGTTAGGCGAACATGATATAAATTGCCCTATAACTGTTTGTATAGATGCGGATGTTGCAGGTCAATCATACAAAAGTAAACTATTTATACAAGATATTTTGGAATTATTTTGATATGATTGGCTGAATACATCTGTGATAGAGCTATGAATAAGGTGAGATCTTCTTTATACATCCATATACCTTGTGTAGGATCTGGTGATCTGGTTTCTTATTTATTAATGCATACATAATACATGTTTTGCAGCTACTTAGACAAGATATGTGCAGATTTTTCATTCGAACATGTAGGATTTTTGATTCCATCTTTGATTAGTCTAGTAGTTAAAGACCCTACGTCATTTCAACAATACTGCTGCGATGCTTTTACAAATTTTTCTCAAAATAAGAAGACCTTGATAATAGCTCCATTCAATGTGGAGTAAGTACTACTTTACTTATAATTTGGACTTAAGAAAATTACATTTTTATTGTGGATTTTGAGTTATTAATTTTTAACTTTTTTACCTTGAGTGGTATGCATTGGGAGTTACTAGTTATTGTCCCCGAGATGTTCACTGTCTATTATCTAGATCCTAAGGGGACTAAATTGAATTCAAAATATGGACACAAAATGAAAATGGCATTATTCAAGTGAGAAATATTTCATTTTCATATCCGTTAACATATGTTATTACATTACTATTTAATTATGCAATGTACTGTGTTACATTAACATGTAGGGGTTTAGATGAGTTCAAAAAGGCTGGAGGAAAGGTCCCCAGGAAAAAGAACCATCCAATAACTAGGAAGAATGTGGAAGTAAGTTCCCGACTGCAATGTATATATTATTTATGTGAATAATGCTTAATTAGTTGTATTTTTTAATATTTTGTATGTTTCAATTTATAGTGTGCTACACAAGACAACGGATGAGCATGTGCATACTATGTGATGCAATTTATGCACATGATTATCAAATATGCCACAGTGGACATCGATACCATTCCCGAGGTATTATATATAGTCTCATTAGATATTATGAAATATATCAATCTTATTTATTATTAATTATATATATACATCATTCTCTTTGCAGGTGTTTAAAACTGACCACACTACAGGAAATGCCTTACCAGATATACATGCTCCCTATACGACGAGAGAATTAAATGATGTAAGAGAAGAATGAGCAACATCCATACAAGTAGTGGGGGTTTTAACATATAATTGGGATGTTGATAGAGAATAATGACTAAAGAATGATATTTTGTAAATGAATTTCTGAATTATAATATGTGTGAATGTTTCTACATGTCTGAATATTTTTACATGTGTCTGAATGTTTTCTACATGTGTGAATGTGAGAATGAATGAAACTGCTGGTTGCTATATGAATGTTTCTACATGTGTGAATGTGAAAGTGAATGGAACTGCAGATTGCTACATGAATGTTTCTACATGTGTGAAAATCGAATGGAACTATAGGTTGCTAAATGTGTGAAAATTAATATTGTTAATTTTGCAAGTTTGTGGCCTGTTGTTGGCTGATATCAATGGATGTCGTAAAACCTGCAGTTCATAACTGAACTGTAGGTTTCTCATCCTACGACCAGCCACAGTAGGTCTACAGACTGATAGAAAAAAAACTTGCAATAGGCGTCAGTTATTTGTTTAAAACCGATGACAAATGATTACAACGTCGGATAAATAATTATAATCAACGCCTAATGCATGTGATGTATCGTCAGTTATCAATAACCGACGTCGATTTCCCTAATGAGGCCAGACACCATGGCCGTGCTGGCCAACACGGTCATGGCAGCGGACCAGACACCAGTGACAGCGGGCTAGACAACACGACCGTGCTAGCCAGCACGACTGTGACAGCGGGTGAGATGACGTCAGTTATCACTAATAAACCGATACTGATAGTGCCCCAAATGGCACCCTTTCTATGGTGCAAAGGTTTATGGCGTCGATTTCAAACCTAATAACCGACGCCTATACCCCCTACTGGCACGTTTTTAGTGGCGCACGAAGGGTTGTGGCGTCGATTTGAGAATCGACGCCTAACGGCTGGCCTTTTAGTGGCGTACACATAGGTGTCACATTAAAACTAACACTAAAGGCCTTAAATAACCGACACTAAAGGTCGGTTATGTACTAGTGTTGGCAATGAATCTCTTTGCAAAATAGTTTTAATTTTTAGTGATTTTCATTAATCCACTGCTAATGGTTATTGTGCGTAATTATTGTGATGATTTGGCTGTCAATTTGATAGTGGTCATTACAATACCCTTACCTCCTCCCTAGGTTATGTGGCCTTGTAGCAATTGTCCACCCACAACAACCTCTTTTTTTGGGAAATTGGTCACTTCCAAATGACCTACCTCACCACCTCACCTCTAGAAGAATATTACACTTAAAATATATAGTACATTATAGAAAGAGTGGTTTATATGATATGACATACCCCTGTATGCAACTGTTGGGTCCACATATGACATTGCTTCCAATGGCAATGTTGATGACAAAGGGCTAGTTTCTTTGACTATCATCAAGAGTTACTACTACACCCCATTCACAAAATGACAACATCATCTATTGCATCTAATAAAATATGTACAAATGAATTTTTATTTTTCTCTATATATCCACGAACACATGGACATGCAATATAATTGAAACAATATCATGTTTACACAAATCTTCTACAAAAATTTCCTACTGGGAACTAAGCATGGAGATGACTAACAATAGAGGAATCAAAATAGGAACATACCTCAATTCCTTGGCCGATCAAGGATCAAACCGCTCCCCAGAAAGCACATTAAAGTGACCTAATGAAGACAAAAATGTGCTTCAAACTTGCTACATTAGAGTCCATGGAAACACTCAACTCTCTTAAAAACCATAAGGACATTGTAATGCCTAGGCCCACTACCCAAGGCTCATGTAGCATTTTGAGAATGATGGCTGGTCCCACAGACCACCACCGGCCTTGGTTGTGCACTTTTGTCCTCACTCACCCATAGTCCAAGATCAACTTTTTGATGGGCCACCCTTCCCAATACTACTATGAACTGAGCACACTTGACCACAAAGTTCTTAGTGATGGGATCTGTGAAAAGGAGGTGCACCTAGGTGATACGAATAGTCCAATTATTCCTTTTAAAATAATTTTATCTTAGGAATTAAATCCTGAGATGTTACATTTTACCCCCACATAGACTCCCGACGTACTCTTCAAGATGCAATTATACACACTCATAATCTTTTCTAATTTTAGTGTAGACCCAGAATGACCCATGTACACCCAATTTCCTATCACAGTTTACCAGGGCAAGACTGGCCCCATCACCTTGGGCAGATCTTTCCAGCATGCCAAGACCACATGGCTCAAGACTAGCATGCCACATGCCTTTAGGCCCCACCTAATGGAGGGAATTGACTCTAATACCATTTATAATGCTTGGGCCCACTATCCAAGGTTCATGTACAATTTTAAGAATGAGGACTGACCCCAAAGACCACCACTAGCTTGGTTATGCACTTTGCCCTCACTTACACACATCAAGCTATAAATTTCTGATAGGTCACTCATCCTAGTACCACTCTGTCCTTAGAATACATAACTATGTAGTTTTTAGTGATGGGATCCCTGAAAAGGAGGTACACCTTGGTTCTATTAGTAGTCCAATCATTCCTTCTATGATCACTTTATACAAGGCCCTCAAATCCTGGGATGTTAGAAACATCCTCCTAGGTAACCTTGGATTGCAGAAGCTCTTAAACTTGCTCAGATCACAAATAAATCTACTACCATTGCCTTGGGTGGGCATGTACTATCATAGACCCTATCCAACATGGGTGCATGGTATGAGCTCCCCCACTTTCCCTATAGTAGATGGTGACAAACCACCTCAACCCTTAAAACCTAGCACTTCCATTTAGAAGCGAACTACACACACACACACTTACCTAGATACAATAACTCAAGCGACTATAGAATGTGTACTCTAACCGAGTATAACCAATTTTGAGGCCTAAAGCCTTATTTTAACCAAACTAAGACCTATAAGGAGGAATGTGACGTCCTCTTCACCTCTTAGCCTAGATATTCATCATTTAACCATTTGAGGCACCAATTCATCCCTAACTAAGCCTCAGTTATGATGAACACTTGAATTCATACTCTTGTTTAGATAAGCAATTCTTTTGCAGTCTTGCTTAGACGAACAATATGATAAAACTAAACCAAAGTTTTTTAGTGACAAGCATAACTATCCAAGTCTTATTGGAGTAGGCACCTATATAAATTTTTTTTCCAATAAGGAAATCATTCGAGCCCTGCTTAGGAAAGCAATAAAACAAATTCAAGCATAAAGTCATGTTACTTCAACAGTTGTGTTGTTGTGATATAAAATCACAACTATATGGATGAACTCAAATCCTTCTTCAAGTCAAGTGGTACCAAATCATACACAATATTCATTGTTATTAAAATGACATATATATTGACCCACCCAAAATGTTTGTCCTTCAATCTTAAGACTTCACTCCACCATGTGTGGATTCAACAATCATGTATTTAACTACATCTTGAGAGGGGGCAAACTATTGTCACTCCATTTCTGGTCAGCCTAAAATTGAGACTCCATTGCAACTAAAATTGTGATAATTATCAATGAAGTTTCAACAAATCAAATTACAATATGTGAACATTATTCATGTTACATAAAATTTAGTAAAAAATGAAGGACATAACCATAATTACCAAAATCTAAACATATGCACAAAACGTTGCAATAGAAAATAAAAAATGAATGAGTAAATATTAAGTATGCGAGTTATGTCATGGGGGACTTCAAGACACAAAAAGGTGATTCTCAACAATGGTTATCAAATCAAACATACTACAAGACTTCTACTTTATAAGATACATGATCAAATGTCATAAGTGATATATGATAAAAAGATTTAGTGTCATCAAATGACTTGATTGAAGAGTGATCTAAATCTATTTCATGATTAGGTATCATAGTCATATGATTTAAACAATAACTCACATAGTGGCAGAGATGACCGACTAAGATAGATATCTAGTCAATTGATGTTCTATTACAAACTACTTTTCTTAGATGTTATCATTGAAAAACTACAAGGATCTGAACAAATAATTCCAAATCATCTTCATCCAAACCCATTCCAAATTATCTAAGTAAACCACCTCAATTAACTACTAAAATCCAAAATAATTTGGGCGCACCCCTTAATGCGCACCCACCCACATTTTCATACACTTGGCACCCCAAATTGACTATGATTTCACGAGATTGAGGTCAAGGTAGGTTCCCAATCAGACACCCATCCCTAGATTGCCCAAGCTTTATTGAAAAATCTTTGGCAATTATCCTAAGTTTATCGTGGTGTATTTTTTGGATATCAAGGAGGGCATACCTGAGGTACGTCCTATGATTAACATACCCTACGATGTCTATGAAGATTGAGTTTTTTAAGTGGACCTTTGGTAAGTTCCATGCATGTCGGGGGGGGCATGAGGTGCACACCCATGCAATTTTAGTGATATTTTTGTTAATCATGAGAGGAACAAAGTCCCACGATAAAACCTTAATGCACCCATCTATCTCTATAATAATGATCCTCTAGTCGTCACTCAAGGAGGTTCTAAACCCTAACACACTAGATCTCTGAGATCCAACTCGAACATTGTCTTGAAGCCTTTAAACCCTAGAAATCCATTAAGGTTAAAGCCGGATAGACTTAAACAGTGTAAAGCAACCTTATGATAGCTAGGATCTACTTCTCCTTTTGAATAACAAAGGAGACTAAAGTCTTCTCATTCCCACTACGTCCAAGCAAGACTATAAAATGTCTGGCCACAATATACACCATTCCATTTGTCCTATTTTTCCAATCCCATTGTGGTGTAATGATATCAACATCCGGGATCGATGAATCAATGTGTTGTATTCTTGTTCTAACAAACATCCTTTCGATCTATTTACATGCATACACACGCTTCATATGCAAGTCGTCATTTGGCCTTGTTTCTCGCACAAATATTCTCCTTTTACCTCTATAGGGTTAGAAATACCATGTTTAGGCATGTGTGGGTTCCTAACACCTTCCCTACACGTAATCCAGTCCCCATAATAGGGTCTTTAGATCCCTATTCATCTATTTCTCAGAGTTTTCACGATGGTTTTCCTAACAAACACCGTGGCAACTGTACTTTTAACCCCGTTCCTCATACTTTCTGCCTACGAGTTGTGATGCCAACCTATGTGTTTTTTGAAACCGATGGGAAACACACCCACCTTGATTCCTTTGTCAATATTATCCCTTACAAAGCTACAAATGCCTACTAACCTTCGATCCAACTACAAGAGTATTCAAAATACGAGACTTAGTACTTATGCTGCCAAAGCTCGTGTAAGCTGAGAAATGCATCCCCAAGATCAATTTGATCTTGTTAGGTATGGCTGCGATGGAAATAACTAGGGTTTCTCAGGGCATCCGAGAAATAGATTGATACCGTCAAAGAGTTCAAAGAGTGATGCGTCATCGTGTGCATGCATCAGAATACACTTCCGTCTAGAGATATTTGCAACACCGTGCACCTAGACTATACACGTCATCTATTTATTTCGTAAATGGCGTTGACTATGTGGATGGAATGTTAGTGATTACCAACCAACGTCAAATGATTAAAGATTGTTAGATAAACAGAAAATAAAATGTGGATAATGGGCAATGGACATGGGTAGAGACTACTAGAAACAGGTATACTTATTCTAGCGCGTGAAAACCGGTCCCTTGTGTGTATACATACATAATTGGCAGGCTAGCCTTCTCCTACATCTCACTACACTGATGGAACTTTAGTAGATAAGGATGGTATCATCAGTTATTGTGGGTTTGTGCGTGGTAGGGTAGCTAGCCTGACAGTGAGAAGACCGACTGGTCTTGATCAACCAAGGGAGCCAGTCTCACATCTCAAGTTGCAGATCGGTCACCCTATGAGCCCTGGCTGGGCTAGCTGAGTCCTGCAACAAATTGGCCGTTGACCAGGATCAATTGTTGCAACCTGATTCCTTCTGGTTGCTGCAGCTATTGCATGCCTGAGGAGCAGAAAATCATTAATGCCCATGCCCTTTTGGTTACAAAAATCAAATTGACGTCTTTGACTCACGAACCATTCAATCATTATTGACTATGAATGATATCAGGGAGCCATTTCTGTTGCTGTAATCGTCAAACACGACTTTGTCACATGCCCCGCAGGATCATCATCCTAGGGTTAGGCGGGCAGTGGACCAAGGGTTCCTGTATTTGGTTGTGGGTGGCCAAACCCTAGCTTGATACATATATTCGCTAGCCAACTAGCACGTATCGTTGATTCCATCCACAAAAAACCATATGTTGCCAATATAAAGACGTGACAAGCAGGGGAGCAGCATGGTGGGGGCTCCTACACATTATATAAAGATCATAATAATAGAATAAAGCTGCAAAACCAACATAAAAGAAAAGAAAGGATACGACGATACGCACACATGTGGTGAGTCTAGAGAGATAGTCCGTGTCCAGCTTTCTAGATGAATGATATATATAAATCTAAACACAGAGTACAAAGCCGACCAAAGTGATAAAACAAAGCCGGTCCCCTGTAAACTGGATCGCAATCGACAGAGAATCAACCAGATGATGACTTAATTAAAACAGGGACAAAAGTTGATTAGAGAGCTTGAAATTTTAAAATTATATATAAGCAACATTTGTTCGTGTCACTGCCATAGAGAAATGCCTCTGGTCGTGCCGTACCAGCTGCAACATATTCTCACACCAAGCTCTCTGTCTCATCTCATCATCATGCAGCTGATGCTTTGTAGTTATCGCTATTCAATGCTAGTTATAGCCCTACTCCAGTACAATTAATTATGGTGCAACTGCACCCACCCCCTTTAAGCTAATGATGAGATGCTGTGTCTACCTACTGGAGGCAATTAACGTCTTTATGATTATTTACTATCAAGAACCCTAAACCCTAGCCGAGAATTAATTTATAAAATTGACAGGAAAAAAAGGAAAAGAAAAACGTCTCTAGACAAGCTAAAACTCTACCGGATTTTGCAAATCGACGGCGTTCTTCTTCTTCTACCAACCTGGCGTCGCAGGGAAGGACGACTGATGAGAGAGGCTCCTGCATCAGATCCCAGGTTTCGTATCACATCATATCACATGGCTGAAAAAGCGGGGAGGATGGCTTTAATCGCACGTACGGCGCCTGCACCCATGCATGCCACAGGTCTCCCTTGCCTCCTGGATCTATATTGCAGCGGCCAAGACGTACGAACACGGGATTCCGTGAAAATCGGATGGTTAATCATTGTGAACCCGTCGTCAGTCAAGTTTGTGATGGATGACACACGCCTCCAGCTCACGACTGTAGGTGGTGGTGGTACATGACCGTCGCCGCCGCCTGCTGGTGGTCGTCAGCGTCACGCCGCCGGTCATCCTGCTCTTCATGGGACGCTAATGCAGGCGGCCCGGCCATCTGCCGCCCGCGGCCTCGGCCGCGCCCACGACGCCGGCTGCTCCTGCGCTTGCTCTCAAGCAGCTGGCGATCCTCGTCGTCTACGTGGATGTCGTTGGATTGATGACGACGGCTGATACTACTATTCTTGCACTCACCGGCCTCGGCTTCCGCCTCGTGTCCGCCCGTTCCGGTTCCGTCGTCGCAATCATCATCATGGTCGACGACATGAACATTATCTACGACAGCATCATGGTTATCACCACCACCACCACCTTTCCCGTGATCTCGGCCGTCGTGTTGCCCACCTCGGCCCTCGTCAGCATCTCCCGCCTCGTGATCGGCGCCCCGACCGCCTGCGACAGCGTTGGAGCCGGTCACGTCGTCCGTGGTACCAGCTGTGGTGGTACCGGTACTCGTCCTATTCGCATGGTCGCCGTCAACGCGTGTTTGATTGGCGCTACTGTTGCTGTGGGGGCGGGTCGTATCCTCAGAATTGAAGCCCAAGGACGACGTGATTGGACTGCTCTCTGTCCCCAGGTCGCCCGTCGACGGGAAGTCGAACACGCCGGTGCCGCCTTGCTGGTGCTGGTGCTTGTGGTCTGCGGAAGGGGTTTGCAGGATGGCATCTAACAGTTCGGAGTTGCCGTTGCCCCTGTGACTACTAGGACCTGCGGCCGCATTTACAGTATCGTCGACGAATTCGGCCGTGCTCACGCCATTGGCTGCAGCTGCGGGGGTATCAACAGCCATTGGAGCTGGAACCGAGGCAGCCTGCTGCAGCTTGGCCTTTGATGAGTAGAGCTGGTCCAGCTGGTGGAAGTAAGGGCAGGTCTTTGAATGGTGCGGACGCTTCTTGGCGCTGTCTTTTGCCTTTCGGAAGTACTTGTTGATGTTCTCCCACTTCTCCTTACACCGTTTCGCGCTGCGGCTGTACCCGAGTCCCGCCATCCTCCCGCTCACCTCTTCCCACAGCGGGCCTTTCAGTCCCGGCTCCTGGAACCTCGACTCCAGCCCACTCCGAACTCGGATCAACGCCTGCACTTCCGTCTTGGGCCACCGGTTGCTCCCGCACACTGACCCGCCGCCAGTGCCGAGCATGCCGTTGCTCCCGCTGGTGTTCATCAGCATCATGTGCTGCGTGTCGAAGTCCATCCCTCCGGCCTCGCTTCCTAACAATGCCGACGCCGTCGGTGTTGACCCGTCGTCGTTGGCGGAGAACATGGCCGCGTCGTCATGCAGGAGCGCCTCGTAAGAGACCATGGCGGTAGTACTCACGGGAGGAACTGGTGGCAGGTCCAGGCTCTCCCCAGTGATCTTCTCTAAGAACGCCACAATGGCTGCTTCACGCGCCGCAGCTGCTTGCTGTTGCTCCGCTCTGGCTTTTGCCTCCCTTGCCGACTTGGCCGCCTCCTGCCTCCGCCATGCCTCTTCTCTACCAGCCCTCTCCCTGTCCCTCCTCTCTAGCGCATCCAGGAACTGGCGGTGTAGTCCCTCCTGATGCTCTATCAGCTGTCTCACCAGGCCTTCCATGAACCCTGCTACAGCATTCACCTGCTCGTCTTCTTCCTCGTGCCTCTTCCTCTTCCTCCGCTTCGCCTTCCCCTTGGAGGCCGTGGTTTCTTCCTTACCCCCACTACTACAGCTGATGCTCCCGCCGCCGCCACCGCTGGTCATCTGGGTGCTCTTATTCTTCAGCGACGCCTCCTCCTCACCTCCTGTGGATGTCTCTGTAGTCGCATGTCCAACTGGGGCCGTACAGGCACCGACCAGCTGTGCAGCGACGTCCATCCCTTCGGCGTCATCGTACTGCTCGCTGCCGTCCGGTGCATGCCCGTTGTGTACATGCTCGTCGTCTGCGTGTGCTGCCGATGGATTCTCCCCCGTGAGTGCCGAGCTGGACCCGGTCTGGTTGTTGTTGTTGTTGATGATGTTGTTGTTGCTCGCATCGTTGATGACAATGCCGGTGTTCAGCATCCCTGCCGGGACACCACTGATCATGCCGCCGCCGACACCTGGCTTGCATATGGCCTCCAGCTCGCTGAACAGCTTGTAGTTGCTGTCCGTGTTGGCCGCGTCATCCGCGTCCTCGTCTACCACGCCTGCGGCTGCCTCTTTGCTCTCCTTGAGGTGCTTGGCCGACGCAGACTGCTGTTGCTGCTGGTGAAGGTGATGCTGCTGCTGCGGATGGTGATGGTGCTGGAGATGCTGCTGTTGGTGATCCTCCAGGACCGACGCCAGTGTTTGCTGTGGCTGAGGCTGCTTATCCTCTTTACACCTGGTGTTGATGAAGTCCAGGTCCAGCGGCCTCCTGCAAAACCCATGAAGAAAAAAAGAGGACTCATCAGATTTGTAATTCAGTGCTCTTGTTTTTTTCTTTTTCTTTTGAGGAAAAGAAACCGCACTTTCCAACAGATTTTGAAAACGGGAATAAAGAATCTGGGCGGGGGCGGGCGTCATCATCGAAATGTGAGATAGGAATCAACGAATTACATAATCCCCACAGTGTGCATTGGGGAACGGGAAGGGGAAGAAGCCGCAGAACAGATTATTATCTGTGGTCACGTCGCATTACTTGTCTAGTTTTTTTAAAATTCCGAGATGCATGGTGATTCTTCTGAAATGTAAACGGGGAAAAAAATATAAAGATAAAAAAACCTTCCTTCTTTGCTAGAAAAGAGCTAGCTGTTCATCGTTGCTAGTTGCATCACATGCAGAGAATGTACAGTGCAATACTCTATCTTTTTACTCTTGTTCACACTTTCCATGATTAAGGTTACAAAAGAGAAAAAAGCTGGGGTGCTTAAGGAATCAAAGATTGATCATAGTCGCTTTGCCCTTTTTCTTCTTTTTAGCATTATTATTATTGTGTGTTGCTTTCAACTCAACCTGTGGTGTGTTAATATGTGGCTCAACTGTTTGTGATGTGTTCTGAAAGGGATTTTAATTCTTGAACAGTGAATTAAATTATAATAATTAATGAGAGCGATTTTCAGATCCTTGTTTCCACCTTCCTTCCCTTCTCACACTACCGTCTCTCTCTGCTCTAGCTTTGGTTTCTGTCTCTCCCACTCCCCCTCTCAGTCTGTGAGTCTCTCTGCAGTCTGCAGGAGTGCAGCAGTGGTTGTAAAACCCATGGACGATGTTATGTGATAGTTAGATGGGTACATCGTACAGTTTTCTTGGGATTCCTCCCTGCAATGGAGGAATTAAAACGCGCGAGTACTAGGGGGAAATGACGGAGACGGTAAAGATTGCCTATTTCATTTTCATCGCCTGTGTTTTTGAGAGAGTAGCACTAGAGAGTGGTGGTACTAGTATCACATACCAGAAAGGTTCCTTGATTGCTGACTCCTCTTCCCTCTGTGACGGCGCCGTCGCCGGCGGCCACCGCTGGATGCTCCCACTTTCGGACTCATCGTCGTGACCGCCTGCTCCCTGGAGTAGTCCAGTTCCATCACGACTTCCAGCCCCACCTCCCCCACTGCCGCTGTCTACTTCAACCCCGAGCCTGAAATTCATGGCCGCTTCGAGAAAGGCAGGCATGCCCCCACCACCTCCTCCTCCGGAGGGCGCCATTCTTGGAGGCGACGGCGGTGGCTGCGGCTCTGGCGCTTCTGTCGGCGCCGGGTCGGAGTGGTGGTTGTGGTGGAGCTGCACGTCTAGGCCCAAATGGTGTGGGTGTGGGTGGTGAGGTGGTTGCTGGCCGTGAGGGTGATGGTTCTGGTGTTGCTGCTGCTGCATCCGCCTCTGCGCTTGTTCCTGCGCCTGGAAGAGATGGAACTGGTGTGTCTGCTGCTGCTGCTGCTGCTGTTGCTGTTGCTGCTGGAACAGTTGTTGCGTGATAGGGATGGAGTGGAAGTGCGGGAACCGCGGTTGTGGAGGCGGCTCTTCCTGCTGCTGTGGCTGATGGGCTTGGTGGTGGTGGTGCTGGAAGTACTGTGGGTGAGGGAATTGGTGGATTAGCGCCGGGTGGAACTGCTGCAGCTGAGGAGGCTGCTGTTGCGGTTGCTGATGATGCTGAGGCTGCTGCAGGAAAGGGAGCTGTGGCTGCTGCTGCTGCTGCTGAGGGTGGTGGTGGTGTTGCTGCTTCTGTGGGTTTCCGCCCTGGATGTCGGTGGCGGCGGCCGCCGCCATGGGGAAGAGTGGGGAGCACATGCCATCTACCAGGAATTGAGGGATTTCGGAGACTCCATACCCCGACTGCATCGTGGCTGGCTAGTTACTTCCTAGCCTGACGTCAACGGAACTAAGTAATTGATGGTTCCTTTTTCTTCTCCTCTTAGGTTGGCCTGGCCGGCCCTTCGCTTTTTAGCCCTAGCTGTAGCTTCTGGAGCTTCAGATCTTCTTCTGAATTTAAATGTTGCAGCGAGCTAGAACGCAGAAGAAACCCTACCACTAGGAGGTCAGGAAAAGAGCTGTCAAAGACGACGACGACGAAGAAGAAGAGGAAGAGGAGTAAGTTAAAGAGGAGAGTTGGGGAAATTGACGGAGCTCAACGGCAAGGTGTGTTATTTTCCTTTCAAGGAAGAAGGGGAGAGAGTAGAGAAGAGCCCCCAAATATGGGGGTGGGGTTGGGAGTGAGATCGATGGTGGTGGTGACTGATGGCGATGGTGGTCGGAAGAAAAACAAGGGGTGGATTGAATTTTGGTGTGCGGGGGAGGAAGGGGGTAGGGAGGGAGATGGATGTCTTGAGCTGGAAGGAGAGGTCTTGATGTGTGCCTCTCGATCTCTTATCTTATGCGCCACTATTTTGAAGGAGGACACAAGTTTTGGAGAAATAAAGTAGAAACAAAAGACCGCCCAGTGACGTCACCGCCGTATAGGGGGAAGGGGAGAGGGACAGATGAAGCAAGAAGCGTGGCTACCTGATGTGGGAGAGGAGCGGAAAGTAGATGGAAAGGAAACGAGCTACGACGAGACGGATGAGAGAGAGAGGGAGTGCTCCTCTCCGTGCGTCTCTCATTATAGAGAGGGACAGAGAATGATAGCTATATCTATCCGTCCAATTCCGCACATATATTTGGGAATTTTTAAAACTCGAGTTCCCAAACAATACAATGGGTATATGCTAAGGATTTATCTCAATACTACAATACGATATAAGAGGATAAACCTACTTTTATGACCAATACACGGTATAGAGTTCACATTAGTAGGAGAGCTTATGCTAGAGCATTGAGTGAATTCCTCGTTGGGTCATAGTTTTAAATTGAATCCACTAAGGCAAACTATATCAAGTCACAAGTTCAGCTATTCTAAAAGTTGAGTAGGAGGTTGGCGATATTTCCATTTTTGATCTCTCACCTCTTGTTGCAATGTCATACAACATGTTGTTATCTACATCTTTTATTCACTTATTCTTCTTCTATAAATTCTTCCTGCTTATCACACATCATTCTTCGTTTGATAGATTAATTCCACCTAAAGGGAATTATTCAATAGTTGATTAAATATATTTGTTTTGATTTTGAACTAAAAATACAACACTTAGTGGATATATTCTAGGACCAAAACCCATCCTTATGTGAAAAATAAAAAAAAAACCATTTGGATGCACTTACCTTGAATTTCACCAAAATATGTACCCTAGAAGTGTCGTTTCCCCATCCAACATTGAGTGGTAGTGCCTCCTACGTTTTTTGACCTAATCCCCGGTTCATATGGCCTGTAAATATCCCCAATCCAACCATTTCGAGGGGCACCTCATTAGTTCCTAACTCATGGCTACATTTGGATGATAATAATGGGATTTAATAGTTTCAGGCCTAAAATATCACTCTACTTTCCTCTTCCCTTAGGAACATATTCACATTTTGGCTATAATTATCTATGTACATAAAACCCAACAAGAAGACAAGAGAAGAATATAGATGAAGTTGTCATGCTTAGGGGAAAATGTTTGCACGAGCTCACTTGGCCTTCCTCCCCTCAAATTAGGCTAGAGAAAATCATGGATGTGGTAGGGCTGTCAATAGGGAGGGTAAGGTCTTACCCTTACCCTTACCCACCAAGTGTGGCGGGTAAGGGTATGGGTAATTCCCAACTCCACTGATGTCCATATCTTCCCCTTACCCTTTCCCTCGCATCCATAGGGTAAACATGGAGGGTAAGGGTGAATTGGGAAATTTATATGCCTTCTTGGGATTTTTGCTAATATTAGCAATAATGGATCGGGTAGTACATTTATATGTTTGAGTTAAATATGAAGATGCTATAGAATGACTTTTAAATATCCAAAATGATTCTAAGTAATCTTCTAAAACATTATATATCTCTCTCTCTCTCTCTCTCTCTCTCTCTCTATATATATATATATATATATATATATATATATATATATATATATATATATAGAGAGAGAGAGAGAGAGTCAGGTTTGAATACACTCGAGTGTATTCAGAGCAGAATACACTCAACTAGTTTTTCATGATGCAATATTTTTTTTCAAAAATCTAATCTGTTGATCTTCTTAATCATCTTGTGAATAACTCATATAAAAAATTGAGCATATTTGGACATTTATAGGTCATGTTATAAAGACCACAAAAAATTATACATTTCAAATTAGTTTCGTGCGTCGATTTTGTTGCCCTTGGATAAGTGACTTACACTCATCCAAATGGGCTTAAAGTTTGTATGTAGCCTAATTATAGTATGACAATGAAGATCAATGGCTTACATCTTGAAAAAAATAGTCTTGATATGCACACACACTTGAGTGTATTCACGCGATCTGTACACTCTAGTGTATTCTAGCCTGACTCTCTCTCTCTCTCTCTCTCTCTCTCTCTCTATATATATATATATATATATATATATATATATATATATATATATATATATATATATATATATATATGGTTTGTGTTGTATTGAATGCATACACAAATGATAGTACCCTAAGATTGGTGTGGAACAAATAAATTTTTCCCAAAAGATAAAGATTGCTACATTAAAATGTTATTAAATGACAATATGCCATAAATAGTTATTATTGGAAACATACATATCTTATACCCTCTAAATTGTTGTTGCATCCAAAAAATAAAGCACAAATAATGTACATAACACCACCTCACATACGTCTCAAATGGCACATTAAAGATAAAATTTTGTTATTAACATATTTGTCTTACACCAACAAGTATTTAATTGAATATATACTATTTTTAAACACATGTCTTTCACCTCCAAAATGGTATTGCATGCACAACCAAGTTAACTACATAAGAATTAGATATGAATATCATGTACTATATAAAACGACAACCACATAATATGGAATATTCCATAGACTCAAACAACACAATGATTATACATTTAATGTATTATGCATAAATATTGGCGGATCACAAACTAGAGGGAACATGGGTAATGGGTTACCCTTATCCTTATTATCCTTACCCACTAAGATAGCGGGTTAGAGGGTAGTAGGTAGGTGGGTAAAGGGTAAGAAAATCCTTTACCCTTATCCTTCCCCAATAGGGTATGGGTAAAGGGTAAACCGGTTTTCCCTTACCAATCGATAGCCCTAAGACGTGGCAACATGAGTCAATTTGAGAGAAGGAAAGGATTTTGGCCTCCCAAAAGGGAGAACTATTTAGAGAAAAAAAGTTCAATAAAACTAGGAGAAGACACATCGTGTCCAAGGACGAGTGTATGAGCTTCATTAAAAAAAGATAAATTCTACCTTTATAGAGGTAGACTGCCTCATGCAACATGGGAAATGTGAATGCCAAATATAAGATAAAGCATGGAAACAAATTGTAAGCAAGTATGACCACTTAATCGATAATGTATTTGCCAAACTATTTCACCACATGAAATGGTTCTTTGAAGATAACAAGAGTCTTCAGGATTTGAAATCCTAAAATTAAACATGGATAGGTGATCAATGATTTTTAGGTTAGGATAAGACACTATTATTTTGAGGGACATTATAAGAACCCCGCTTCCAGGTAACCCCCAGTCAAGGGAGACCAATAGGTCAGAGGCGTTATCCCAAAGTCCAGGATCAGTAATTTTGCAAATAATCAGAAATAATTATCAAATTCTACTAAAACTAAACTTGAAAGATGGTATAAAATAAAACTTTTGCATACCTTGTAAAATTAGGATCTAAGATTTCTATCTGCAGATGAAATCTATCTATCTAATCCTCCTTTGGATTACTTAACTTTATCTTTACATATTCCATTTTACTATTTGTCCTTTTCAGATAATACCTAAAATGCCGACAAACAAAACGTCGGTTAGTATATTGCTATACTGGTATGTGGGGACAAATAAAACATTGCACATAAGATCTAACAACATAATCACATCAATTAGTTGTTAACAATGCAAAATTACATTTTCTGTATGACTCCTCAACTAATTTTACCACCTTTGGGATACCCTCTCTGGGGTTAAGTCTTTGCAAGTGACTTTAAGGCTACCTTCTCCATCCTGAGCTTGGTACCTGGGGTCACCTCTCTAGGTGCTCTGTGGTCTTCCCTCTGGGGCTTGACCACCTTGACCTTCCCTCTAGGGCTTGGTCTCTTATCTTATATCTAGAGGGGTATGTAGGTTTGAGTGAGTCACACACATATATAATTTGTGATAATCATATTCACTTTAAGGATTGCAGTAATGAAACATCCAAATAGTATAGTTTTCATTGCAATCAATAAATCCTCGAGAAAACATCGTGAAACATAATGCGATTATTCATAATTTAACCACATACCTAATTTGCATATTTCAAAATAAATAAGCACAGTCCGTTCCATCAGGCAATCCAATCTAAGCAAGCAATTCAACCATACTATCACAGAATCCTAAAAAGCATATGTCACCTATTTACTACATACTTATCAAGAATCTACTTTATTGTCTTGGATTCACTTTCTAGGATTTCTAATCCGAATTAGGGTTTCATTAGGGTTTCTTTAGATCTATTTACAACTTTTCTCTTTCATGTCCATAGAACCCTATACGGTAGATCTAGGTGCAAACCCTGACTTACTCATTTATTCACATTACAACTTCCCTTATCATTAATTAAACATAGAACTAACCTATTATCTCTTTTATATAATGAATTTTAAAATATTTCACATTAGAAACCATCAACACCTATATTAGGGTTTCTAAGCCCATTAATGCTCATTAACATATCAAAACCCTAAATTAAACTATTAGGCATATAGATCATCTTTTTAGACATCAAAACGTCTTTCGTATTAATAGCATGTTAATATTATCATAAAACATCCATATTAATCCCCTCTATTCATTAATCATCAAATTAGGGTTAATCTTAGTCATAAACACATTAAGGATGACAACTTTAAGTACTTTTCGAATTATAAGCAAATTTAGGCTTCAAACTTATTTTTAATGGGTTCCTTGCATCCTCCTAATCAATTTTCATATATAGTTTGTTTTCATCAGAGGTTCCTAGCAATATCTACGATTTTTGCAAGATTATACCTTAATCAACTAATCACACGAGGCCACATCATCAAAAGTGAGATATTACCTGGACCCGCAGAGCCAAACAACAGTAGCCACGTCAGGGCACAACCCGCTCAGGTGGCAGCCCCATCCAAAACTTGCGCGACCCCTGTGCGCAAGGGGTCTGATGCCTCCAGTGTCGGGAGTAAAGTCATCTTTCCCATCAACTTCATCTTCAACCCCCCACAGGATGAGTTCTCGCAATCTGCACAGGTCACACGGTCAACCCGACATTGACCCCCAACTCCCAAACTACTGCGAGATCAAAGACGTCTCTGATTTGTCCTCCCCATATTCTTGAACCCATCCTTGGTCGTCCATTGGTTGATGGAAACGAGGGAAGCAAGAAAGCAGAAGGTCCAAACCATGGCAGCAGCAAGGAGAAACATGGGAAGGAAAACAGAGCATGAGGAAAACTGGGAATAGGGGACCATCCCCCTGAGTTCGACGATGCCCATGCTTTTGCCTCATTCAGATAAAAGTGCCTTATATAGGTACGGATAAGAAAATCCCACCCACCGTGGAGTCTTCTACTCCACGCAAAAAGGGAAAAGTCCCTGATTCCCACTAAAACAGGGACTCCTAGGGATGTCCGGGTTCAATTTTTCACCCTGAATGCAATGGAGAAAACTCCAGATTCACTCATGGATCAAGTGTAAAGAAAATTGATTGCGAGATTTCCATCTACTATTCCCCCTTTCCTAATTGAACTTGGAAAGTAGCTACCGTTGGATCAAGATCCAACGGCTAGTAGGCCACATATTAGAACAATAGTCAGAATCAAATTGTGACATTTAATGTTATCCTTTACACTTTAGGAAACTTTCAAAATTCATATCTCCCAAATAGTTTATCCTTTTAATCCCAAAGTTTAGAGGAAAGTCCATAATGACTTAAAATATGTGTTTTGGGACTCAAAATCGAAAGTATGAGGGACTTTTATTCATATGTAAGTTATCTCTTAATAAGGCATATTTTAAGCATATTTTCTCTCTCTTAATCTTTTATTTTCTTTATTTTGATTCCTTTTACCATTAGAAACCATGTGGAGTCGAAATCTCATTTATAATGATTCTAGTATCCACATTTCCACATATTTCTTATATTTTCATCATTATCTCAACTTTCCTTCTTAATAATGCTTTATTTGATTTTATCACTTTCTTCTCCTATTATCTTTTCAACTTGGACTCCTTGGAACCCAAGAAATCCTAAAGATATGAAATCCCTCCTTGAAGGATAATTCTTAGCCTTCTAGATGCTTCCACATCTTTCTTTTCTCATTATCTTAGTTATTCCTTTATTAATTGATTCCTTTTCCTTTTTATTTCCTTTTTCTTGTTATTGGGCCCAATAGCCAACAAGTCCCACGAAATCAAACATCCAAGGCTATTTATCAAAGGAATCCATTTATGGAACATAAACCACACAATTACACAATCATACATTTATTGGGGAAAGTACATTTCCAACCAAAAGAACCCAAAAAGATTGGGGTTGTAACATCCTTCCCTTCTTATAGGAATTTTGCCCTCAAAATTCTACCAAACATACAAACAATTTAGGATAAAACTTTTCAATGTCCATCACTGGCTCCCATGTGGCTTCATCCTCTCCATGGTGCTTACAAAGAACCTTTATCATCTTATATTCTTACATATGAGTTCTCTCTCACCTTGGAATCTTGTACCCTCATAGGTGACTCAGGATATTTTAGCCTCCCTAGAAGCTCAATAGGTTCATGGCTCAACATATGGTTCATGTACATCACATAGCGCTCTAGATCGGACTCATGGAACACATCATACATCATGTTACCCTAAGGGGTAAGGCTAAACATAAGCATCTCCACCAATCCATCTCAGATGGACCCATGTATCGGGGACTCATCTTTCTTAGCTATAGCTCAGAGGGGTCGGGTTTTCATAACACATATTCTCCCACAGTGAACTGCATGTCAGTCTGCTTTGCATCAGTTCACAACTCATGTCGCCCCCGGGCTTTCTCAGCCATCGCACAATCAGAGTGATTTTATCTGTACACACTGTGGTCTCTCTGACCTTCACAAGGTCCTTTCATTGACATCATCCTAATGAAGCGGCGACCAACACAACCTCCCTTATCGAGCTTCTTACATCTTGATACTAGCTATGGTGGCTATCATCATAAACAAACTCTCTTAGGGTAGAGACTGCTATCATGTATCACCCTGAACAAGAACACACGCTCTCATCAGACCCTCTAGTCTGGTTCATACTCTCTTGACCATCTAACACTCAGGGGTGATAAGCTGCGCTAAACTTCAAACTGGTATCGAGTTCTTCATGTACCTACTCCCACTGCATGGAAGCGAACTTGAGGTCATGATCCAAATGTTGAACTTGGATCACGGTGTAGATGAACTATCTCTCTCATATATAGTTCAACCAGATCTGTCACATTGATAGCGCTCTCTCTCTTAAGCAAGGGATTAGTTCAACTTGGTAAGGCGATTTACCATAACCCATATTGCATGACCTCTCTTGGTCAAGGGGAGACTCACCACAACGTCCATGGTGATCCAATCCCATTCCCTCTCAGGGACTCTTCATTCTCTGTAGCAACTTGTTGGGTTACTGGTGTTCGACCTTCACCCACTGGCATGCATGGCGACAAGCCACATGCAACTCTATCTACTTCTTTATCTCAGGTATTCAAAGCACTATTGCAAACTTTAATCATCTTAGTAGTACCATGATGTAGGGTGTACTTAACATCACGAGCTCCTGCATGTCATGATTCCTCAGGGTTGACTCCCCATAAACCCTAAAACACTCTAGTCATGGGTTCCATCACCTTCCTTTCTGGAGAGGTGTATCTGAGGTTCTTACAACCATTCTTCTATCTCATCAAGCTCTAGGATGGCTAATCAAGAAACCACTACTTGACCAACGGGTCTGGTTATATCAGAGTGTTAGCCCTATATGTCCTAAGAACTTAGGGTTCACCTAACAACCTCTTCTAGCCTCTCAATTGGCTACACAATATAACTGCGTCTCGACTAAGATCATCTGTTACCACATAATTCCTTGAAGACATAAACCTTCATATACACCACTCAACATCTTCAACTTGGGATTAAGTCTAACTGAGTCAAGAAAACTTCAAACTCATCATCTCGGTCATGAAACTCAAACTTATATAACTCATAAATCCCATACTTCTCTTGATAAGAACATCCTCATCTGATGACTACCCTAGATCTCTTTGTGTATGTAAACCATCCATTCAACGTACTCTACAAAATGGTATGATACTTTCTCTATCCTCAAACCTCATAGCAATGTTTCAACTCACATCATCTTTATCCTTAGTGTATGGCATGCATATTTCCCTATCTCTTACCCCCGTTCCAAGAGTAGAGATGGTGCATCACGCTTCGCCAGTACACTTTCCAAACTAAGCTGTAATGTACATCACATGTTACCGCATCATGAATGCCTCCAAAATATGTTTACATCCATGGAAAGGTTGTTCCCAAGAAATCTCAAGTCTACATACTACTCATATACACAATCCTTAGTCATATCCTCAAGGTCTGTAGGGTGCCAGTACTTTTGGGGTCATTCCTTTCCCTTACGCATCCAGGGAGTGCCTGCCTCAATTTGCCATTTGGGTCCCATGAACTCATGAAGGGGATCAATCTCCTAACCCATGGTCCCCAACAAAGATAGATGTTACCTCCTGACCCTATGGTCTTATGCATCTAGGGATCAGACAACTCCTACTTCCATCGGTCTTATCCCTACCTAATCTTAGTATTGACTTAGGATTCCACCATGGTACATCTCAAACTTGAATCCTTACCCTTATCCCCATCATCTCTCTAGGCATGCATGTCTACACTTGTATCCTTTCGTAGGGTTCACAACGACCTACCTACCTTGGTCTGGCCCCATACATGTTAGCTCCATAGCAACCTATCCTCATGCCCTTTAGAGATGGTTACACAAGGGTCTATAGATTCGTGCTCATACCAGGTGTTCTCCACTTAGCTCATCAAACTCATATAGGAGACCTCTGTAGGTTACCACAAACCTAACAAAATCTGGTACGCATCCAACATGAAGGATCCCTTCCCAGGATGGGAGAAAACTATCTCTTGATAGTTACAAAGGTCACAAAACATCCTTACATAGCTCACGCTTCTCATGGGTACTCAAAACCCTTTATGCATGTCAGCCACGTTCATACTGCATGGTCAACTTATGATATATAACTCATCTTGTCATCTCCTTCTCTAACTTCCACTTAGGGTTAGGGTTAGCATCGTCCTCAGAGGATGTGTCAGGACTCTACCTCTTCTTGGAAACCTCTACCTTCAAGGCTAACTCTCTCCTCATCCTCCTATAAGAAGTTCTAACCTTAGATCTCTCTTGAGGGCACGACAACACATGCCATGCAACCTTAATCATGTAACTAATCTTTAGTTTATGCTTAAACTATTAAAACTTATGTCCATGACATCTTGTTTACATGCTTTTCATTATTTGGTGGAGGATTCCTTAATCCTTATTGTACTTACCCTGACCTCAAGCAAGTGGGGAAGAGAGAGAAAAACCTCAATCCTTAGAACCTTAATCAAATTAGGGTTGAGAAGGGATGAAATAGATGAGAGAGTCCTAAAGGTATCTTATTTCGAGTCAAGACCTCAAACTTTGGCCCGACAGTCACACCACATTCTTTTGTCAATGACCTTTGAATTTTAGCCTCTTGAACTTACCTGCATGATGTAGAATCATACTTTCTTAGAAGCACCCTTCTTTCTCCTTATATGCTTAATAATAATCAACTATAATTATTGTGCACATACTCTAAACTGTTCATACATATACTTTTTTGTTAACTTTATTGGGTGTCATGCCAAAACCACCAGGTGTAGGATTGTTAGATGACAATGACTTAGGAAGATCACCTTCAGGACATTGACATGAGGATATCTTGCAATGGTCGAGTTTTCCTCTGCAACCGGGCTCATGTACTAGTACGGGTACCATTTTGTTTGTAGTATTACCTATTATGATGAGGAAAATGATATAAGAAATGTAATTTTGTAATATTTTTTTTTCTATTGATTATAAACTTTTACGCTTTATACCGTTTGGGAAATAATAAAATTCCTCCTTTCCTCTACTTTTGGAATATGATGGTTTCATTTCTCAATTCAGTGAAGAGTGGATCTCCTTTTATGTCTCACTCTTTACAATAAGAGTGTAGATAAATTTATATACTTAACACTCCCCCTCAAATTGGTACGTAGATATCATAGGCACCCAATTTGTTACATAAGATTCTAACTCAAACATCCATTTAATGATTCATAAGTAGATCTAGTTGTTTTGTAATCTCACTAGTATTGGTCTGATCAACTTGTCTTGACCCTCATCTCTGATGAAGTGACATTCAAATGTGATTTATTTTGTATCTCATGAAATATAGAATAGGAACCTATGTGAATTATAACTTGATTTTCACACTATAGTACCATGGCTTCAGATTGTGGAAATTACAGTTCTTCCATGAGGTTCCTGGCCCATAGAAGTTCACTGGTGACATGAGCCATAACCTAATATTCAGATTCAATCCTTGAGTGAGAAATGATGTTCTACATCTTACTCTTCTAGAAGTCAATGTTATCTCCTACAAAGACACAATATCCAGTCTTAGATCATCATTCAATGATAGATCCTACCTAGATGGCATTAGAAAAACCGTGCACCTTTAGGTGCTAGTGACTAGTGTAGAGGATACCTTTCCCTAGGGATCATTTGAGATGATAGAGGATATGAATAACAACAGCCTAGTGACCACTATGTGGTTTCTCTATGAATTTACTAACCACACTTGTAGCATTCCCAACCAATAGTCTATACTATACAGGATCAACAAAAGGCTCCCCCTGATCTTTATACAATTTAATTTTAGGATCCATACATGATTCTACATGTTTTGATCCTAACATGCCTGCTTCTTCAAGAAGATCTAGCACATACTTTCACTTAGAGATGATAATTCTATCTTTTGACCTTTCCACATCAATACCAAGGAAGTATTTGAGAGGAACAAGATCTTTGGTCTCAAATTTTTGTTGAATAAACTATTTTATATGTGTAATTAATTGGTGATCATAACCTATACTAAAAATGCCGTCCATGCAAATTACTAGAAGAACATAATCAAATGATCCATTTTGATTAAAGATAGGATGGTTGAGGCTAGACTGTTATGGGACAATGTGCTCAATAGATTGACTAAACTTCATGAGCCACAATCAGGGTGGATGCTTTAGCCCATACAAGGATTTGTGAAGTTGGAGGATAAGATGAGACTCCCCCTAAGAAAAAAACCCAGACGGTTTCTCAATATATATTTCTCCAGAGGTCACCATGAAGGAAGCCATTCTTGATATCTAGATGATGAAATGGCCAAGAGTTGTGAGCAGCTAATGAGATGAACAGACAAATATATATCATGTGGGCCACTGGATAAAAATCCTCTAGATGTTCCTCCACAAAATGGGTGTATCCTTTTATGATGAGTCTTGTTTTCAAATAGTCCCATTTGGACCAACTTGGATTGAGTAAACCCATCCTCAACCAACTATTGCTTTATCTATATGAGCGATCATTATAATCTATGTGTTATTTTTAGACAATGCACCAATATCATCCTCCATATCATTTTTCCAAATTAGATGATTTGGTGCTATAAAGATACTACAAGGTATTGTGACATAAGATATGTTAGAGATAAAGGTAACATTTTAAGGAGACAAGATCATGAGACATAAAATTATAAACAAAATGCCTAGTGCAAGAACACATCTCTTTTCTAGGATAATAGACAGATCATTAGGATCTTCAAAACCTCCAGAGGCAGTAGTGATTGGAGGAGGATTGGGAGATGTTGCATCATCTTGTACCTATTTTGAGTTATATAGAGAACTTGCAATGTTGGTACCTAGACTTATGTATGGGCCACTTGCATTAGGTAATGGACTTAGTTAGGATCACTAATAATTCAAAATGATGGGAAATATTCTAAAGATGTATGATAGGTTTCTAAAGATTTTCCCAAGTAAGGGGTGTCTTCGAAAGATGTAATGTCAACGGATACCAAAAACTGACTTGTGGTTGGATTATAACAAAGATACCCCTTTTGAGTTCCAGAATATCCAAGGAATACACACTTCACCACTTCACGACTGAGTTTTTCATGACCATTGATTAACTCAAGGACAAAACCAATATACCCAAATATTATAGGAGAAATACTATATAGTGGGTGATTATTGTATAGAATCTTAAATGAGATTTGATTATGAAAAATGGGTGAAGGCATGTTCTTAGTGAGGTAGGTGATTGTGAGGATGACTTCTTCCCAAAATTGTAGTGAATATTTGTAACGACCCCCTCCCCCACTATCCCCTATTCAGGAAGACTGAGAGGGCAAGGACCATTATCATATTTATAGGATTAAGATTTAGAAATTAACCAAAAATAAATCTCATCTAATGGAAAAGACTTTGTGTACAATATGAAAGGTAAAATCTCCAATAACTTACATGATATGGAAATCTATTGTTTACAACTTGAAATAAAAACTATCTAACTATATCCTCCATGATAACTTTAAGCATCTTTCCTTTGGTGCCTTCTTCTTAGGAAGTTCATTTTGCAGAATAGTAGCAGTTTAACCTAAAATGCCATGAAACAAAACCACAACTATTATATCAAGATATACTTGTATGTGGGGAAAACAAAATATTCATATGTAGGTGTAACAATATAATCAGCCATAGCAACAATTATGATCACAAAATTGAACAAGCATTTTTTTATTTTAACCTCACCACCCTTATACTCTTTTCTCTATGGTGTTCCCTCTATATAGGAGAGCCTCCTTATGCGGAATCCTCTCTTTAGGTTTGGTCCCTGCAATGTACATTCATAACCTTCCCTCACTTGGGCTTGGTTTCATACATAGGCTGTGACATCCCCGGATTTTCTAAAACTTAATATGATGTGCGACGTCCAAATTGAAACCCTCACCTCAGCGAGAATCCCAATTTAAACCCCCACACCAGGCTAAGAAGAAGAAAATCAAGGGAGTCAGAAGGAAACAATCAGTAGCACATGTACATGAACAATAATAAAACCATACACACATGTTCACCATTCAACATATAATTACAACATGAATTGTTACATTTGATATTACATATTGAACAACAGACTATATATATACATGTACTACATTCTAAAACAACAGGATCTTAAGACAACAGGTCCACCTGTACATCAGCTCGCTACACAACTCTCACTATTCTTGATCTTCAAGAGCATAACCATAACCTAAACAAAAGATTACATGCGGTACACTTCAGCACAATATTTCATGAATATTGTACTGAGTACGCCTACGTGTCTTTTATATACCTCTCATCATATCTTGGCAATAAGATAAAACTAATACTTGGCAGTAACAGAAGAAAATATAAGAAAATCATATACTTGCACAAAGATATTCATTAACAAAAGAGAACACATATTTTAAACTCATTTTCCATTATATACTTGTGCATCTGCCTACCAATGGGATAGATGCATCCAGGCCTCATGATCCACTTACCAAAGAGATAGATCATTGTGCATGTGATCTGCTTACCAAAGAGATAGATCACTCACCAGCACTATGCTTACCAAAGAGATATAGTTCTTTCATATAATGGAATAGATATATTATGTTTCATGTGTTCATAACAATAAGTATGGAAAATCATGCAACATATCATACAAGAACAATCATTTCATCCAATACCATATGCCAAGTATTTTACTACACGTATAACACAAGCATATTATATAATAAGCCAAGCAAGAGGTAATGGCATACCTTCCAAAGAGATAACCTAACCATCATATTCCTGATGTCATCTATATCCTTGTCAACCCTGATCAAGACAAGATCATATACAATCATCAGATTCCCATCATCATAACCCTAGTTATATCCATTTTAGGGTTTGGCTTAACTCATAGGATATTCTCATCATTACTTGCATTCTTATCTTATGATTATCTCACTGATGTCATTTTCTAGATTACATCTCATTATCAAAGTTCATCATCTGAACATTAGGTTCCAAATCCTTTTTATGCACATATTAACCCTAGGTTACATCATTAACCTAGATTAGGGTTTTATAACATGCATTAAGATTCATCTTCATATAACATGGATTATGTTCATCATGATGATCTCATAATTAAAACTGAGGTTCCAGATACTTATATGAGATTACTCTGTGAATTTCATCTTTTATTGAGCATGTATGCATTAATTACATATTATTTAGGGTTATTAGCCCTAATTAGCCATATTAATCAAATTATATTCTTTTATGCATCAACATGACCATATCTGACATCATATGCATTAAAGACATGGTTATGGACTTACTGGCATTTTTTCATAATTTTATATCATCATTTGATATTTATTATCCATTAAACCAGCATTTCACAACTAACAAGATATCACTGATATTCGTGCATCAAAAGCCTAATATAAAGGAGCCATGTTGTTCTACTCATTTTTCTAAACGTTTTGGTACCTTGTTTGTATTTTTATGAGCATCGAGCTAATTTCTACGAATTTTACAAGATCTGAACATTATGAAGGAATTACCTTTTTCTGACCAATTGGCATGCGCCACGTGGAGCTGGGGGGCACGGCTCAGAGCTTGGATGCGTCCCAGTTTAAGGCTGGCTCAGGCTGGGCCGGTCCAGTCTGACTCCTGGATTGGGCCGGTTCATTTCCTTTCTTCTTTCTCTCGTGTCTGGGTCCCGAGCGGGACTCTGTTTCCCGTGCGTAAGCGACCGCTGCCGCGAGGTCCTTCTCCGGTGAGCAATATCTCAGGCTCGAGCTGCTCCTCGTGAAAGAGTTAAGCTTCCAATAGCTCTGTCCTCTCTCCCTCGACACCTCTGGCCAGTCGCCCTTCTGACCGACGCTCCCCCTCGCGAGCTCGTGTAGGTCGCCGCCGCTGGCTGCCGCCATGGCTGAACAAAAAGGGGGAAAACACCCCTTAGCACCGATCCGTTAAAACATAGCACCAGGCTACATCTCCAGACCTCCACGAACTTGACCACAGCCTTCATTCACGATGGGAAGGCTCCTGAGGCCTCTTCCGACTTTGCCTTCTTCTCCAACCAATCGGGGTTGATCTACTACCAAAGCCACCTCGAGAGTCCACGGGAACAATGGGGTTGGACTCCCCCTGATCTCGTATTGCTGCTCCCTTCTTCATATGCCAGGAGCGTTCGAGACCAACTGCCCAGTCCTTTCCTCCTCTCACTCCCACGATCCTGGTGAGTGGTGGCTGAGAACTCTCACTGCGTTTCTGCCCCACTACCTTGCTCTAACCGCAAGGTAGGGGATGACAGCAAAGGCGTCGATCTTTCATCCAAGGGTCCAGCTTACTCCTTCTCTTCAGTCTATCTGTGGGTTCATAGTTGCAAGCGTCTGAACTATTAGATATGATATCTAGGGGTATAAAAGGGCCACGCAGCCGGCTCCAAATAAAAAGGGGCGCGTGACACCAGATAAACCACAAACTTAGGTCTATGAACCCTCCAAATGTACATAATTTCATGATATTCAAACCTAAATAACTTCGTCTAGGAACATCCAATTGCCACCAAATTTTAACCATAGATTCTTCGCTACAAAAGGTACCTTGTACTTGAATTTGGTGCCAAAAATGAATTGTTAGACCATCCAATTAAATTCCTCAAGAAGGCATAAAAGGAGAAATCTTAATCATTATATAAATCTCAATCAACATTCCAACTTTACTAAAACACTTCAAACTCTCATTATAACTCAAGATATGGATTCTAATATGTTATTAGAGATTTATGAATTTCAAAAATCCACTCCATCACATCCTACACACCTTAAAAGATATTTCGTCCTAGAAATTAAGCCAGAAAATCCACTTTGTCACATAGGCCTTCCTTTTTGGACTTGGCCTGAGGTGATCTTCCTTTTCAAGCTTGATCACCAGTCATCCCCATGGTGAATTTATTCACCCCATTATATTTAACTCACCAAAGATGATTCAGGGGTTGAGTAGGTTACATTTATATAAGATGATATCCATAGTGACTTTATAGATTGCTAGAAGTAAACAAAATTGCAAACATTTAATTGCATTCTAATCAGGATAAACTCTAAGAAACCACGGAAGTCAGTTATGGAGATTAGTCATAGGCGTAACCACATACCTTTCTTAGATGTAACTTAAAGTCCAAGTAGATAGGTGCAGTTGAGAATAAGCAAGAAATCACCTTAAAATTAATGCATAACACCCAAACATTACTGTTTTGTTCATAAACTCACATTAAGACTGACTTGGGTCCCAAGTTAGGGTTTTGGGATCAAATTAGGGTTTCATTAGTGTTTTGGTTTTCCAACCAACAATTATCACTTTAATGCCCTTTTAACTTTTTTTTAGATAAGGTAAAATATCATTAATCACCAAAAAAGGGTGTATAAGAGAAAGATACAAAATCCCATATACTACACAAGATCTATAAAAGATCCCATCTTTGTGCTATCTATGTACTGATCCCTACCACGAGATCAGACTTGGCTCTAACCTGCCAACGTAGACTATTTACTATGGTGTCAAAAGCCAAAAGAGTGTCATAGGACCCCTTTCCTTGTAGCTTACTATTTCTTTTAGACCAAATCAAGTAGATGAGATTTGTGAAGATAATCCCCACAAAGGCTCTCTCCTTGGGGTTTCTATGAGTTTTCTTAAACATCCATGGAATGACATCCTCCAAGCTGTCAAGAGGTGAACCACCACAACCACACTTGATCTCCATCCTACTCCACAAGTACTTAGAGTATCTGTAGCCAAAAAATAGATGACGACGGGTCCCGTTTTCCTTCGAGCACAACAGGCATAAAGACTCATAGTTCAGTCCCCATTTAGCAATGCCCTTGTAACTTACAAATCCTAATTTGATATCAAATGAATTCTTAAACTCAAATTAAGTCAATTATGTCCTTTTTATCCAAAATATTAAAATTTTCCATCTAAGTCATTTAAGCAAGTTATAATCATAAAAACTAAGAAATTAGAATTTCCATGATTTAAATACATTAAAGTTAGTAACTTTAGGCACTTTTGGAATTCTAAGTAGAACTAGGCCTTGAATCAAAATTTAATAGATTTATTGCATTTTTTATCACCTTTCATATATAATATGTCATTATTGGATAATCCAACAGGTTTCTATGATTTTAGCAAAGTTAATTATTTTTGGTTGGGCTCGCCACCTAGGTGATGAACTCGGGTCCCGGCTAGGCCGAGCCAATGGCTCATGCCAATTAGGTTTCCCATGTTCACATGGATGGGTCACTAGATCAGGCGAAAAATATGGGAAAAGATAGAGAAACCCTTACTGATTTGAAGAGAAGTTAGGGGCAAAGAGGTCTTTACACCAAGGATTGTCTCCTTCCTTGGTTTGGTTTTTCCTTCAGAAGAAGGTGGACAACTAGGTAGCTGACTTTAAGACATGATCTCTCCCAACAACAAATGAAGGCACCACCACATCTGTTGCACCTCGCCAGATTCGACGATGACACCTAATTGCTCGGAGGTAGTCTGGACTAGTAGAACGGTGAGAAGGTTCCTCCAGTTGCACAAAAATGAGTCAAGGAGATGAAAGGTAGGGTTGATGGTGAAATTGGTGTCTAGGATAGATGACGTAGGCCTAGTGGAGTCTCGTGCATAGGTTGGGGGTCTTGCAGATGGTGGACATCCCTGTATGTAGTCATGCTATGGAGAGTTGTCCACCAAGGAATCTGAGAATTGTGGAAAGTTGGAATTACCTTCAAAAGTAGGAAAATATTAGGATGAAAAGGTGTTTTTTCCTCTCACAAATCTACTGGAGAGATTTCTAGTCTCGTACATACACTTGGTTGAGAGGAAATCTATTATGAAATATCAATACTAAGTTCCCATTTCCTTTTCCTAGTTGAGGTAGACGATGACCTCTGAGTTTCAGATCGTGATCCAACGGTACAAAATAAACACACATATTAAAGGGCCGATTTGCTGATTTTCCAAAAACGATTGAAATTTAACATTTAATTATGGTTTTCTTTAAACCATCACTTTAGGAAAAAACTAATTAATAAATTTCTCTCTCTCTGTTTATCCTTTTAATCCCAAATTTTTAAAGGGAAGTCTTGATTACTTTAGGTGTGGGTGAGATTTGAGACCAAAATACACAAGTTAAAAGTGATTTTCCTTGTCTCCAAGTCTCATTCTTATTTTATGTATTAAATACATCAAAATAATTCTTTTATCTTCCTTGGCCACATTTCCTATTTTGATAAATTCTCTCATTAAAAATGATATGGAAATGAAACCAGTCTACTACTTGCCTTCAACATCATTTTTCTAGAAAATTCCACTTAATCCCATATGTAAATTATTAATTACTTGTTACCTTTAGTAATTCACTTACTATTTCATTTTCTCTCTTTCTTTTCCCCATATCTATTATTAAATTATTAAAATAGTAAAACCATGAAAACCATTTCAAAGTAGAATTTGCAAGTTAAATCCATGCTTTCAAAACAAAGCACACTATGTTTCTAATATATCCTTATTATTCAAATATCTGCATTTCAAATATGTAAAGACATGTGAAAAACCATGTTATATCATAATTTCCCTCTTATAGGAACCTTGTCCTCAAAGTACAACTAATCATACAAAAAGTTTAGGGTGAGACCTTTCCATGCCCGTCTTTATCTCCCATGTAACTTCATCCTCACCAATGTGCCTCCCAAGAACCTTTACGATATCTATATTTTTATTCCTGAGGACTTTCACCTTGGATTATATTATCCTCATAGGTGACTCATGGTATGTCAATCTCCCTTGGAGTTCAATAGTCTCAATGTTCAACACATGGGTAAGATCCTTCACATAGTACTTCATATTGGAGACATGGAACACATCATGCATCATATTGTACTGTGGCATCCAAGATAAATGATTAGAGACCTCACCAATCCCTTCTAGAATCTCAAACGAACCCACATATTAGGGACTCAGATTTCCTCTATTTTTAGCGATAGCTCAGAGGGGTCTGATTTTCATAAACACATGGTCACCTACAGTAAAGTGCAAATCTGTCTGCTTTAAATCAACATACGACTTCTTTCAATCATGGTCTCTCTTTATCCTTTGATTGATTAAAGAGACCTTGTTAGTATATAACTATAGTTCCTCTGACCTCGTTAAGACCCTCTCACTGACATCATCCCAAAGAAGTGGTGGCCGACATGACCTCCCATAAAGAACTTCATATGGAGGCATCCCAATACTGGCTTGGTAAGTGTTGTTATAGGAAAACGCAACCCATGTATTACTCCCATGATCCACCCCAATATAGCACACATGCTCTCAGAAGATCTTCTAAGGCATGGATCATCCTTTCCAACTATCCATCAGTCTGAGGGTGATAGTTTGTGCTGAATGTCAGCCTTGTACCAAGTTCTATTTGAGCCTATTTCCATTACTTCAAAGTGAACTTAGGGTCACAATTAGATATAATTGAAGTCACAACACCATGCAAGAAAACTATCTCTCTAGTGTAAAGTTCATCTAAGTCTGATACTTTGGCAGTGATCTTCAAGGCAAGGAAGTGTGCTGACTTGGTTAGGTTGTCCACTAGAAACCATATTGCATCATGACCTTTTCTCATCTTGGGAAGACCCACAAAAAAATCCATGGTGATCTAGTTTCATTTCCACTTAGAAATCTCAATCAATTGTAGTAACTCACCGGGTTGCTGGTGCTCAACCTTTACCATCTGGCTTGTGAGACAACTAGCCACATATGAAGCTATGTCTCTCTTCATTCTTGACCACTAAAAGTATCATTGTAAATACTTAAACATCTCAGTGGTGTCATGGGTATACCATATACTTTGATTTGTGAGCCTCTTGTAAGATACGAGTCTTTAAGGGTGAATCCTCAGGAACCCAAATACGACTCTTATATCATATTCCACCATCCACACCCATTGAGAGGTGTGTTTGAGACTTTTCCATCAAACCCTTCATCTTTTCTAACTCTAGACTAGCTAACTGGGCTGATACAAGCTCGATCAACATGTTGAAAACCTCTAGAGGGGGGGTGAATAGAGTTTTATAGATAATTTAACAAATATTGCACTTAAACAACCACAAAGAAAGATTGACCAAGGAGACACAAGGGTTTAGAGTGGTTCCTAGCCTTAGCAAATACTAAGGTAGTCAGTCCACTACCCGGTTGCTTACCCAACCGGGATTTGAAAAGAAATTATTTTATTACCTCACAAGGACTTTACATAAAATACAATTTCTTTTCCCAAACCCTTCAAGCAGCCTTCACCTAGAAGTAATCGCCCAACCTTGAAGCAGCCTTCCCTTGAAGTAGATGCACCAACACCCGTTGCACCAGCCTTCTGAAGTAGCTTCCCGTGCGATAGCCTTCTTGAAGTAGCTTGAAGTCCCCTTCTCCACCTGAGAAGTCAACCCTCTCCAATCCGCAGCCTCCAACCCTAGGAGTAGCAAGGAGAGTATAAAAGATACAAAGGAATAAGAGAGAAAACAGAAATTACAACTTATCCTTTGAGCCCAAGGCTTGATTTGCCTATATCAAGCGTGTAGATCTCCTAACCAATGTATATGACAATGTGATTGTAGTGGATAGGAGATGCTAGCCTATAGGACACGAAATGGGAGCAATAGGAATGAATAACAAGTGTGGGAATTGCACTATTGCTCTAAAACAGATTGCCAATGTAGTGTAAGCTCAAGGATTGCACAATTGAGTATGTGAGTGTGTCTTAGTGTCCTAAGGCTTGTCCTATTTATAGGAATGGCCTATGTATGCTTAAGGACGTTCTAGACAACTTCTAGGGGGTTCCTAGTGCTTAACTAGCCGTTAGGAATAAGTTAGGCGCATTAGCAACGGCTAGTTAATTAATTCTGCAGTTGCTGTCAGAGACCATCTCGGTCGAGGACTTGTCGACCGAGATGCCCAGTCGGTCGAGGATTTGTCGACCGACAGGCTCTCTGGATTAACGTTTATTTGCAACTGTCAACTGCTGTGTCTAACGGCTACTTTTGGTCAATCTCGGTCGAGAAGTTTGTCGACCGAGAGTGTCTCGGTCGAGGAGTGTGGTCGACCGAGATTGACTCTGTTTTCAATCTTTCAATTAAGATACTAAGTGTGTGCATGAGTGTGCATTATGTGATCCTATTTAGAAGGAGATGACCTAACTAAGTGTGGTGTTTAGCTAGGGAGATCTAACGCTTGATTTACATGAAGTCTAAGTACTTGTACATTATATATTTGTACAAGTTTACAAATGATTACATTGCATGACATTTACAAACATTCAAGCGTATAGATTCCCTAGAACTTTGTCATCACCTTGTTCCTGCACACTTAAGTAGCTCGTTAGATTAATAAGAATGAAATGTTTGTCATCATCGAAACAAAAGGGATTTATCATAATATCCAATTTATCCAACACATGTTAGGCTTGATCTAGATATGGGCAAGATGAATCCTATCCACCAAAGGTTGTGTCAAGAAAAGTCTTCCAGTCTCTTCTACTAGTTAACCAAACTAGATACACAACAAAGACATTTTCTACTGAGGGCATTGACAACAACATTGGCCTTACTAGGATGGTAGGCTAAGGAAAAGTGAAAAACCTTCAAGTACTCCTTCCAACTCCTTTGTTGCAAGTTCAAGTCCTTATGAGTCAACATATACTTCAGACTCTTATGGTCAGTAAGGATGTCAAAGGTAGCCCCATACAAATGTCACTAAATCTTCAAGGCATAGACAATAGTTGCAAGTTCTAGGTCATGGGTTGGATAATCAACTCATTGGGCTTGAATTATCTATAAGCAAAGGTGACCACCTGCTTGTTTTTTTCTAATACACATCCTAAGTCCATCTTTGGTGCGTCAGTGAATATGATAAAACCTTCACTACCCAAGGGTATGGTCAAAATGGGGGTGGAGGTAAGCTTTTCCTTCAACTCCTTAAATTGTGCCTCACACAAGTCAGACCAAATGAACTTTTCATCCTTCTAAGTGAGCTTGCTCAAGGGAAAAATAGTCTTTCAGAAATCCTTAATGAATCACTGGTAATATCTGATGAATCCCAAGAAGTTATGGATCTCAGGTGCGTTCTTAGGGGTTGGCCTTTCTCAAATGATTGATACCTTGGTCGGGTCCACCGAAATAGTTCCTCTAGATATAATGTGTTCAAGGAACATAAATCGGTCTATCCAAACATCACACTTTGAGAATTTCCCATAGAACTTCTAATTTCTCGGGATATCAAGGACCTTATCTAGGTGTTCACGATGTTGTTCTAGGTCATCAGAGTAAACCAAGATGTCATCTATGAACACTATAAAAAAGGTGTCAAGGATGGGATGAAACACATTATTCATGAGGTTCATGAACACACTTGGAGCATTATACAATCCAAAAGTCTTAACCAAAAAATCATAGTGGCCATAACATGATTGAAAAGTGGCTTTTGGGGTATCCTCACTCTTAACTCACAAATGGTGGTAACTGATCTCATGTCAATCTTTGAGAAAAGTTGAGCAGTTTTGAGCTGGTCAAATAGGTCATCTATGTGGGGTAGAGGATACTTGTTCTTAATGGTAGCCTGATTTATCATTCTATAGTCTATGAACACACCGAGCGATCTATCCTTCTTCTTTACAAAGAGGACCGGTGCTCCCCATGGGGATGTGTTGGGTTATATGAAGCCCTTCTCTAGTAGAACCTAAAATTTCTTCTTTAAGTTGATCAATTCAGTGAGATCCATCTTGTAAGGTTCCTTGGAAATCAGGTTTGTCCCATGAGTTATCTCTATTGAGAAGTCCACTTCTCTCTCCAGAGGCATGCCTGGTAAATCATCTGGGAACACATCAACATAGTTCCTAACTACCTCTATTTCCTCTAAGGGTTGCACCTTTTGCTCGGGAGAAGTCACTATGACTAGGAATGTTGGAAAACCTTTATCTACCATCTTTTCTACTTTCACACCCGACACATACATGTTGGTGGTAGCATCTTTCCTACATCTAACGGTAAAGGGTGCATGACCTGGTTTCTCTATTCTTATTTTCTTTTCCCTACGGTCTATTTTTACATTATAGTTATATAACCAATCCATTCATATAATGTTATCAAAATCATTCATATCAAGCATGATAAAGTCATAGGAATTCATTATTCATATATTTAACATGTATGATAGGTGTTCTTAGGAGGGATGAGAAGATTTGACCACTAGGATTAGTGACTTCTAAGACATATCCTATGTTCTAGCCATGGGTTGAACCGCCATTGGACACGTAAAGAACTCAAACGTGACAACGGTATGATAATATTATATGATGACAATGCATAGACCTTGAGGGTCAAGAAAAGGATAGTTGGACTAGATATGTTACTCTTACTGGCAACGGTAGCACACCTTCTTCTCATGGTAACGCCTACTAGGGTGCTTCTTCCCACAAGTGTGACACTCGGGGTGACAGTTCTCTTGATGGGGCTTTTCCCTTCCTCCATTCCTTCCCTTTCCATTGTTACATCCTCACCCCTTTCTGTTGTCATTCCCTGGGCCAGAAGTTCCTTCAGTGAACCTTGTATATCCCTTAGGTGGGTTATGTACATGCATGGAAATCTTCTACATGTATAGGGAAAGTTGATGGCTTCAGTGAAGTTCAGGTGTGACATTTGATCATGCACAAGTTGGTATCATAGCTTTAGGTTCATTGAGTCTATAGGGACACTAGGAATTAGGACTAGGATGATGTCTAAGTTAGGATCATGACATATAAACATGGTGCATATTGCCTAATCTCAATACTTGGGTGCCCTGGACAAGTATTCAATTATTGAAGAAAAGGTAAGTATGGAACTTTTAGATTGTTAACTTTTTGACTACTCTGATCAAGTAGTCATTTTGAAACAATCTAAAGAGCATAATGAGGCAAAAATCATGGTGTAGATAACTCAATATTACCTCAAGAGAAGATGAGGATTACATCATTATCTATCAAACTTGAATTGTTGGTAACTATAAGAGAAAGACATAACACCATGAAATCTCAATCTGAATACAAATAAGAAAAAGAAGAGTTCTTAAAGATGTGATTCAAGAAGATAATAAAGTAAAAGACATATATGTCTATGCTTATATAGTGATTCAAGGTATGAAATCCACATAAGATGGAGAGAACTCCAATGATAAGTATAAAATGAGAAGATAAATGAGAATGACAAAGGAATAAGGTGGAACCTGAGTTAATCTCAGACCAACCTATGTGTGTAAGAAAGTGTTAATGTAAAATAAGAATGGCATTGAAAGAAATTAAGGCATATGATCCATGTTTAATGAAGAAAATGTGGAATATGATGATTTACCTGTTAATAAGTGGTTGAAAAACATAATAAAATAAAAGAGCATACCCATGTGTGATAAATAGTCATCAAGGAAGGAGTAATGAGATATGTTAATCATTATGATTCCTATGCTAATGGCAAGGAACCCGAAATGAAAAAGGTAAAATGATACATAAGAAGTTGTAACCTGCATAATAAAAATAGAATTGGTTACCTTATTGCTGACGTGGGAGGTGTGTTTCCCATTGTGTATTTCCTTTCTAGGGCACATCTTTCAAGTGGATCATTGCCACTTGCTCTGTGTGGATTCATTGTAAACATGAGGTTGGTTGGCTTATTATAGCAAAAGGTTGCTTGGACTATGGTTCCAAGATCATAAAGTCTGTGATGAGTTTACTTTTGAGCCTTCCAATAATTAGGAAGACTCCTCTTATATGTCTTGAGATTTGCTATGTTGGTAAAAGTAGATGAGATAATTATGTGAGTTCCTTATAGCACATGAGGTGGATACCAAGGTAATGAATCCTAGTATCCAAGATGTATCAACAGTATGGAAGTATGTGAAGGTTGGAGATGTTTATTAAATGAACATTCCAAGTATTCCTCTCCCTAAGAGAGAGAGAGAATTGATGATGACCCTATAAATGTTGTTTGGAAGGAAAAACAAAAGTGATTCTATAATTTTGTGTATGGTCTAGTGATAGTTGGACAAGACCACTATCAAGGATAGATGGGTTGTTAATCAATAGACATGTGTTACCGTGTTCCTTTAATATAACCTAGGATCAGAATATAAATGGATAAGAGTTAGAGTGGATGACACAAGTTACATGACCATTATGAGTTTAGGATTATGTCCTTCAGACTAACCAATGTACCAATAGAATTTATGAATAGGAGAACCAGAGTGTTCATGTCATGTCTTACAAGTTGTAGCAAGCTTTGAATGATGACATCTCAAGGTATTTCAGAGATGGTTAATAACATGGTCAACATCTTTGCTAAACCTTAAGAATGTTGAAGTAATTGTAGTTATGTGTGACAAGTCTAGAAAGGGTGAGTTGGGGTTGACTAAAGTATCCTCTTGGAGTTATGATATCTCTATTATGTGTGTTGTGGGAATCCTGATAAGATGAAGACAATGTCGTTGATCCACCCCTAACAAGGCCAATTCGAAAGTTATATTTATTAATGGTTATAGACAAGTGTATGATTCTTCAACCAAATAGATGGTCATTCCACCATTTAGATGATTGGAGAATCCTCCAAAAACATATTCCTCATAGTTCTTGAAAATTTGGGGATGCTTACATGGTTGATTGAGTTGTTAGTTACAACAACCACTAAAGGGGCATAGGGATGAAACCTTGAAAGGTTACATATGATAAGAGATACATGTTGTTCTTTGTTTGGTAAGATACAGTGAGTACGGCCTCTGAGTGATGTGTGATACAACAGATAGAATAGTTTTGGATGACAATAGAGTCCCAAAGTTGAAATCTACTACCATACATGTACATGTGGTACAACAGTTCCTATGATGAACCAAGGTTACACATGAAAAAGTTAGGGAGAAGAATATGACTTCTATGAGAATAATGTGACATCATCATGAGATGAAAGTTACCATGTGGAATATTGGGGATGAGGTGCATGAGAAGTATCCATCTTTGTTTACCTTGGATTTTGAGGGCAAAATCCCTATTAGGGGTTTATGGTTGAGAGACCCCTGACCTTGTTCAAAGTATTGAACATACTTAACTATCATAATTGAATGTTTAAAACCTTAATATAACCTTTTTATATGCTTTTTAATCATAATACAAGGTTAAGTTCCATGGTTGGTCCAATTTGAGCACTGTTTGTGCAAGTTATGCAATTTTATTCACAGTTTGGACTTTTCTACAATTTACCCAATTGAGAGGTTTTATTTAAAATTGTCACTTTCATTAGGTTCTTTGGATGTTCTCTCATCATTCTTGAGATTTTTTATCCATGGGGCTCCTAGTTGAACCTTGGTTTGGAGGTGTTTTCCTCAATGGCATTTTAGGGTTTACCCCTTCATGGATGAGCTACCTTTAGTATCTATCAACTAATGAATTATTTGATTGGCTTGGAAATTAGATAAAGGAGAGATAAGAAGGTTTATATGTATGGTGGGGGAGCGGAATGTGTGTGTGCTTTTATATTCTTAATAGTTTCAGGCCATGGACACTTGGAAAGATACTAGAACTTCAACTTTTTCTTTTTCTTTATCTTAAAGTTTCATATTTCAAATATTTATCCCTAAGCGCCCAAATGAGCCATTTTCTCTCCACCACTTCCCTCCTTCTAAAATCCTCATTCTCCCTTTTTTTGCTGCAAATTTCCTATCCAAGGAAGAAGAAAGAGGGGATCTTCTTGGAAAAAGAATCTAGGGTTGCAATTGACTTCCTTTTAGGGTTTAAAAATCTTCCTTCTAGTGATATTGACCTAAAAGAGTAAGAATCCCCTTATTTCCTCCATTTATTTCTTTGTTATCCTTCCTCCTACCTTTCTCCAGGTCGGAACCTTGTTGTTCCATGGTAGACATTACCCTATAGCTCTAAAATCCTACCTTTCTTGCTCCTTATGCTTAGGGTTTGCTCATTTGATGAAGAAAGGTGCTAGATGGATGAGTTCACAACTTATGCTTGGATTTTCTACCCTACCTGCTCGTGTTTTCTTCTGTTTGGGAGTTACTTTTAATTAGAGGCAAGTTTTATAACTTTCTCCATATTTATTGCTTACCATAAGCTTGCTAGCTCATGTTCTTGCTTTTAAATGATGATCCATGCACTAAAAAGCTATGCTTGACTTGGATTTCAATTTTTATAATGTTCCCTGTTCTGATTTCAGTTCTAGATGAACCTGTGATCATGTATATGTTATTGCTCAGGTATAATATGACTTGGATCAGGTTGGTTTGACAACCGATGGTGCTAAACACCTATCGACCAATGGTCAATTTTAGGGTTTAAAGTTGATTTCTTGTATAAACACATGACTCAATGATGGTACCATTGCAACAACCGATGGTGACCAAGGGTGTCAACTGACGTTCAACCTTTAGGTCAGGTGTTCGCTTAATTATAATCTTAGTGATTAACAACTAAGTACCTTGATGATGCTATCAATCAATGGTGATATTAGTTTGATATTCAATGGTGATTAATGAATGTAATGCTGATCTAACAACCTATGGTGACTTAATGGTCACTACTGATGGTGGATCAGGTCTCCATAACCTATGGTGAGTTAAGCATGTAGTTTTATCATCAATTAAGCCTTAAACCAATGGTTTCTTGGGTCATTTGATGCAATGTTCGGACCTATACTCCAATTGATGATTTTAAGATATGAACTTGACCTAATGGTTAAGATATAATGTTTCTTCATCCAATAAGTTGGAATGATGCCTAAATATAATATTTTGGTCCTAATAAAGTGATTTAAATGTTTTCCTTTAAAATATCAACTTAAGAAGATCATTTACTGACATCTTGTTTTAAATAAATAATTGCTTGTGGGTTTTACCCTACTCTTAATGGAACTTTTTATGTTGTTAATCAAGGGATGTCTAGACTTAGATGGTGACTCTTTCTAGAGAACAACTCAATGACTTCATAGGTGTTTGTTCAAGATGTTTACTTATGTAAACAACCAATGGCTTTGCCTTTTCAACATTTAATGGCTAGCAGTCAATGCCTCAATATTCCCATTGTTTTGAGTGAAGTGTGTAGTGTGATGTTATGACTCTGATGATGAGAATTTGATGGTTAAATTCCTTAAACTTGTAGTCTTACCCTTTCCCTGATATGATTATGATTTCTAATCACCATAATGAATTAAAGGGTAACCCTAACGAGGTATAGATTATTATAACTAGCTTTAATATAACTAAATGATGGGAATTGGGTATGAATAGTCCTTGAATGAATAATACATTCATGGAGTGCTCTCTTATTGTTGTTGAAACACTAGTATGCTATAATCGATGGTAATACCTTGATTTATGTGTGGGTCCATACTTGAGAATAGTATGGGATGTGATGGTGATGATTCACCTTATGCATCCATGATTCAATGAGAATTATGTGAGTTAGGGTTTGGGGTATGAGTGTCGATTAGTAATATTACTATAATTTATCTTTTTGAACCTAACTCTAATGCGAGTAGATAAATATGTGTATTCATGTTTAAACTTCTTATATGGTGGCATGATGGTGGAATAATCTCCTTATATGATCATAACCTTAATGTATTAATTGGTGGTTATCATAGCCACATGGTTGATACTTTCTTATGCTAAACATGTGCAATATGAATATGATGAAGGTTAATCATATCTTGATTCCTTGCATGTTGATGTAATAAAGGAATATTCTTAATGTTAATATAACCCTACTATGATTGTGTATGAATATCTCCTAGCTCATTAATGCAATATTGTGCTGATCTGGTGTATTATATGTAAGTGATATTGTTTCACCTTGTTATAAGGCATGCAAAGATAATGGTGATCTTGCATGGAATAGTATGATGTTCTTAATGACCTTTGGGCATGGTTGAGCCCTAAATGAGGTTTCATCCTCTTATGTTGATAAGGTTTGATACCCTGTGATATTATGAAAAGGATTTATATCTTGTGATAGTATGATGACTAGTATAGTCTCATGAATGGCAAGTGAATAGTACCATGTGATGAGAAATTAAGTTTCACATATTTTATATCTTTTGAAGTTGTGATATTTATATTCTTTCTAGAAGTAAATTAGGGTTTGTATGTCCACTTGTTTGATGCAGCCTTAATTCACCCGATTGGCATAACTAATCAAGTGCAACTCTAATCATGTAGTGCCCTGTGTCGTAGATCCAACTTCAGTGTTAGAACTTACTGGATGGTGAAATGAGTATTCCTAAGGAAAAATCAGAGTGCATACTGTTGAATATGTGGTGGTGTCAAGTTGAGGATATATCCTTGTCATCCACAATGTAGGTTATGGATGGTGGCAATGGCCATGCCTCATACATTTGATGTGATTGAGGACAATTGTGGCTGTACCTCAGATTAGAGGGTTTTGTATACCCTAGTTTCTAGTGTTGTGATCTATACCAAGGGTAGACTAGTGTTTAGCAGCTTGACTATATATCACTATAGTGGCAACTTTGACTGATATGTCACTGCCTTTTTACTCGTACTGACCGGTGGGAAGAGATCTTAGGATACCAAAAATCCTAAATCTTGTACGGAACTGAATAGCCATTCACATGGGTCGGTTGGACTTTGGATGGTACGATTCAAATTCCCTAGGGCATAATAAAAGATGTAATACAGTCATATAACATATCTATTTAGCTTTATACACGACTCTTCACATTGAATGATAACCCTTGTTTGTTCTCTTTACATAAAGATGATTCTTAGTACAATTAAGAGATAGTAGATATACTTATATTGTGGATATGCTTAAGATTGTAAATGTGTACTTACAATAGCCATGCATATGTTGACATCTATATTGCTACTGCTGATTATAATTATGATTCTAGCTATATTATTTTGTTAGTTATGTTCAGCATGCTAGCCATGCCCCTGTAATTAAAAATGCCTATACTGCTAATCATGCTTATGCAAATACTCATGCTTATGTTGTTAGTTCTACTTATGATAATGGTATGTTCAAACTGTTAGACATGCTAATGTTGTTAGATATGCTTATGATGCTAGACTTATTCATGTTAGTAGAGATAATATGCTACTAGACTTGCTTATGCTAGTTATGCATATGCTACTAAATCTCTTATACGGTTAATAAGGCAAATGATGATAGTCAGCTTGATGATGATAATTGTTATTAGCTCCTTTATGTATTTTGTTAATCATCAATGTTAATGAGCCTATATGTTATATCTGATTAAACTGCTTAAAACTATTTAATTATTTAAAATGTTGTAATCAATAAGCGTTGTTGGAGGTTATATCTCTTGCTGGGACATGGGTCTCACCCTTGTGGTTTGCCACATCTTTTTAGGTAATCGAAAATGATGAAAACAAACCTGTGGCAGCAAAGAGAAGCTATAGTAATGAATCTATGAGAAAAGTTGATTAGATTTCTAGCGTTTCCTAGAGTTGTCCCTGTACTCTCAGGTCCGGACAATAAAAGTTTGTATATGGTGTTTCAAATGAATCGAAATTTTGTTAGTATGTTAATGCTTGTTTGTGTGGCATATTCATCTCCTATGTATATATCTTGTAGCTGAGGTGATAGAACAATTTGTATCAAATTCTTGGCATAGTATGGATATAAGAAAGATGTTGGGCTCTTATGCAAATGTTTCTGAGTTGAAATCAATTTTAATTTACCCATATGTTTGGGTATGTGGTTAATTGGTGATCGATTGTGTTTTATGTTTTAAGTAATGTCATTTAGTGTAATGGGTTCTCACATTAGGGGTTTACTTGCCTTCGCGTGAGGTTTTATCAAGGGGTGTATGCACTCTAAAAATTGTTCCACTCATTATTCTTTAGTCATCATATAGCCAAAATGCTCCCAATAGGTGGAACTTCTGAGCAAAGTATGCCATTGACATACTAACCTGGTAAAGGAGAATGAATTGCTTTTCCTTATCCTTCTTAGTAGAGTTGGGAATAAATCCTGTAGAGAAGATGGTATGAAAGTCCATCCATGCCATGGGTTCTATAGTCAAATCTCAATTGGTAATGTAATTCTCCCACCAAAGGTTTGTGACTCCTTCCAGAAGATGAGCATTAAAGAGAAACTTCTTATTTGGTTGCACCACCAAAATGCCGAAGAAATTCTCCACAGCTAGGATCTAGGCATCCACATCAACCACCTTAGTCTTGTCTTCATCCCATAACTTATGTATACTCAGCTTGATGAAGTCGAGGATGGTGGATCCAAGGTGAGGGCAGACATGTGGGGGTTCACCATTCTCTTCTCTAGCAAAATCTTTGAGTTTTAGGGCAGTAATGACCTCGGTGACCTTCTTCTGTTGTTCTAGCCAGTGTGCATCAGGGGTATGAACAACTACTTGCCCGATTGTCAGTACAAAGATGGAAGCATGGTTGGGGTCATCCTTAGGCTCCTCTTCCATCATGGGTTCACCTTTGGGGTTAGGACCATCTTAAGGGTTTGGTATCCCAAATGGGTCAACCTCATGCACATGACCTGTATCAAAAGAGGCCTCATATCCCTTCTTCTGCTTCTTGGAGGACTCACCCTCCATGGAACTCCTCCTCTTCTCCAAGGACAATCTCTTCTTGTTGGATGACCTCCCTTCTAGATGGTCCCTGGGTGTGTTGTCAGGGATGGTGGTAAGCTTGGTGTGGGCCATGCTAGTTCAGATAAATATCTCCATTTCATATTTATAGCATTTAAAGCATCATAAAAATTATGTCCATGACATCATGATTACATGTATTTTATTATTTGGTGAAGGATGCTTTAATCCTTCATCACCCTTATACTCAGAAGGGTAGATGAAGTAGTTGTCAGATCCCTAGGTCTTTGGTGAGTGAAGCAAGGGGGTAGAGAAAGGATGAGATTAGATGAGTAAAAATCCTATAGGTATTTTATTTCTAGTAAAATCCTCTGACTTTATCCAGGAAGGATGTACGGGCCTGGGAGTCCTCATAAGATGACTAGCGGCACAGATGAAGTTTTCCAGTCCTTGGGTGATGGTCCCTTCTAGACACCATCATATTTAGAAAATACTCTAATAATTCTCTTAGGCTCTATAAAACTATTAAAATATAATAATTATTAAAGGTTAAATTGTAAACTAGGATCTGATACCAAATGTATGACCCCTCCCCATGTTATCCCCTATTGATGTGAACCGAGAGGGAAAGGGCCATTATCATATTTATAGGATTGAGGTTTAGCAATTAACTGAAAATAATTATAAATTTCATTGAATGGAAAAGAGTTTGATACAATATGAAAGGTAAAATCTCCAATAAGTTACATGATATGGAAATATATTTTTTGAAACTTGAAATAAAAACTATCTTACTAAATCCTCCATGATAACTTTAAGCATCTTTCCTTTTGGTTCCTTCTTCTCAAGAGGTTCATTTTGTAGAATAGTAGCAGTTTAAACTAAAGTAATATGAAACAAAACCACAATAATTATTTCGAGATATACTGGTATGTGGGGTAAAAAAAATATTTGAATGTAGGTGTAACAATATAATCATCCATAGCGACAATTATGATTACAGAATTGAACACACATTTTCTTATTTCAACCTTTCCACCCTTATCCTCTTTTTTCTATGGCGTGCTCTCTCTATAGGGGAGCCTCCTTATGGGGAAATGTCACTTTAGGGTTTGGTTCCTATAGTGGACATTTCATAACCTTTCCTTACCCAAGCTTGGTTCCATAAATAGGCCTTCACTTTTGGACTCAGCCTAAGGTGATCTTCCTTTCCGGGCTTGATCACCAGTCATCCCCATGATGACTTTATTCACCCTGTGATCTTTAATTGACCAGAGATGATTTAGGGTTTGAGCATGTTACATTTATATAAGATGATATCCATAGTGACTTTATAGATTGTTGGAAGTAAATAAACATGCAAGTGTTTAATTGCTATCCAATCGGGAAAAACTCAGAGAAGCCAAGAAAGTTTGTTAGAATGATTAGTCATAGGCGTAACCACATACCCTCCTCAGATGTAACTTAAAGTCCAAGTAAACTGGGTGCAATTGAGAATAAGCAAGCGATCACCTAGAAATCAATGAATAACACCCAAGTATTACTATTTTGTTCATAAACTCACATTAAGTTTGACTTGGGTTCCAAGTTAGGGTTATCAAATTAGGGTTTTGATTTTCTAAACCCTAATTATCACTTTTATTTAACTTACAAACCCTAATTTTGATTCATATGAATTCTTAAATTCAAATTAATTCAAAGATGTCCTTTTTATCCAAAAATATTAAAATCTATCCTTCTTAGTCATTTAAGCAAGTTATAATAATTAAATCTAAGAAATTAGGGTTTTCATGCTTTAGATACATTACAATTAGTAACTTTAGGACCTTTTGGAGTTATAAGCATAGCTAGGCCTTAAATCCAATTTTATTGTATTCCATGATTTTTTCTGATCAACTTTCATATATAATATGTCATTATTGGATAATCCAATAATTTTTTTACAATTTTAGAAAATTAATTATTTTTGTCCAATAGGGGCTTGCCACCTAGGCAATGAACTCGGGTCCCAGGTGTGCCAAGTAGGCTGTATTGAGCCAATGGGATCATACCAACTAGGGTGCCTGCGCTCATGTGGATGGATCACTGGATTAGGCAAAAAAGATGGGAAAAGATAGAGGAACCCTGACCAATCAGAAGAGAAGTCAGGGGCAAAGAGATCTTTCCACTAAGGATCATCTCCTTCATTGGTTTGGTTTTTTCCTTCACGAGCAGATGGTCAACTAGGTAGTTGACTTTGACCGTGAGCTCTTCAATGTAAAATGAAGGCACCACCATATCCTCTGCACCTCGTCGGACTTGAGGATGACACCTAATTGCTTAGAGGTGGTCTGGACTAGGAGAACACTGAGAAGGTTGCTATGGTTGCATAGAGATGTGTTAGGGATATGAGAGGTAGGGTTAGTGGTGAAATTAGTGTCTGGGATCATGCCACAGGCCTAGCAGAGTCTTTTGCAAAGGTGGGGGGGCCTTGCAGATGGCAAACATCCCCTTATATAGTCTAGGCTATGACGAGTTGGCTACCAAGGAATATGAGAATTGGGGAAAGCTATAATTGCCTTCCAAAGTAGGAAAATATTAGGATGAAAGTGTGTTTTCCTTTTGCAAATCAACTAGAGATAATTCTAGTCTCACACATGTACTGGGCTGAGAAGAAATCAATCAGGAAAGATATGAATAATAAGTTCCTATTTCCTTTTCCTATCCGAGGTAGACTACAATCTCTGAGGCTTCAGGTTGTGATCTAATGGTTCAAAAGAAACACACCTATTAAAGGGCCGAGTCCCTAATTTTCCAAAAATATTTAAATCATTACATTTAATTCTAGTTTTCTATAAACCATCACTTTAGGTAAAAACTAATTAATTCATTTCTCTCTCTCTCCTTTTATCCTTTTAATCCCAAATTTTAAAGGAAAGTTTTGATTACTTATATCTAGGTGTGGGAAATATTTGATACCAAAACACACAAGTTAAAAGTTCTTTTATTTGTATCCAAATCTCCTTCTTATTTAATGTTTTTAAGACATCAAATTAATTCTTTTCTCTTCCCAACTTGGACATATTTCCTATTTTGATGACTTTTCTCATTAAAAATAACATGGAAACGAAATCAAACTATTAGTTGCATTCAGCATCACTTTTCTAGAAAATTCCACTTAATTCCATATGTAAATTATTAATTACTAATTACCTTTAGTAGTTTAGTTACTATTGGGTTTTCTCTCTTTCTTTTCCCCATACCTATTATTGAATTATTGAATACAGTAAAACCATGAAAACCATTACAAAGGAGAATTTACAAATTAAATCCATACTAACAAAACAAAGCATACCAAGTTTCTAATATAGCCTTATTATTCAAATATTTGCATTTGAAATATATAAGGACATGTGAATAACCATGTTATAACAACATTCATATGGAAAAGAATATTTTTGATGTTTCAATAATATGCATATTCTTTTGTTTTGCTATCCTATTTTGTTGAGTAGAATGGGGATAAGAAGACTAATGGATAGTTCCTTTGTTAAACATAAATGAGGTGGGGGCACGATTGGAGTAATCTTTTGTATTTATGGTAAAAAATTTGCAAATACTATGAGAGAATTGTGTTTCGAGTTCATGAATTTTTTTGCACAACAAAAAATTTTTTAGAACAATCTTTCATGAGTACAACCATGTTTTTCTAGAGAATTATCAATATGAGTAACAAAATATAGAAATCCAAGTTTGGAGTAGACCCTACTAAGTCCCAAAACATCTGAGTGAATAATATGGAAGATAGAGTCTGCATGCATGACATCTACTTATGGAAAACTATGTCTGTGGTTCTTTCCTAGTTGACAAGACTCACAATCAAGTGTATTTAAATGGGAAAATTGAGGATGTACAATACAAAGATTCTCAAGAGATACGTGACTAAGGTGACTTTGGATGTGTAGAGGAGACACAACCATGTAAGCCTTCAGAGCCCTTTCTAGATAGTAAAGACCAAATTCCTCATACCCACCATAATCACCGCCTCTATCGAAGGTCCCATATAAAACATCAATCAATTTCAAAAGTGGTGGAGGCATAAAGAGTATGAGTTAGTTTACTTAAAAACAATAAATTGAATGGAAGGAAGGAACAAAAATGGTGTTTGGTAATTTGATATGACGAAGGTGCGAGATGGTCCATGTGTCTTGAATGACAACTGAACATCTTTTGTGGTGACTTCATAGGTACTACCTTTTGTGGTTGGCAAATTGGAAATAAAACTAGGTATACATTTAATATGATCTATTGCACTATAATCAAGTACCCAATATTACAAACATGTGCTTGAGGATTGAACTATATAGTCTATAGAAGGATTGGATGTTCTTGGCATATGAATATATGAAGCAACACATGAGGATTCTTGTTGGGGTACCTGGATCTTAAAAGAGTTGATTATATTCTTCATCACTCAGCTTGATATGATGAACAGTTTGATTAGTAGATTCTTAGTAGTGGTGAGATTGACATTAGGAGTAGGAGTCAAAGATGGGAAACCATGAATGGAGTAGCATGTATCCTTCCAATGACCCCTTTTCCACAATGAGTACACTCAGGTCTTCCTCTACCCGAGAGAATCCCCCCCATCCCACCATGACCAAGTCCTCCAGTGAATCGATTGGTGGTGTTGTGAGAGGCAAATACAATGAATATTGATGCATTGTATATTTGTCATTTTTGCAGGCTATTTATTATTTATTTTTGGCACCTATTGTTCATTTTCATATTAATTTGTGCATTATTTATTAATGTTAGCCCGCGTGACTCAATTGCATCATATAAATACAATTCTATTTTTTCAAATGATTTATTATATTTCCAGAGCTTATGTTCATATTTTATGAATTTTTCAAGAAACTGCATAGCTCAGTACTACCGACTTGGAGTCGGTGGTACTGAAACTTAATCAGGTTGGAACATAAAGAAATTGAGATAGCTGGTGAAACCGATTCTCTATTTGGTAGTACCGACAAAGTCACATGTGGCTGTAACTTATTGAAGGAGTCCGTAGGACCGATACACTGTCAACAGTACCAACATGGCAGAAACAGGCTGATCCAAAAATTGTATTTAATACAAAAGTTGGAAATTAATTTCGCCCTAAGTCACTTCTTTTACTTAAGGGAATTTTGGCCAGACCTAAGTACTACATTCTATTCCATTACAGGATGGCCAAGGCACGTGATAGGAGAATAAGGAGGAAAATTGCATGTTCGAGAGGTGGAATTCATGACTTGTGGATCTGTTCGTCGACATGGAGCATCCTAGTTACATTTCTCTAGGGGATTCATCATGTTTTCTATGTTCTCCACATTTTTCCTTTTCCCTAGCATGCTTTTGTGAATGGAAACCATGAGGGGCTAATCCCCGTGTTATCTAGGACTTGGGAGTAGCCCAGTTGTACAGTGTATATGGATCTTTTGTATTAGTATATTATTTTCTCTTTTTTTGGGCATGTTGCTATGAAATCATATTAAATGTGCACTGTAGGTGACTAATTAGATCCTTGATAGCTTTGAGAGGGGTTAGAGGATGGGAAATCCTTAGTATCACATGTGTTATACCACATTTCAAGAGAAAGCCTACGAGCATGAATAGAATAACCCAGAGTAGTTCATTAAAACACCTATCTAATAACACAATCGATATGATCGTGAGATTGATATTAGGATAGGTTGTGGATTACACTGTCAGAATGGGTAATTCTAGCTACATGTCTCTTTGTCCAAAATTAGGAGGAACATATGTTAATCTTAGAATAAAAATTATAGTGTCAATCATGGTGAAACCACAATCCTAGGGAATTTATTCTCATTGTGATCACAAACAAGTAAATTAGTTTATTTTCTTACAATTAGTTTAATAACTCTCAAATCAAAGTTTTCTTCAACCTAGCTGATCAAAAGCAATTAGTATTAGTTTCTTTAATTACGTTTCCTCATGTTCGATATTCGGGCCTCATTGGCCTATATTACTTCAACTCATATGCTTGCACTTTACACGTACGAGTTAGCTATGTCAAGTTTTTGGCGTGATTGTCGGGAAAATGACATATTCAAGCATTGTAATTGTTGTAATCGACACTCTAGGCCACCCACTATATTTTTCTTTTTATTCTTTCTAAAGATGAATTGCAAATATCTTTTGATTCAATCACCAATATCTCATTCTCACATTAAACTTACAAATTTTAGGTACTAGTGCATGGTTCAAACACGAACCACTAATTACGGTCCCACAACAAATCCATAACCAGAAGGTATGTGTGATATAATGGAAGAGAAGCCCATCTGGGAGAAGACCAAAGCATCTTCCTCAACAACTCATATTGGACCAATCAAGTGACAAGCAATAAATGTGGGCAGCTATAAGATTGATCCTGGGCTGGTGGCATTAGTCAAGCAACATGCCTTCTATGGCCACAATACTGAAGACCCAATGATACACATCAACAATTTTGTTGAAAGCTGTGACATGGTGAAGATAGATCGAGTGCCAATGACTGTGATATACTTAAAGCTTTTTCAATCGTCATGGAAAGATGGTGCCAATGAATGTGATCTACTCAAGTCTGAGTCAATAGAAACCTAAGAAAAAATGATTGATGCTTTCTTTGATAACTATTTCCCTCCTCAGAAGATGACTGAGTTGACAAAAAAGAAAATCAACTTTAAGCAACAAGTAGAGGAGTCATACTCAGAAGCATGAGAGAGGTTTCAAAATATGCTGAAGAAGGTCCCTCATCATGGGATGGACTTGTATGGCCAGGCAAAAATATTCTATTATGGGTTGCATTAGAGAGAAAGGATCACACTTGAAAGTGCATGGACATGCTTCTTCCTCAACAACAATCCTTCTAGATGCCATGATATCCTGAAGAACATGGCTACGAAGCAGTACTCCTGGGGTAAAGAGAGAGAATCCACATAATCATTTAATCGCATTGAAGAGTCCAGAGTTATTTCAGAGTTGAATGAGAAGCTGGATATTCTAGTGAGGAAGCTTGAGCAGAAATCCCACACTTCATCTAGAAGTGAAGATGAAGATTGCATGTTCGTGCGACAACAACAACATCAAGACAGGGGCCCTAGTAGGATAGATCGCATAGAGGACATGCTAGGCAAGATGGTCACTCAAAATGAAACCATTATTGGTCAAACAAACATGGAGCTAAAAAACCAAGGAGTACAGATCCATAGTATTGAGTATCAAATTTCTCAATTGGTGGCAGAGGTGGCTTCCTTAAAAAATCCTAGTCAACATGGGGTCCCAACAAATACAAAGACATCACATCATCAAGTGAAATATGTCTATGTTGTCAAGAAGGTGGGACATGGTTCTATTGAGTTACCAAAGCAACATACTTCAGATCCTAGCTAGGAATATGTTCCTAAAGTTCCATATCCCAACAGTTTATATGGACGGAAAGGGGGGTGAAGATTTCCAGTGCATTGTGCTCATGCATGCACCTCAGCAGACCTCATTTTAGAAAAGTTGACCTATGGAACAAGAGAAGGTGAAGGTTCTATTCCATAGTGGGATAGTCACAGTTAATAAAGAAGCACCTACACCCCAAAAAGAGTATCTTGTGGTCATTCAACCCATAGTAGAGAAGCCAATTTCTACTCCAGACAGTGCTATTGAAGCAAGTTTAGGGGAGGAAGTTCATAAAGTGCCAATGTCCCCCACATAAGTGAGCAGAGAAGTCTGATGTGACATCCTAGGATATTCTAAGGTCGAGGAAAAATGAAACACACTTCAAAAAGTTCCTGGACATATTCTAGAAGCTCCACATCAATTTGCCATTGGTGGAGGCGATAGAGAAAATTCCTACTTATGGAAAATTTTTGAAAGATATCATCAATGAAAAGTCGCAGATTCAAGACACATATATTGTATTGGTTGATGAGGTGATGAGTGCACTGATCAAGGGGAAGTTGGCAAGGAAGAGGAAGGATCCAAGATGTTTCTACATCCCATGTTCTATAGGTGGCAAACATTTCAAGCAAGCACTATGTAATTTGGGACCGAGCATTAATCTTATGCCTCTTACCACCTTCCGAAAGTTAGGATTGAAGGAACCAACAAGAACAAACATGGCAATTGAGTTGGAATATGGTTCTATTGTGAGGTCATACAGGATATGTGAGGACGTGTTGGTTAAAGTTGACATGTTCATCTATCCGGTTGACTTTGTGGTGATGGATATGAAGGAAATGAAAGGATCTGAGATTTTGTTAGGGAGGATGTTCCAAGCTATGGCTGATGTGATCGTTGGCATTGGGAGAGGATATTTGACACTTGGGATAGATGATGATAGAGTAGAGTTTTGAGTGTCAGGTGATTCATCACCACCATCCCATGCCAACTCAAGCTGAAGAAAATCACCTTGCCGAGACTAGGACATTAAACAAGGGCACTTCTTGGGAGGCAACCCAATTTCCTTTTAGTCATTTACATTTAGTGACTCTTTTTTGTATAATTTTGCACTTATTTTGTTATATTTTGATTTGATGTAAAAAGGTACCTTGATTCTCTTACTTCGTGTGTAGACAGGGTCCAAGTCGGTACTATCGACACCCATGTCGGTACTACCAACTCCTTATTAGTTAAAATTCTACAAAATGTCAGTATTACAGATATCAAAGTCAATAATACCAAATTTTCTCAAGAAAAATCACAGTCACCAGGACCAAATTCAGTACTATTGAGTCCAAAGTCGGTACTATCGATTTTTTCAGCAAAAGTGACCAGAGCTATAAGAAAAAGTTCCCACTACCATAGACACACATGTGGGTGGACACCAATTTTTAAAGCTCAAAGAAGGAGAGAGAACGTCATATCTTGATGCCAAAAAGACACAAATTAGTGGCGACAACAAGAGGGATATATTCTATCACAACTTGATCCAAAGAGCCACCACTACCAACCCCACCACCCTTCAGAGCAACTGGTACCCCCGTTCCACTTCTATGCTTGAATTTTGACTGTGAGGTCATAGTGAAATTTAATCTTAGGGGGTGTTTTGGAACGGCTTTATCTTCCCTTTTGCTTGTTTTTAGCTTTTATTTTTTTAATTTGTAGGATCCACAATCTATCAAGTGTAACATGGAGTTTGAATTTCGTTTGTTCCTAAAAATTATCATGCATGCTTTCAAGTTTGCAATGGAAATGAAAAAAATAGCTTAGTTAAAAAATTCTTGAGTTGCACCACCTTAAGGAAGTGTATGGCTAGTCAATTTAAGGACATTTGATATGAATGGACATATTAATTATTCAAGTAATGTGGATGAAGATTGGGTTAGAGCCTAAATTGGTCAATCAATTAACACGATCTTAAATGAAAATTTGAGAAAGAAATTCTAAGGTTACCCTATACACATGACATTAGAGAGGGACATATCATAGTTCATGAAAGGATTTGTTTCTTAATTATGTGATTCCAAGATTGGGCCGAGTTTTTAATTACACTTAGGAGAACAAAGAAGAATTATCAAGCAAGTTGATATGGCTTATCCATGTCTTCAAATTGGAATTTGATTTCCTTCCACACTTCACAAGCAGCGGCAAGCTCAGGGCTCCATTTACAAGATGCACAAATAATGTCATTACCTTGCTTTTGGATGGCTAGGATACCCTACCTTTAGAGATAAAGAAGGTCGTGAGCGCATCCTCCGCTCATTATTGACTCACCGCCTTAAGATGAACAAGTAGTCGGAATTATTTCCTCTTGTTTGCATTGCATAGCATAGTAGGTAACATAATAGTTAGTTTGTTTTTATTGCATTCATTACAAAATGAAAACATGTTATCATGCACAATCAATTTTGTGCATATCATTTTAGTTGCATAAACAATTACATGTAGATTACATGCATTCCATTACCAATGAAGTGACACCCCAGTGGTAAAAGTAATGATGTAAGACCGAGAGGTCATGAGTTCGAACCCAGGCGACGGGATGAATGAATCGCCAACTTTTTTAAAAACGATTACATGCATTCCATACCATTCATTTCCATATCATGCGAGTATTGTTTTCCTTCAAACTTTGAATGTCTGGATATACATCCATACTCTAAGAAAAATAGAAATAAAAAGAAGAAAAAGTGAGTGATATGTTAGTAAAGCCCAAGCATAATGTTCCATCATGCTAAAATAATGGGTCAATGAAAAAAAGAAGAGAAAAAAACAAGTTTGTGAATGTTTTAAAGTTAAGAGGGAGAAAGGATGCCCTAAACTCTTCACAAAAATATGGAAATGTTCATATGATGCATTCTTTTCTTTTTAATTCATGTTTGTCAAATTGACACAATCTCTTGATTCATTCATCATTTCACCTAATAATATTAGGCATTGGGATTCATGCATTTTTCATTCTCTTCACCATATAGGTTCATCATGTTTTATTTTGCATAAATGATTCAAATGATACTTGTAATTCTTCCAACCACCTAATTCATACCATTCATTGCTCTTATTGGTAGGCCACTTAAATGATTTTTCTCCTCATTATTTTTTATGCAAAGAATTGCTTCCAAGTAGTTGGTAGTTAGGAAAAGAGAAATGTAGAATAGGGAATCACATAATGCATCAAGAGAATGCCTGCATGACTATGATGTTAAATTCTCTCTTGATAGTGTTCATTGATCTAAGGGTGGACATCTTTTATGAATGTTTTTGGTCGCTTAAGAGCAGTTAATTGTTCAGTTATTAATGAAGGCCGGTTTGGGACTGCCAAGTGGGGATAGTTGAGAAATGATATTCATAGTTTATGTCCTTTTGGTGACTTGTCTCGAATAGAACTGAGGGTGTGTTGCTCAAGGACGAGCAACATTTAAGCTTAAGGGAATTTGATGCATTGTATATTTGTCATTTTGTAGGCTATTTATTATTTATTTTTGGCACCTATTGTTCATTTTCATATTAATTTAAGCATTATTTATTAATATTATCCAGTGTGACTCAATTGCATCAAATAAATATAATTTTAATGTTTCTAAATGATTTATTATATTCTAGAGCTAATATTCGAATTTTATGAATTTAGGTTTTTTTCAAGAAACTACACATCTCATACTACCAACTTGGAGTCGGTGGTACCCACACTTACTCAGGTTGGAACATAAAGAAATCAAGATAACTCGGTAGTATCCACTCTCAGTTTGGCAGTACCGATGAAGTCACGAGTAGCCACAACTTATTGAAGGAGTTGGTAGTACCAATACAATGGTAATAGGAAGATATGAAAATTGTATTTAATCCAACGGTTGACAATTAATTTTTCCCTAAGTCATTTCTATGACTTAAGGTCTAAGTATCACATTCTATTCCATTACATGATGACCAAGGCATGAGAGAGGAGAATGAGGAGGAGAATTGCACATTCTGGAGTAGAATTCGTGGCTTGTGGATCCGTTCATTGGCGTGGTGCATCCTAGTCACATTTCTCCAGGAGTTCATTGGTTTTGCTATGTTTTCTAAGTTTTTCCTTCTCCCTAGCATACTTTTGTCCATGAAAACCATGAGGGGCTAATTCTCATGTTCTCTAGGACTTAGGAGTAGCCCGATTGTATACTATATATGGATCTTTTGTATAAATATATCATTTTATCTTTTTTTGGGCATGTTGCTATGAAATCATATTATATCATCTATCATGTGTACCATATGTGATTAATTAGATCCTTAATATCTTAGAGAGGGGTATTAAGGATTGGAAACCCATAGTAAAACACATTTTATACCGTATTTTAAGAGAAAGCCTATGAGCATGAAGAGAATAGCCCAGAGTAGTCATTCAAGCACCTATCTAATAACATAATCGATACGAGAGTGGGATTGGTATTAGGATAGGTAGTGGATTATGCAGTGAGAACGGGTAATTCTAACTACATGTCTCTTTGTCCAAAATCAGGAGGAACATATATTAATCTTAGAATAAAAATTGCAATGTCAATCGTAATGAAACCACAATCCTAGGGAATTTATTCTCATTGTGATCACAAACCAGTAAATTAGTTTATTTTCTTGCAATTAGTTTAATAACTAACAAATCAAAGTTTATTCAGCCTAGATGATAAAAAATAGTTAGTAGTAGTTTCTTGAATTACATTTCCCTGTGTTCAATATCCAGGCCACATTGACATATATTACTTCGACATGTACAGTTGCATTTTACACGTACAGTTTAGTCGTGTCAAATATGTGATAGGGTTGGCTGATGAATTTTTCTTTAAGGATCTAGAGGCGTGTTGATATGCTTCTTCCAAGGAGGAAAGTGATGTCCCAGACAGAATCTATCCTATAATTATGTCATATTCCTTAGAAAGACTAGCAAGGAACTTGATGATACCCATATGATCTCGTTGCTATTGGAGTTTGACATGGTCAATGGATATAAGAAGGAGACTATTTATATCTTCAATGATGTGAGTGGCCACTCCAAAATGTTGTTGTGTATAGTTTTCTTCATGATGAAGAGTGTTCATCTCAACCATCACGTCATACACCCGATAGATGTTATTGGAGTATACTAGTTGGAGATGCTCCCAAACCACCATGTAGTCAATCAAGAGATGTATGGTATCAACAATATGAAAATCCATCGAGTTCCATAGAGAGGAGAGGAGGTTGGCATTAGGTTGCCCCACTATGTAATAGAACATCAATGGAAGGTCCATCCATGAGATTCTTCCCTTTCCCTTGACCTTTGAACTATATAGTGATCTTGTGACTCCATTGATTGAAGTTGCGTCCATTTAGTTTTCTTAAAGTGATGATGATGTTCTAGAGAAGAAGAGGTGTGGATGTGGGATGTGGAGGCTTTTCATCTCCCATGATACAATGCAGGTTGGCTAAAGTATGATGTACTGCTGGACTGACACAGTGTAAAACCCAGCGGCAATTCAACTATAGGGATAAGACCTAGTAGCGACACGATGTGTTGGATCTTGACATGGCGTGTCATTGTATTTCTATAGTAGTTGTAGATGACTCTAGATTAGGAGATCTCATAGATCTATTTATGCATGGATAGGGCTCGAGGATGAAATGACTAGAGTGGAGATGAATTCCATGGATGGATCCAATGAATATGACTTCCACTATAGACATGTTTCCATAGAGATGATTTCCTAGGAAATGTGGCCGGAGAACATGTGGATCTAGGTGGAGATGATTTCCATCTAAGATATGTTGCCATAGAGGTGTTTTTTGTGGAGAAGTAACTGGAGAAGATATGGATCTGGGTGGAGATGATGTCCACCATAGAAATGTTCCATGGAGATGACTTTTGTAGAAACTTTTCTTCTATCATGGAGAGGAAGTAGTATGTGAGAACAACAGAGAAGAAAATGTCACCGCTAGAGAACTTGGTTACTTATTTCTAAGAAAGGATAGAGATTCTAGATACCATATTACTAGAGAGAAGGTGGATAGTATATTGTGTGTATTATAGACAAAATGTAAGGAGTGGGACCTGAGTGGGTATCCACTGCCTACTAAATTAAATAAGAGTCATCATCGATAATAAACACATACCAAAGTTTTGCAATTGATGAATAACTTTTACTTAATCTTTTATAAATGGATATCATAAAGATCAAAGTATAGCAATAAATAACATTACATATAAATATTTTTAATTTACAAAATTATATAATAATATCTCACTAGGGGGCATACAAGAAAGCAACAACTTCAAGATCTAAGAAAAGGGATATCCAAGATATTTCAAGTCTATATCCCTAGAGTCAAATCCACTAGGCCAAGTCCTGATCATCATGTTGAGTCCTCCATGTCTTTCACCTAAGGAGTTGGAAGCATACCCCATAAGAGAATACATGTAGAAGTTGTTAGTACAACAATGTTAGTATGAGCATATAAATAGGGAGTAAGAAATGTAAGGGGAAAAGTAAAACAATAAGTTATATCAAAGCTTACATAAAGAAAGAAAGTAGAACATCCAAATGGATTTAAAAAAGAAACAATAATTGGTAAACAAAAGCTCTTGACATACATCAAAATATCACCATGTGTCACATAAGCACAATCAAATATATTAGGGCACACAACCCATCAAATTAATAGACAATTTATCATATGAGTGAGATAAATGTAGCACTAGTGCACCTATAAAGTTAGTGGAAGTTAGTGCACATAATTCAAAATGTGATAGAGAATGACAAACAACCAAACTCTAATGGCATACAAGTGGGGTTATTGGGCATACGATCCTCCATACCAATATTTAGAAGTGCCATAGAATTAAAACCACATCACATGGTAAGGGGACTATAACCCCAATGAGTATAATATGACCAGGTAAATCCCAAGAACTAAATCATCATATAACTCTAGGGCTACTGAATCCACAAGCATAAATCAATGTAGAGGCATGTGAAAGTATACTTACAAAATATATTTAATGAGATTTCCATCAGACAAATGTAAAACATTAAACATCCATTACAAAAGTCGAAAAAATAGTTCAACTCCATAGTTTAGATTCATCATAAAACTAAAAAATCATCATTTGAAAGTTAGGGTTTCATTTAGTTCAATTCCTCAAATTAGAGCTACCATATGTAAAAAGATGAACAAGATACAAACTTGAGTCCAAAATAATATCCATCAAATTAAGTAGATCACAAGATCAACATTAGCACATAACCACTCTCATGATCCAAATATTCATAAGAGAGAGAAGGTTTAAAGGTAGTATGTCTCAAAATACTAAGAGAGAGAGAAAATATAGGTAATTGCTCAATACATATTTGAGGGGATGCATCATATATCAAGAGTGAGAAAAATAGATCAATTCCTCAATATGATTTAGGAGTGCAACATACCCCAGATCAAGTCTAGATACATCCAGGGTTAACCCTAGTTCCACATTGGAATGACATGTCACCTATTTAACAAATTCTAGACCATATTGATTTATTACATGTATTTATCAAACCCTAAAATTCACTTTTCTATTTTAGTGAAACCAGATTATAATAGTTACATGATTTGGTAGAACATAGAAGCGAAAGAATTGTAGTAATGCGGGAAGTTGTTTATGCAAAACATGAAAGGAAATTGGAGGAAGAAGAAGACTGGGCTCTCCCATGATCAAAATCCAATGGCCATAGTTGAGTCTATGTTTAGACACAAAAGGAAATCATGGATGACAATCACACTTAGGAAACCCATTTTGTCTGACAACTGGAAAATTCAAAACTTTATGAAATCAAATGCATCCAAGGAAAGTAAAGACTATTTTTTTGTTGGCTTTCCTTTCCAAAATTAGTTGTGGGATCAAGAAAGTCCCAATTAATGCCAAAATTTGACACCTAGGATAACTTAGGCATGTAAAACCCAAATTTGCTATTACTTTTCACTTTTGGGTAAGTCATCATATTATTTAATATCTTAATATTAACTTATATATTCTTTCTTGAATTGAATTAAAGCATGTAAGACTATTCATTTAGTGTGAAACTTGGAGCCTAAACAAACTAAAACGTGAGGATTCCAAATTTGAGATTTATTTCCATATTTATGATCATCTTGATCATTTGTTTAATGCATTTGATTGTAAATATATGATTTCCATATGTATTATGCCTTTCTCTACATAGATTGGGATTTGGTTTGATTTTTTGTTCATATAAATACCTTCCTTGTAACCTATATGCCATTATCATTTACGTTTCACTTTTGTGACAATCCTTTATGTATTAGGGTTAAAAGATGTTATTTCCATCAGATTAAAGACAAAAGACTTATCATGCATATTATATGATTCTTAATATTTATTTTAAGCATTTTCTAATTACCTTAATCATTTATCCATATTTGATTCCAACCATGTACTTATTGATCATATTTAGATCTTATACCAAATTTGGGGGGCTATTTCTAAATTAAACCCAAAATCAACTACACCTTAAAATTGAAGTTTCTAGGGCTCATTTTTTAGTATGTTACATCATTCCACCCCTTAAAGAGGATTCATCCTCAAAATCCAACCATCCTTACACTTCTGACTAACCAGTCTCCACCCCTTAAAGGGTTTAACATAATAAGTTAGACTAAAGAAATCTTATATATATTAGGGTTGTGTATACATCTTTTAGTCATGAATATTTTGGATGATTACGTTGTTCATAGGTCATGCATCCAACTATTAGGTCAGATCCATGTAGGGTTGAATTTTATGTCCTTGTGGTTCTAACCTAAGAACCCTAAGATTCTTGTTAGCATCCAAATAGTCATTGGGTACAACTATCCATACATTAAGGGAGATAAAAGGGTAGGTCCAATAAAACTTTACTACAAGCAACACTTTTCCTGGTAATCACTCCATACTCAAAACTAGAATTTAAGCATTTCTTTTCTAACCAATTACAGGGTCTTCACTACCAAAACTTCATACATCCTTAAATTTTGACTTAGTTCAAGAAAGCATTGATAAAGTCTCTATTTTTTTGTACATATGGTAGTATAACTAAAAATAGGATTTTATTTGAGAAATAATTCAACATAAATCAAATATTAAGATCAATTCATGTGAGAATCAAATAAAACTTCATGCATAATAATATTAGAAGATCTCCTTATCAACTACTTTAATATGCTCATTACCTAACTCCATCCAAAGTTCAAAACTCTTGACTTCCAAAGAGATATATCAGAAGTAAGCTACATACTATGATATGAGCATATCAATCCATCACCTTAGGGTTTGCCCTTCAAGATCCTTTTATGCACTTCATATGATTCCAAACTTTTCATTGATCACACCTCATATACAACTTAGGTAAATTCTAGAGTAAAATGTATCATCTAGGGTTTTCACTTATGATAAGGGTTCTATCTAGGGGAGATAAACTAAAACATTTAGAAGTTGACTGCCTTGGCTTTGATACCATCTTGTAAGACATGGGACTCGAGATCTCCATTCCCCACTAAATTATATAAGAGTCATCATCCATAAAAAAAAACATACCAAATATTTGCAATGGATGGATAACTTTTATTTAATCTTTTATACATGGATATCATTAAAGACCAAAGTATAGCACCAAAATAAGATCATATAACTATTTTAAATTCACAAGATAAAAAATAATCTCCCACTAGGTGATTGGCCTAAATCACACATTCAAAAAGGAGATGATCTAGACTAATATGACTTTTAAATTTTATAAACCAACCCTCAGCCCCCAATGATAATAACGGGGTCTAAAGTAGTAGATAGAATTGATCCATAGGGACAAGGGTGGTATGTGCTAAGAACTGAGAACATTAGCTTAGTTACACCAAGCAAGGGGTGAGATAAAGTTTTATCATGGAACGGTGGTACTTCAACAAATAAGCAACAAGAAAGTGAAACAAATCAAGAAGTAAAATAAAAGAACAAGAAAGTCAAAGGATGAGATGACAAGTATGGACAAGGAACTTGGGTTGCATTTCACCATCTAAGGTCTCTCACCATCATGAAATATACACACCTATTGTACACCCGTAGCAAGTTTACAAGCAATAATCAAAAGTGTCTATTTCCTCCTCTCTTGAGATTATAATAGATCTAGATTATAAGGTTCTCCCTCTCTCTTCAGATGGTAAATAAACAATCACAAGCAAACTATATGATCATTAGCTTAAATATTTTAACATTATAATGCATTCATACAAGTTCAAAACTCTTAGATATAGGTTAATACTACTCTCTTAGGATATTAATAATCAATCAACACAAGATGGTAGATAATCATGCAAGTGAAGCATTAAGAACAAACATATGGAGATTAACATTGCTAAGATCATATATTAAATGAATATAAGTACTTACATGCTGGGAGAGCCTTAGTGGCTACTCCCAACCCAAGTTATATGACTAGCCACTCATGGTGATGAGTATCATGGACAAATTACAAGTATGGTGAGACATGGAGATGGAACATGAGATGCAATGAAGGGAATGAAAGAAGGTGGATAGATTCAAAGAAGTAGGAGGTAGAAACACCCACATAAACCTCAAATAAGTCAAGATTTATGGAAGTCTTATCCTTACTAAATCTAGCACCAACGATGAAGGTGGCTGCTCTGTCAACTTCCTTCTCTCTCGAAGGAGCTTAGAACTACTTGACAGAGGTGGAGGCATGCTGCTCCTTGGACTTTCATCCTTGGAGATCATGAAATGATGGATACAAGTCACAACTCAAAGGTTGATGGTGACATGGGTGTGCGGCATCACTCCGTAACATCTCTTGTGCCACGAACCCCTCTTTATTGTATGAGGTCCCCTATTTATAGTTCTTGGTGTGGGACTCAAGGCACTCAAGGGTATACTTTTTCTTGTGTTACAAGTCTTAGGAGATGGCTTGGGGCACACACTTAATGGTCTTGAATGACCAATGTATAGTATGTTCATCGATAGATAGTTTATGCGAAGGAACCATCATCTACTGGGCCATCAATAAGTAGACTCTGGTGTGCCAACTATAGGCAATCTTCCTTAGGTTCAAGTGGGCCATCAATTCATGCCATTTGTTGTCTGGCCATTTATTATCTTGCCATCGGCTGGTAGACTCCCAGTCCTTCCTGTGGTTGAGCTCGGGCCAATCTATGTGTCTGGGTGGACCATCAATTTTGAGAACTGATGATTGTTCTACGTGACCTTCTAGACTAGACATTAGTTATGGGAACTGACTATAAGACTGACTGACCTTCTCAATGGTAGATCCAAACACTATTGAAAGCCATCTTTTTAGGAACTGATGGGGATCTGTAACACCTAGGCCCACTTCCTAAGGCTCTATTAGAGTTTTATGAATGATGACTGGTCCCATAGACCACTACTAGCCTTAACTGCATGCTTTGTCCTCACTCACTCACAAGCAAGGAAAAACTTTTGGACTGGTCACCCATCATAGTACTACTCTGGGATGAGCATGCTTAACCACATAGTTCATTAGTGATGAGCTCCTTGAAAGGGAGGTGGACCTTGGTGACATGGGTAGTCCAATCATTCTTTTTAAGATCATTTTAGTCGAGGCCTTAAATCTTGGGACGTTACAATCTTCCCCACTTAGACTCTTGATGTCCTTGTTAAGGCCCAACTATATGTCCTCATAATATTTTCCTATTTTAGTGTAGACCCAGAATGGCCCAAGGACACCTAGGTCCTGATCATGAAATACCAACGTAAGGGTGGCTACTGTTGGGAAATATGGCATTAGAGAAGCCATCATAAATGAAATTTTTTTTCTGCCATATTCCCCACAAACAGAAGATCATGCCCAACAACTATGTAATTTGAAGGATGGTTTAATGAGTTCATACCTAGTCCTGAAGAAATTCCAGTTACCATTCCTTGTTGTAGTAGTTGTACAAGTGTCTTCTAGTTGCACTGAGAAGATATCTGCAGCAACAACTAGTCTCACCACTGATAGTAGGCTATCATTGTCCTCCTAGTGTCAGAAAACAACCTCCACACCTCTATCGAAGTTCACATGGACTTCCTAGAACTCCTATAATTTTACTAGAATAGACAAGAAGGAGTTGTCCCTACTGTTGATGTACTAGTCACCAAAGTGCTCTCCCACAATTATTCTCCCTTGCTATCACTCTCATTATCGGGTAGGACTTGTTCAGGATCTCTATTGGTGTTGGTATGTATGCCCATCGAGCAAGTCATGTGATGATTGTAATGGGATACTTTGTAAATGATTTGAATAATAAGAAAGGAAATTTCTTATCTATATGTTTTAACTGTTTCTGAGATGATAGTGTAACACGATAGATGTCTAAAGAATTGTTTTACTTGATGACATATGCTTTTGGGTTGAGGACCTAAATGAAGAGATCATACGGATGTTAAGAGTATACTTTCTTGTTCAGTCCCTAGTTAGTTGTTATTGTGGAAATAACCATAGACATCGATAACACTAAAGACTAGATTGTGTGTTGGTTGATGACTGAATCTCATTAGTCATGATATAGTGATATCAAATCAAGCACATAGGTACTTGTTAGAGAACACGTGTACCAGACAAACCCACCATGAGAGTGACACATGGAACCATGATTTGGTAGTCACAATCAGCTCTCACAGTGATGGTGGTGAGTGTGATTCTTTGACCTAAAATCACTACACTCAACACAAGTCGTTGGGTACACTTTGACATCATCAAACGCAATCCTGAAACATGGGTTGTTATAAAGGTGATGACTGGGTGACTTTAACACATGGGGCTTTTGAGGGGTGAGTGATAGATATGGGATTTGTCCCTTCTAAGGGAGTTTGATGTCCATGGCCACTTGATGAGTAGGATTGAGAAAGGCATGCACATGCATGTGTGAATCAATATGTGATATTGATGTCACACACATCTCACCCAGTCTGCTCTGAGATTAAGGAAATGGATGGACGTTGAAAGGATGACTGTACCATGCCTTGAATTCATTAAGGACATTAGTGACAAAGGAATTATACATTCACTATAACACCATTCACGGATTGTAGGATTGAAAGTTGTTATCCAACTTTCTATTTCACTTGGGTAGCACTGACATGTGACTAGGCACCGCTCTTTGCTTGTGAAGTCATAAGTGTTATGGACTTTTACTGCCAACATGAAATGGACCGGCAGGGTCACACACACTAGGACATGTTCCTGGAAGAGGAGTTTCTCCTTAAATCTTGTTTGAATTGATTACTAAAAGAGTTTAGTAGTTCAATTAAACACCCAATCGATTGATAGCTCAAAATCATAGTGTTCAAGGTGTTGGATCAGATGATTAGAGTATCAGATTGATTGAAACTACAATTGACTGATCTGCTGCCCCAACCGATCGGCTCATAGAGATTAACTGATTGGCTCAGGATGGTGAGCCGACCGGCTCAGGTCAATGAATCGATCGGTTCACATTATTGAACTGGTCGGGTGACCAACTAAGTTTGTTTCACTTGTTCAAATTCGATTTGGACAAGAACTAATAGTTGATTAGTTGGAAACAAATAGGGAAAGTCAATTTGAGTTGGACCAGGACCAAGAACCGATCAGCTCATGCTTGAACTGATCAGCTCAAGGGCCTAGACGATCAGTTCAGGGCTGAACCGATCGGTTCAACTGGCACAGTTTGTCAGATTTAGTGGAAAATCTCGAACCCTTCTACTCCTGCTTTAATCTCGCATTGCCTGAGGTAGAGAACCCTATCCCATGACCCTCCTATATATAGGGGTATTGGGGGCTTCTCAAAAAGTACAACACAGAACATCAGTTGCTCTATAAAGTTGTCGTTCTTTCTGGTTGTGGTAACCAGGAGAGCCCGAGCAAGTGCTACCCGACAAGGGAGGCACAACAAGGGAAAGACAACTACAGAAAGGCAACTGGTGGCAGGAGAGTGTGTCAGTGACTAGTACGCCGACAGGAGGGTATGACTCCTTATGGTGCCTTGTGCGATAAGGAGATCGGAGTTCCAGGTGGTCCGTGTGGACTACTATAGAGGCGGGAGACTTCTGCTGCTCGGAGGACAGCTATCAATCCCAACAGTCCCGGTGAGACCAGGAGCTGTACAGACACCGTCCAAGACTGGAGGTGAAGACCACACAAGTCGCGAGGTAACGTTGCCGAGCAAGCCTCAGGACAAGGTATGTCTCTACAAACCATCCTTCCTATTGTATAGAAATTGACGCGATTCCTTTATACTGGGTTTGGGGAGAAGGATTTTTTTGTTTCTAGTGCCATCTCTGCCTCCTTATTAACTCAAAAGTGGTATCAAAGCTATGCCAACTGCTCTATACTTTAGGATTATCGATATGATTGATTTTGGTATGTCGCCTTTATTTATTGCATATGATGTGAATAAAAGTGGCTTTATGCATGACCAATCCTAAATCCACAAATCCAAAAATACATATATGATATGTAATATGAATGCACTCGATACGCGTCACCCTTAAATGAGTTTTGTGGTGGATGTAAGTGTGGTTATGTCCAATAAACCCTATGTATGTGTGCTTGGTTGAATGTGGTTGCATACATCTCGATCTGTGCACCGATTCCCTACCTCTGTTTCTTGATATAACTCGAGATAACTCAAGATTTCTTTCCTACCTTTTCTCCCCCCGAATGTAACTCGGGGTTTCTCAATTCAAATGTAAATAAGATAGTACTTTTATTTCTTGTTATGTCGAAGAATGACATACAACCTAACGACAAATGAGATGATAGGTTCAAAGTGCCAACCGATCGGTTGGCGTTCTAGATGATCAGTTCGGGGAACGAGACGAGCAGGTGGCGGCCATGAGGAGATGCACAATGATCAGGAGAACTGATCGGCTGGAGGCGCCAGTCGATCGACTAGTGGCACCCAACCAACCGGCCTGATGGCGAGCCGGTCAATCATGGAGATGAGTTGATCAAACCCAGAAAGGAAAAGCACAGAGTTCATCTTGTACAGGTTGCAAACCTTGATGACCGTGATTCCTCTTGGCTCGAGGAAACACATTAGGATGGCTATAATCATTGCTTTTATCATTTCACATGTTTTCTATGGGATATAGCATGTATATGATACATATTATATATTATGATGATTGGATATGTATATGTACCTATAAAAACCAAATCCCTCATTAAATATTAAAGTTTTAGATGCCTTCCAAATGTGACACATGTGAAAAGCTTGATCGGCCAAGTGTGGGCACGCCCTAGCATGGTGCACTGTCTATGTCGTGGAAGCGTGAAGGATGGATATGTGGGTCTGCCCTAGCAGGGTGCATATTCATCGTGTTTACTTTGGGTTGAACTTAACAAGGTGACCTAGATAGTATCTAGAACCTTGAGGCATGGAGGTGATCATGGAAAGGAGTTTCATATGACATCTTTCAAGAGTTGCATATGATGAAATTGGCAAGAGTTGCCTACCTGGAGGATCTAAGTTGTGGGTGACAGCTCTAGCTGGTCCATGACTGAGAGGATTTCAGGATCTTGACCCACTAGAAGATTGAGTGTTGCAATCTTCTGAATTGATGGTGAGGGTTGTCAAGTTGAATCAAAATAGTGGGAGCGGTAGTTAATTAAAGGCCTAATTAACTATCGTCAAATTTTATTCAAATCAAATCAAAAGGAGTTTTGACAAATGCAATTTTCTCTTGTAGAATGGAAAAAGAATCATCTTTTAAAATGGGCAAATTAATTGAGAATAAATTCCATAACTAGTTAGGGATTGTGAGAAGTGTTCTACACAATCCAGATATACCGGTAGTCTTTGAATCCACTCTATGTATGCTTAATGCGCTCAAAACATGGAGAGGATGGAAGGAATGATGGAATAAGAAGCAAGAGATAGAGATCTCTACTTCTGGTGTATACATCATAGAGATTAACTTTACTACTTCTTTGTCGTGGGTACTTGATACCGGATGCGGATCTCACATTTGTTCAAATGTGAAGGATCTTAAAAGGAGTAGGCCATTGGGGAAAGGGGAGGTTGAACTACATGTTTCCAATGGGGCAAGGGTTGCCGCCAGTACTGTAGGAACCTATGAGTTAACTTTGCCTAGTGGGTTAATAATAGAGTTGAAGAACTGCTATTATGTACCTACCATAAATAGAAATATCATTTTCGTTTCTTGTTTAGACAAGGATGGTTTTGAATTTCTCATTAAGAATGGAAAATGTTCCATTTCAAAAGATGGGATCCTTTATGGAAGTGCCCCAATGTCTTATGGTCTATATTTGATAGATATAGAGACAAGTGTATACAACGTAAACACCAAAAGGCAAAAATTCAACAACTCAAACAAAACACATCTTTGGGATTTTCGTCTAGGGCACATAAATGAGAAGCACATCTCTAGACTCCATAAAGATGGTAATCTAGACTCTTTTGATTATGAATCAGTAGAGACATGTGAATCTTGTTTTTTGGGCAAGATGACAAAGACTCCCTTTTCAGGTAAAGGTGAGAGAGCTAGTGATATATTAGGACTCATACATACTATTGTATGTGGGCCTTTTAGAACTAATGCCAGAGGTGGGTATCAATACTTCATTACCTTCACTGATGACTTCAGTAGGTATGGCTATGTGTACCTGATGAAACATAAGTCAGAAACCCTTGAAAGGTTTAAGGATTTCATGAATGAAGTACATAACCAACTTGGTAAAAGTATTAAAGCACTTCGATCCGATCGAGGTGGAGAATACTTAAGCCAAGAGTTTGAGGACCTTTTGCAAGCCTGTGGTATCATATCACAATGGACTCTGCCTAGAACACCACATCATAATGGTGTGTCTGAAAGAAGGAATTGCACATTACTTGATATGGTGCAATAAATGATGAGTTTTGCTGATCTTTTGATTTTCTTATGGGGTTATGCTCTTGAAACTGCCGCATTTACACTTAACCGAGTACCATCCAAATCGGTTCAAAAGATGCCATATGAGATATGGCACGGGAAGCGTCATGATTTGTCTTTTATTAAGATTTGGGGTTGTGAGGCTTATGTTAGGAAAATGTTTCCTGATAAGCTTGGACCCAAGTCTGATAAATGTTATTTTGTTGGGTACCCCAAGGAAATAAGGGGATACTATTTATACCACCCTACTGACAACAAAGTGTTTGTTTCTAGGACAGCTGTGTTCCTAGAAAAGGAATTTATTTCCAAAGGAAATAGTGGGAGGAAAATAGAGCTTGAAGAGGTTCAAGCCCAACAAGAAAACATTGAACCAGTAGATGTACAAGAGGAACATAGAGATTCACAAGGTGTTGTAGAATCTCATTCTCCTCAAGTAACACAAGGACCTCATAGATCTAGTAGGACACGCCTTAAACCTGAGAGGTTTGGATACCTTGTGACTCAGAAAGGCGGTCAGTTGATCATAGATGATGATCCAACTACTTATCTAGAGGTTATGGAGGGACCAGATTCTGAGAAATAGCTTGAGGCCATGAAATATGAGATGGAATCCATGTATTCCAATAAATTATGGATTTTGGTGGAACCACCCGAGGGGGTAAAGCCCATAGGGTGCAAGTGGATCTTCAAGAAGAAGATTGACATGGATGTAAATTGTCAAACTTATAAAGGAAGATTGGTTGCAAAGGGTTTCCGACAAGTTCAAGGTGTTGACTATGACAAAAATTTTTCTCCAGTTGCCATGATTAAGTCCATCAGGATTACGTTTGCTATTGCGGCTTACTATGACTATGATATTTGGCAAATGGATGTTAAAACTACATTCCTTAATGGGAATATAAATGAGGATGTGTACATGACACAACCTAAAGGTTTTGTAGATCCAAAGAATGCTAATAAAGTCTATAAGCTACAAAGGTCAATCTATGGATTGAAGCAAGCGTCTCGGAGTTGGAATCTTCAATTTGATGAGGAAGTCAAAATGTTTGGCTTTATTCAAAATGAAGATGAACCTTGTGTGTACAAGAAGGTTAGTGGGAGCATGACTACATTCCTCATATTGTATGTGGATGGCATACTATTGATGGGGAATGATGTCACAGCCTTAGAGAAGGTAAAGACTTAGCTTGGGAATACTTTCTCAATGAAGGACTTAGGAGAAGCATCCTGCATTCTAGGTATTAAGATCTAAAAGGCTTCTCAGACTAAGTCAAAGCACGTACATTGACAAAGTGCTGAAGTGGTTTAGAATGGAGAACTCAAAGAGAGGCAACATCCCCATGCTACATGGAGTCACCATATCTAGAGCTCAATGTCCCCAATCTTATGAAGAGAGGGAGCGTATGAATGGGATCCCATATGCATCAGCCATATGATCCATCATGTACGCTATGTTGTGCACACACCCAGATGTCTCATATGCTCTCAGCATGACGAGAAGGTACCAGTCAGATCCCGGAGATGCTCACTGGACAACCGTAAAGAACATCCTTAAGTACTTGTGAAGGACTAAGGATCAGTTCCTTATATACGGCGGCGAGGAAGAATTGGTAGTAAGGGGTTACACCGATGCAAGCTTCCAAACTGACAAAGATGATTACAGATCATAATCAGGATTTGTATTTTGCCTAAACAATGGAGTTGTGAGCTGGAAGAATTACAAGCAAGAAATAGTTGTCGATTCTACTACAGAGGTCGAGTATATTGCTGCTTCACATGCAGCAAAGGAGGCTGTGTGGATGAGGAAGTTCATCACTGAACTTGGTGTAGCTCCCAGTAGCTGTGATGCAATTGAGCTTTATTGTGACAATAATGGAGCTATTGCTCAAGCTAAGGAGCCCAGATCACATCAGTGGTCCAAGCACATACTGTGACGCTTCCATCTCATATGAGAGATCGTACATCGAGGAGATGTGAATATTTTCAAAGTACCAACTGAAGAGAACATAGTTGATCCATTGACTAAGGCCCTTTCTCAGTAGAAACATGATGGTCATGCTAGGTCACAAGGATTGAGGTTCCTAGGTGACTGGCTCTAAGTGCAAATGGGAGTCTGTTGGTATGTATGCCCATAGAGCAAGTCATGTGATGATTGTAATGGGATACTTTGTAAATGATTTGAATAATAATAAAGGCAATTTTCGATCTATATGTTTTAACTATTTCTGAGATGATAGTGTAACATGATAGATGTCTAAAGAATTTTTTTTACTCAATGATGTGTGCTTTTGGGTTGAGGACCTAAACGATGAGATCATACATATGTTAAGAGTATACTTTCTTGTTTAGTCCCTAGTCAGTTGTTATTGTGGAAATAACCATAGACATCAATAACATTAAACACTAGATTGTGTGTTGGTTGATGAAAAATCTCATTAGTCATGATATAGTGATATCAAACCAAGCACATAGGTACTTGTTAGAGAACAAGTGTACCGGACAAACCCACAGTGAGAGTGACACATGGAACCATGATTTGGTAGTCATAATCAGCTCTCACAGTGATGGTGGTGAGTGTGATTCTTCGACCTAAAAATACTACACTCAACACATGTCGTTGGGTACACTTTGACATCATCAAACGCAATCTTGAAACATGGGTTGTTATAAAGGTGATGATTGGGTGACTTTAACACATGGGGATTTTGAGGGGTGAGTGATAGATATGGGATTTGTCCCTCCTAAGGGAGTTTGATGTCCATGGCCACTTGATGAGTAGGATTAAGAAACGCATGCGCATGCATATGTGAATCAATATGTGATATTGATGTCACACACATCTCACCCAATCTGCTCTGAGATCAAGGAAATGGATGAACGTTGAAAGGATGACTCTACCATGCCTTGAGTTCATTCAGGACATTAGTGACAAAGGAATTATACATTCACTGTAACACCATTCATGGATTGTAGGATTGAAAGTTGTTCTCCAACTTTCTATTTCACTTGGGTAGGACTGATGTGTGACTTGGCACCTCTCTTTGCTTGTGAAGTCATAAGTGTTATGGACTTTTACTGCCAACGTGAAATGGACCTGTAGGGTCACACACACTAGGACATGTTCCTGGAAGAGGAGTTTCTCCATAAATCTTGTTTGAATTGATTACTAAAAGAGTTTATTAGTTCAATTAAACACCCAATCGATTGATAGCTCAAAATCATAGTGTTCAAGGTGTTGGATCAGATGATTAGAGTATCAGATTGATCGAAACTACAATTGACTGATCTGCTGCCCCAACCGATCGGCTCATAGAGATGAACCGATCGACTCAGGCTGGTGAGCCGACTGGCTCAGGTCAATGAACCGATCAGTTCACATTATTGAACTGGTTGGGTGACCAACTGAGTTTTTTTTCACTTGTTCAAATTTGATTTGGACAAGAACTAACAGTTGATTAGTTGGAAACAAATAGGGAAAGTCAATTTGAGTTGGACCAGGACCAAGAACCGATCAGCTCATGCTTGAACTGATCGGCTCAAGGGCCTAGACGATAGGTTCAGGGCTGAACTGAACGGTTCAACTGGCATAGATTGTCAGATTTAGTGGAAAATCACGAAACCTTCTACTACTGCTTTAATCCTGCATTGCCCGGGGTAGAGAACCCTATTCCATGACCCTCCTATATATATAGGGGTATTGGGGGCTTCTCGGAAAGTACAACACAGAACACCAGTTGCTCTATAAAGTTGTCGTTCTCTCTGGTTGTGGTAACCAGGAGAGCCCGAGCAAGTGCTACCTGACAAGGGAGGCACAACAAGGGAAAGACAACTACAGAAAGGGGACTGGTTGCAGGAGAGTGTGTCAATGTCTAGTATGCCGATAGGAGGGCACGACTCCTTCCGATGCCTTGTACGACAAGGAGATCGGAGTTCCAGGTGGTCTGTGTGGACTACTATGGAGGTGGGAGACTTTTGCCACTCGGAGGACAGCTATCAATCCCAACAGTCCCGATGAGACCAGGAGCTACATAGACACCGTCCAAGACTGGAGGTGAAGACCGCGCAAGCTGTGAGGTAACGTCGCTGAGCAAGCCTCGGGACAAGGTACGTCTCTACAAACCATCCTTCCTATTGTATAGACGTTGACACGATTCCTTTATAGTGGGTGTGGGGAGAAGAAAATTTGTGTTTCCTCTACCATCTTTGCCTCCTCATGAACCCAGCAATTGGTTACCACAACCATAGAGGACAACAATTACTAGAGGCAATTGAGTTGTTGTTTTTGAGAAGCCCTCAATACCCCCTATTTATAGGAGGTCCAGAGTCAGGGTTCCCAGTCTGAGTGGGAGGGGAAGGGACTAAAGTTTCACAAAATTTCGCAACCTACGACATGTGAAAGGATCAGTTTACTAGTGAACCGATTGGTTGTCATGTGAGCTGATCAGTTCACCCAGTGAATCGGTCATTTCATCATCTTTCCCCCGTCACAATTATATTGGCAATTCTAATCTAATTAATGCATGACATGATGTCAACACTAATACTTGATGCAATCAAATTTCTCTTGTGATCCGGGCTGTTCACCTCTTGAACACGGTGTCTCATGACCATGAGGCAATTGGTTCACTAAGTGAATTGGTCGATTTGTTCTTAGTTCCTCTAGAATTCAGCCAATGCAATATCCAATCAACCTGACACTCTAATCAGTCAGTTCAACCCTTGAACCGGTCAGTTGGGAGTCTATTTTATTTATTTGTTTGCTTAAATTTAATACCTAAACACTTTAGTAATCTATTTAATTATCAACATTATTGAATTCCTCTTATAGATGTATCTTATGTAGTTTTGTACTCATGTTGTCAATGAATGTCCATAACTTGTTTATGACATCACAAGCAAAGAGCGGTGCCTAGTCACACATCACTACTACCCAAATAATCAAGAAATTTGAAGAACAACTTCAACCTACGATCTGTGTCATGTGTTACAATGATTATCTAATTCCTTTGTCTCTGATCTTCGTAATGAACTCGAGATGTGGAATCATCATCCTATCAATGTTCAATCCATGTTCCTCGATCAAGAGTAGACTGTCTGAGATATATGTGAACTCAATATCATATATTGATTCGTATGTGTGAGTGCATCCTTTTATCAGTCTCTCTTATCAAGTGGGCTGGATATAAAACTCTAGTAGGAGGGAAAAATCCCATCGACATCACTCATAGTCATCCCCACGTGTCGCCGTGCACCCAATCATCACCTTCATGGCAACCCTTATTCAGGATCATGGTGGTTGATGAAAAAGCACACTGAACAACATGTGATGAGTATAGTGATTTTAGGTCTAACAACGACAATCACCACCTTCACTATGAGAGATGATTATGACCACCATGTATGGTTTCCATGTGTCACTGTCAAGGTTGGTCTGTCCAATACATTGTTCCCTAACATGCATATATGTGCTTGGTTTGATATCACAAATATCATGAGTGATGACATTCTGTCATCAACCAACCCACATTCTAGTCTTTAGTGTTGCTTTTACCTATCTACCTTCTAAGGTAACATCCGACCAAAGACATATTAAGAATGTACATACTCTTAATAGTTGACTGATCTCATTATTCAAGTCACGTACTTGAAGACACATGTCATTGAATAGTGTCATTCTTTATACATTCATTATATTTCCTCATTATCTCATAATTGAGTGAAAGGGAATGAATTGGAAGCTTGACTTTATTATTAATCAAATCATTTATGTAATATTCCATCACAATCATCATATGATTGCCTCTTTACGCATACATACCAACAAACTCACACTTTCACTTAGATCAAATCACCCACAAATCTTATTCTAACTGTTCTAAACATGTCCATCATGTTTCTGTTGCGCAAGTGCTAATCCTGTGGGTTAGCAACATATTGTCCTTTGTCTGTATATTGCATGTTTCACATATCTTTTCTGTACGCCACTTTTTATGAGATTTAATTATCATAGTATGCTATCTAATGTTCCTTGCATAAGAAGTATATCCATTGTTATCATAGTATTTCTACTATCATCAATGGTTGGAACATCTCATGAGTTCATCTATATGAAATTATAGATCCATATAGTATTCATTCATGTGCTCACAACACCATGATACTTGAATTATATTGTAGAAGTAAAATGATGGTCTATTAGTTCGAAACTCTTTCAAACTAATAACTATTCTCTAAGATTAAACACCCACTTTGCGATCATTCTCTGTCACTTCAGAACCTTGAATTGATGTAACCCTTTACACCCAACTCTTCATTTTTCACCATAGTACATAAACTATTCCTTTAGTGCTTCTCATGTACTAAAGGATGTTTTTCATGGTATCCCAATGACCTTCAAAGGATTCTGACTAATATCATCTTGACATGTCCAAGACATACAAGATAATTGTGGATGCGTACACTATATTGCGAATGCATATGGCATCTCTTCTATTCTTCACAAGAATTGGAACATTGGATTATTTGAGAAACTAATCCCATCTTCATGGTTAGATTCTCTCAATGAATCTTGCATGTTGAATCCTTTCAACATTTTACCAATATATGTGCTCATATTTAGATTAAGAAACTTTCCAGAACTATCTCTATAGATCTCAATTCCTATCATATCAGATGTTTTACCTAATCCTTCATAGCTGAAGGTGATTTCCATGCCAAGTTTCAATACTTACAATATTGATATGTCATTCCCTATTAATATGTGTAATATTCATATGCTCCCACTAAATCTTTTGTAATCACATATTTCATCTTTTATCTTGACTCAAGTGAAACTGTTTGACTATCCAGTCAAATCAAAGATTCCAATTCTGAGATGCTTGTTTCAATCTCTAGATTGAACATTGTAGTTTGTAGACTTTACTTGCATTAATGGGGTCATAAAACCTTCAGGATATGTCACATACACATCCTCTTAATTATTCCTATTAACTTCATATGCCAAAACATAGTTTCAACAAGCTACAATAACAAGCACATTCATTGGTAAAGGGATTTCATCATGTCCGACATTTTGAACTGGTTTGAAAAACCTTTCAAACAATCTTTCCTTTTATATCATCCATTTACAAAAACCCAAATGCACCTTGCGGGTTTTACCTCTACATGGTACGACAAAAGTCAGATCTTGTTAGTATTTATGGATTCGTTCCTGGATATAATGGCCTCAAGCCATTACTTAGACTCTGGTCTCTCAATTACTTATTAATTGTTGTCTCATCATTTTATGACCAACTCACAATTTATTTGAGTTATAGGATTCTCAATCTTTTAACCTCAGACGTGTTCATCTAGAACTATGAGTTTTGTGTTACAGTTGGAACTTGAGATTCCACAACAATTTGTTATTCTCTATGTTCTCATTGTACCTCCTTAGGTTTAAATATTTTCTTTGTTGATCTCAAACTTTCAAGTTTTACTTCACTCCCACTAATTCCAATGGAACTCATCCATCCAACAACAAACACTTTGTTATTGGTTTGAGATAAGTAGCGTTCAACAAATTTGGGGATAAACCTTTTTATCCAAGAAACTACTTTCTTCATATAGGTTTCACTCCTTAAGACATATTAAGACATTCCCATATCAAATCTCATGTGATGTCTTTAAAACCATTTTGGATGGCACATGTTTTAGTGCTAAGTAGATTCCTTAAGGAAATTATAAGATTTATTAAGTGATAATCATATGATGACTCATCATGATGTGATTCCTTCTTATTGATACATCATCATGTTTCAAGTGGAGTTAATCATGATACATTATCACAATCTCTCCAGAAGGTCCTGAAACTGTTCCTGTAAAGTATTTCAACTTTTGATCATATGAACATATCTTAATACCTTTAAGGAAGTTGTGTACTTCATACATGTAGTCTCCTTGAACATTTAAAAATATTTGTATTTTACTGAACACATATCACTAGTAAACATAATGAAGTACAAACAATTATCTGTAGAATTTATTCCAAGGTCTTTGTACATCATTATCTACATGTTCTTATAGAATGTTTATTCTTCATCTACACCTAGTGAGAATTGGTGGTCATGTTGCTCATATATGAGACTTGTATACCTCTCATTGGTTCAATAACCAAAAGAGTTTAGATATATATCATAATGTATTCAAGAAATGCATATCTCATATGTGTGCTCTAGACGAAAATGCTATAAATTGTTAATGTTTGAGTTATCAATTATAATTCTTTGGTACTTACATTATGAACATTTATCTTTAGATCATATAAGCATTCAGATTCAGACTCAATAGGTTGGTTGTTTGCCTATGACTGTTGTCCTATCCAGAAAAAAACTTCTAGTAGAAGTGAGACGAGGAAGCAATAGATTCATCCTGACATGGAAGATAGACATGAATCATAAGATATTTAGATATTGCCACACAAGATCACATATTTGAAATATAACATTAACCATTTTATTCATAATCATCCTTGTAAATACAAGATGCATAAAATAAAATGTTTCTATTATTGGCATAATGAAATAGCAATTCATTTAGTTCTATTACATGTCATGTGGGCTAACACAAAATCTAAATTTAAACTACAACTTCAACAACTTTTGCTTTTACAGTCCATCAATGCCCTTTTGCAAAGGTCTACTTCTTGTCAGATCATGCATATCAAATATATGTCAGGTCTACATCTGGTATCACATACCAATGATGAAGAAATAATTTAGAATTATCTTATAACGTATATACCTAAAGTGGAGATCTCTATCTCCTCCTCCTTATTCTTTAGTTCCTCAAGGTAGAGGGGGCAATTCCTCTTCCAGTTTCCATCCTTGTGATATTAGTGACACTTGCTTCCCTTCTTTACTCCTCCTTTTACCTTGAGATCTAAAGACTTGGCCAACTTTATAACTCTTCTCAGCTTTGCCTTTGTCCTTAGACTTTCCCTTTTTCTTATTGATCATCATCACATACTTGGATTTATGTTTCTATAGTGGCTAACTCTTGACCCAAGGGGAATCCCAGTCTAGATAGGTTCTCCACATAACCAATGAGCTTGAGAACATGAAGACCTACTAGATCTCCTATTGCCATGTTACATTTGAACAATACCTTAAAGATACCATATCTCTCCTATCTTACCTGATCTTGAAACATGTTCTTAAGATGTGTGACCATCTCAATTACATCTATGTTCTCAGGCTTCCTTTGCAACTCATAGTTCATGAAGCACAACATTAGACACTTTACATCAACGACATCTTCAATATGCTTCTTATAAGCATCCCTATCATTTTTAGGTGCATTGGGAAGAGGTTCATCTAGCTCTGGTGTCTCCAGGACATAGACCTTGTGCTCCTGTGTGAGAACAATTATGAGCATTCTGAACCAGTCATGGAAGTTGTTGCCATTTTACTTGTCCTTCTCAAGGGTGATCATAGAGAACATGTGTTTTTGTGTGTTTCCATTTGATTTTACAAAAGAATTTACAATTTTGTTAAAAACTTTTTTGATTTGATTTGATTTGTATAAAATTTGTGATGTTTATTAGGTCTTTACTTAACTATCACTCCAGAGAATTTTATTCAAATTGATAGCCCTCATATTTCAATTTGGAAGATTGCATTGTACAACCTTCTAGTGATCCAAGATCCAAAATAGTTCAACTATTACCCAACCAACGCCATTGTCCATAGTCGATTATTAAGGCAAGAAACGTTTGCTAATCACATCATATGCAATTCTTGGATAGATAATATGTGCAACACTTTGCCATAGTTATATGCATGCTTCTGGTGCTTAATATCATTAAGTACACATAGTTAAGCCTGATCCAAAACCCAATACAACAATAATGCACCCTACTTAGCAGGCCCACATTATTACCATCACACTTACACGAGATAGACAACACGCCACCCTTAGGGTCCCACACTTAGTGGATGAAGATTTTCATGTGTGTTTCTTATGGAAAGCATCTAAGACTTGATATTTAATTGAGAGAGTTGATATTTACAAATACATATACCTTATTCAATCACCACATATATATAATATGTATCATATAAATGATATATCCCACAACGTAAACATCCAATATAAAACATTAGCGATGGTTATGGCCATACTACTATAATTCCTTAGAGCCACAAGGAATTACCTCCACCTAGGTTAAGATCACACACATGAAACTAATGTTGTTGTAGATATGTGCTTGCCAATTTGGGTTGATGAATTCAACCCTTGAACTGGTCATCTCGCCTCTTGGTCGGTTGGTGGGTCATCTAAAGAAGTTGTCTCTCTTCCTATCCAACTAATCTCTGGAAACCTCTAAATGGTCGGTTTAGTTCACTAATTAGTCGGTTCGATCTCCTACAGTCTAAGTGGTTGACTCGGTCTCTCTATTGGTAACCACAACCAGAGAGAACAAAAATTGGCATAGGCAATTGAGTTGCTATTTCTGAGAGGCCCCTGATATCCCTCTATTTATAAGAGAGTCAAGGTCAAGGTTCTTAGTTTGAGTAGGAGTGGAAGAGAATGAAATTTCATGAATTTTCACATCCTACGATAGGTGAAGTGATCAGTTCACCAGTAAACTATTCGGTTGGCATGTGAGATGATCGATTCACCTAGTGAATGGGTGTTTCATCATGTTTCCCAATCACAATTGTACTGGTAGTTCTAATCCAATTAATGCACAACATGACATTAGGACTAATATTTAACACAATCAAATTACTCTTGTGAATCGAGTGGTTGACCTCTTGGACTGGTCATCTCATCACCATAATCCATTCAGTTCACTAAGTGAACTATTCGGTTCATGCCTGGTTCATTCAGAATTCAACCAATGCAACATCCAATCAACTTGACACTCCAATTGGTCAGTTCAACCCTTGAACCGTTCAGTTGAGAGTCCAACTAGTTGATTTGTTTGCTTAAATTGAATACCTAAATACTTTAATAATCAATTTAATTATCATTCATGATTAAACTCCTCTTCTAGATGTATCCTATGTGTGTAACCCCATAGGTTCCTATTTATGTTGGCAGTGAATGTCCATAACTTGTTTATGACAACACAAGCAAAGAGAGGAGCCTAGTCACACATCATTGCTACCCAAATAATTTGGAAAGTTGGAGAACAACTTCAACCTATGATATGTGTCAAGTGTTACAGTGATTGTCTAATTCCTTTGTCTTTGATTTCCGTAATGAACTTGAGGCATGGAATCGTCATCCTCTCAATGTTTAATCTATGTTCCTTAATCTCGACCAGACTGTCTAAGATATATGTGACCTTAATATCATATATTGGTTTGGATGTGCATCTCCATGCTTTTTTAATCTCTCTTATCAAGTGGCTTGGACATAAAACTTTAGTAGGAAGGAAAAATCCCATCTACATCACTCACAGTCATCTCCATGTGTAACAATGCTCCCAATCATCACCATTAACAACCCTAATTCAAGATCATAGTGGATGATGTCAAAGAACAATGGACGACATGTGATGACTATAGTGGTTTTAGGTCTAAGAATCACAATCACCACCTTAACTATGAGAGATGATTATGACCACCATGTATGGATTCCATGTGTCACTTTCAAGATGGGTGTGTCTGATACACTGTTCCCTTACAAGTATCTATGTTCTTGGTTTGATATCACAAATATCATGACTGATGAGATTTTGTCATCAACCAACACACATTCTAGTCTTTAGTGTTATTGTTTTCTATCTTCCTTGCATAGTAACATCTGAACAAGGACATAATAAGAATTCATATACTCTTAACAATAGTATGATCTCATTATTCAAGTCACGTACTTGGAGACATACATCATTGAGTAGTGTCACTCTTTAGACATTCATTATGTTTTCTCATTATCTCATAAGTGAGTGAAACAAAATGAATTGGAAGCTTCTTTATTATTAATCAATTATGTAATATGCCATCACAATCATCATATGATTGGCTCTCTGGGTAGTCATACCAACAACTACATCACCATGGACAACCTTTCGCAACATGCCTAGACCACATGGCTCAAGACTAGAAGGCTACATGCCCATATGGGCCCCACCTACTAGAGGTGTATTGCTCTGATATCATTTGTAACACCTGGGCCCACTGCCCAAGGCTATGGTAGATTTTTAGGAATGACGATTGGCCCTACAAACCACTACTAGCCTTTGCTACCTGCTTTATCCTCACTCATGTGCAATCCAGTATAAACTTCCCGACTGGTCACCTATCCTGGTACTACTATGGGTTGAGCATGCTTAGCCATATAGTTTTTTAGTGATGGGCTCCCTGGAAAGGAGGTGCACCTTGGTGATATGGGTAGTCCAATCAATCCTTTCAATATCATTTTATTTGAGGCCTCAAATCCTGAGATGCTACATGGTCAAGGGCATAGGGTCCGTTCTGGTTCTGTGGATGGTCACCATCAATTGTGAAAACTACTGGACGTTCTATACAATGGTTAAAAGCATAATTTGGTGAATTACCTGCATGGGAATGATTAATTATCTTTGAATCAAGGTATAAGTGGTAAACATGAGCAAAATAAGAGAAAGTTAGGGAAACTCAACATAAAGATAGGAAATATGAATAAATTTAGGCATAAAGTATACTCAAAATTGGATGTTATCAACTCCCTAAACTTAAAGTCTAATAAATAGAAACAAGGCATCAAGTAAATTCTAAGGGATTTATTTTTTTAGTGCTTAATGGTTTTTGACTATGTCCTTATATCATCCTTGAGTAAAGACCTCTGCATAATAGCTTTGACTGCTTAATACACTTCCCAACTTGCATTCTCTTAGATCTTGAGTTGTGTGACCTCTTTTGTCTGGTGCATCCTCTTATCAAGAGGAGTGACTCCTTCACAATTCTTACCCAACCTCCTTTCCAAGTGGAACTCGTACAAGACATCATAGAGGTATATTTCATACCCAAATTTTATTTTTTGGCATAGTCCTAACTAGTGGTGTAGGGGTAGGCTAAGGTTGCTAGTTTTTCCTATTTTTCTGGGGTTCCTCAACCATGAGTGTTGTTGTAAAATAGTGTCACTCAACTTTCAGTCTTGATGTAGTTTGAGGTGGTTATGTGAGATAGTCATCAAAAGACCAGATGGATATTTTTTGCTTCTGAGCTCCACTACCTAGAACGACATATCTGCATTCTTGAGTGTAGCATACACTGGCTGGGATGAGTCTTTCAGTGTCTTTCCGGGAACAACACTCATGTTTTTATTTATGCTTGGATTTTATTCTTTCTCACAAGGCTAGGGAGATTGCATTTTTATGGGAGTGGGCTACCAAGCCTCTTTTCATACCAAGTGGGGATTTAAGCACTAGAATAGGTAGCTATTTCCTCTACTACCTGTGCTTGCACTTTTCGACTTGTACTAGGAGGTTAGGAGGTCGATTGGGAGTGCACCAAGTGGGGTCCTCCTTATTTCAGAGTGTTTCTCCTTAGATAGTAGTGTTCCTTTTTTACCTGCAGTATCTTTAAGATAAGAATGATATCAAAATTTGCCTTTAAAATTTCTATTTATAAGAATGTTTTATTCTAATGTTAAAAAGATTAAAATATATACATTGGAAAATTATTCCATTTGACACTTTAAAATAGAAATTAGGATGTTGGGCCACTAAATGTACCTTACTAGCATGTTCGGACCCCCCCAAACTTATCATGCACCATGTCCCTAGGGTGTCAAAGAATGAGGTTGAGCAAGAATAGGCGAGTTAGTGTTGTGAGCTTTTCAATGCCCATTTTGAAGATTTGCAGTGTGTATGTCCCGTGAAAGTGGTGGTAATAACCTTCCTGATAGTACTCCACATTTTGATATGAAGTATCCAACATTTTCATCCATAATAATGCGTAGAACCACAGTCGTTGGAGCATAGTTCTTGTTGTGGGCTCATGTGATAGAACTATAGTTTCTCAAACTTCAAACCTTCATCTGGAAGTCCCTCACTGTACATTCTTTTCAGCTAGATGATTCTTGTAGCCACCTTAGTGACTTAATATTAACCGATGTTGTTAGCTTTTGTGATTATTAGTACTTTTTGTGATGAACACCAATGAGTTGTTGTACAAGATCATCATTTTAACCCTTGTATTAACTGACATAAGTGTCCAATGTCCGTCATGTAGGATAGGTATGTATATAAAATGTCGGACATTGAACTTCAAGTGATCGACAAGTCACCCGATCTTTCAGAATCTTTCTTCTGAACAATGTCCCCAACGATGTCATAGAAGGACATGTAAACATCATTGAGCCTGTCAACTAAGAGTAATTGTCATGCCAACTTGATGTTGACTGTCATATAACCTCTAACCATGATCTCATGCAAGTCTGGTGACATGACTTGAACATTATCCAATTCAAAGATGGTGGACATTTCATCTTCTTAAGGTCTTAGTTCGTCCATGATAAAAGTCAAGTATTAAACCGACAACCCATATTAAGTGTTTCCATCAAAATTTTTGAAGGTAGGTTGTATCAGATCGGTTGGAACCAGTTCATCCACATTGTTGGTTGCATCATCATTATCTTCTCCTTCTACATCTACTTCCTGGTTGGAGAGGACATGGGCTTCAACTTCTTCATATGTTTCTACTTCCTCTTCTACATCTGGTTCATGGGTCTCATCTTGAGGCGGGGAAGTAGCTCCTACAATTTCTTGAGTAGATGTAGGTACTTTGGAGGGGGAAAACAATGGCTATTTAGGATTTACTTTGAGATCCATTGATTTGACTTCCGTCTCTTATATGATTAGGTTGGGAGGGATATTTGTTTCTTTCTAAGGAGCTGATGGATGTTGCAACCAAGGAAGAGGAATCACTACATTAGTTATACATTTTTCAACAGGAGATACTTTTTTTCTCTAGGTTTTTTAGTTTCTCCCTTGGCGGGGTCCATTCACGGTGAGGAACAAGAGTGTCCAACCTTGTTGGGATGTCTTTAATGCACCAGTAGTAGAAGAATATTCTATTATGGATGACCTATATGATGTACTTTCTTTGTAGAACATGGAAGTTTTCATTCACAACGTGCTCTACAGGAACTCTCTTATTCAGTTTCTCAATCATTATTAGCACTATGAGTGCACTATCCCTAGAACCTTGCATTTCATGGGATACACTATAATATATGTAAATCTGCCTCTAGTTGGGATGATACCACTAGATTACTCCTTGTATTAGGCATTTTAGGCGTGTAGGGATTTCTTGTATCGTCCTATGTTCTAGCTTCTTGAAAACCATCCTTTCATAAGGTAAGTCCTTTACATTGTAATTGTTAAGTAAAAAATTGCCTTGTGGAAATATATGCCATGGTTAGAAGCTAGTGGTTGAAGGCCTTGAATGGTAAAGTTATTAACTATAGTTTATTTCTCTTATGTAAAGTGTCTTGTGCTCTTCGATCAAGGGTGCATTGTGATTTTCTTTATACAGTCGAGAATCTAGAGTTGTTTTGGGATTGAAAATAGGGCCTATTTTGTCCATGTACATGTATTCTTCAATTATAATTCCACATAGGACCTTGAAGAATATCCTACTTATATTTTCATTGTGTCTAAAGGCTGATTGTAGGTCATCTCTCCTCAGACAACATATGTTATTGTTGTAGAGAACATCTTCTCCTAGTTTATCATCACTAAGGATATCTGCCAGAACAAAGATGTCATGAAATAAACATCCCTAACACTAACAGCATATCTATATCCTTCATTTTGCATAGAAGTGGTGGTGCATCTGCTGGGTTTATGTCATCTACCACTAATGGTTCGGGAAACACTAGATTGTCTAATGTTTTTGGAGCTTTATTGATCATGCAGTTCATGTTTCTTTCATCTTGCTCATCAATTTTCTCTTCCTCTCCACCTCAAAAGGATTTGGATGAACTCCTCCTTTGATTGGTTCATCCAACATAAAGTTGTTGACAAGGTCTTCATAGTGAAGTGGAGGTGGTGGAGTGTCATATACAAATAGAGGATTCAACCCATTCATCACCTCCTCAGTAGTTTTTGATACCTCCTCCCTCTCCTCTATTGGTTTGAGGATGACATCATTCTCATCGGTCGCTTTAGCAACTTTGACAAGAATGACTTGTTTAGGAATTTCTGAGAAATCCTAGTTTCCTCTCTATGAGTTCCTCATCTGGGTGTTTGTTGGTGGAATGCCCTGGTGAGCTGTGGAATCTGTGTCATTGGCATCCCTAATAAATATTGTTACCTTTCTTATAAAGTTTTCTTTCCACTATTCAACAGATAATTCTGATGTGGCTTCTTATTCTGGGGGTGGCATAACTTTTCCAGTGTTTTGTTTAGCGAACCACATGTCCACCTTCTGCTACAAATCCACCTCTTTTGCAGGTGATGAGGCTTCCTCGTTGGTGGTTCACTTTCTATTGGATGTTTCCTCTTTCCACTTCCTTTCTTTGGTGCACAACCACCCATTTTACTGTTGTAAGTCATCCAACTCCTGGCGTAGTAGGGCAAACTCTCTATGCATGCTTTTCAAAGACTCCATTACCTACACTTGATTTGTATCCAAGAGATGCATCTATTGCAGTAATGTTAGCAATGGCTACATGTCTGCTATTATCTTCTCAACCTGCAAAATTAGGCTACACATATTTGAAGTTAAATCTAAAATATTCAAAGCACAATCAGAGGCATTCTCACAGAGGTTGTCAATTTCTTGCCTTATCTCTCTAAATTTTGCTGTGTTGGGGCTTATCGCGGATTCTCTTTTCATTTTATTGATCTTGCCTCTTACTTTGCCTCCTTTTCTGGTATAGATCCTTTGTATCCCTGCTCATGTGTATGATTTTCTCACCTTCATAGCTTGGTAGGGGCTATATATTTCTAATTTCCCCTTTGTTGGAATCTCCCTTTTATTCTCATAGTTTGATAGGGGCTCATTTCTAGTTGTATCTATTGTGTATTTTTTGCCCCCATGGATGGCCGATGTATCAACCAGGACATTGTTGCTAGCTTCATTGGAAATAGTGTGGTAAGATGCCAAACTCACATTTGTTGGGGGTTCTCTCAACCCTTCCTACTCTGGTCCTATAGGTGTCTCTGGTATAACATTTCTTGAATCCGTTGTAGGGCTAGTACCAGTCAGAGCTTCTTCAAGTATCTTTGAGATACTCCACAAAATGTGTATATCCATTCTGGTCTCATTCCCTATGTCTGTCCTAAAGAACATGGTGTTGGATAAGATCTTGTGTATGACAGACATGAATCCAAAATGCATCTTGGCAAATTTTGATTGCCATGAGCTATATCAACTTTCTCCATTTAGCATCTACCATGTCCAATCACTGAAGAAGCCTCAAACTTCTCTGTCTCATTTTTTATTGGTTCTTTCTGCTTTCTCATATGAGTAAGTAAAAATTGAATTGAGCCACTTATCAATAAGTACATTTTCCTCCTTGATGATTCAAATTGCTAATTTATAATGTCCCCACACTCTTTTTCTTCTTCTTTTATAAGTGGTAACATCTTCAGGGATGACATGAACTCCAAGGTGAGTTCTTCGTAGGAGAGGTGGTCGTTGAAGCAGATTTTGTGAATTGCAACCTTGTCCAAATATTAATTTCACCCTTTTATATATCCCCAATTTTATAGGGTGTCCACATCTCCAAACCTAGTATCTTTGAAGGTTTTTCTTGCATACATCTTGTCATAGATATCCATATGTTAATCATCTCTAGGAAGGAAATAGTTTTCAAGTTGTTCCTTGTAGATAATATTTTTTGTTGGTGGAACAATCTTGAAAAGAAGTTCAGTTGTAGTGGGGACTACTGGATGTGGTACTACCTATTATATGGCTATAAAGCTTTGAGATATTGGCATAATACGCCCTATAAGAAACAACAGTTGGGTAGTCCCATCCACACAGTGCCTAAGAAAGGTGGTATGATAATGGTTAGGGTATATAATGGTGATGAAGTAGCAACGCGAATGGTAATAGTTTGGAGGATGTACATCAACTACAGAAAACTCAATTGTGTAAGCAAGAAAGATCACTTCATGTTTCCATTCATCAACCAAGTTATAGAATGTGTAGCCCAACATTCATACTTCTATTTCCTAGATGGATATTCGAGATTATATCTAGTCCCCATTCACTCAAAAGATCAATCAAACACTACTTTTACCTGCATGTATGGGACAAACGCTTTCCAAAAAAGTTGTTTGGTCTCTATAATGCACCAACAACATTTCAAAGGGCATGATTTCAATGTTTGTAGATTCTCTTGAGGACATTATGGAGGTGTTCATAGATGACTTTTCCGTGTATGGAAATGACTTCAAAAGTTGTTTGAGAAACCTATCTCAAATCTTGAACCGATGTAAAGAAAAACAAATTGTATTGAATTGGGAGGAATGCCATTTCATGGTTCATAAAGGAATCATCCTTGGTCACAAAATATCCAAGAAAGGAATTGAAGTGGACCGAAGCAAGGTAGAGGCTATTTCCAAGATCCCACCCCTAAGTCCGTAATGGGAGTAAGATGCTTTCTATGCCACATAGGTTACTACAAGAGATTAATTAAGGACTTCTCCAAAATATCAAAGCCAGTGTCAAATCTTCTCATAAAAAATGCCATGTTCGATTTGTCAGATGAGTGCCTTAAGCTTTTAAAACCTTGAAAAATGTTCTGACAACCGCACAAATTCTTCAAGCCCCAGATTGGGAGTTTCTTATTAAAGTAATGTATGACATGAGTGACTTCACAATAGGGGAGGTTCTAGGACAAAAGAAATATAATAAGCAACATGTGATCTACTATGTGAGCAAGACCCTTGACAAAGCCCAAGTCAACTATAACATGACTGGAAATAGATTTTGGCGATAGTTTTTTCTTTTAACACATTTAGATCCTATCTTGTAGTATCAAAAGTGGTGTTGCATATGAACAACAGAGATATCAAATACCTTATGCAAAAGAAAGATACAAAGTTGATACTCTTGATGTGGGCACTCTTGCCACAAGATTTTGATCATGATATTATTGATAAGATAGGGACAAAAACATCATGGTGGGCCACTTATTAGGAATCATTATCACCAACAATAACTTATTGTCAGTTAATGAAGATTACACTGATGAAGAATTGATGATGGCAAGTTCAGTCAAACTTGTTTTACCTTGGTTTGAGGATATTTGCAACTACTTGCCATGCCAACAACTACCTCCCAACATCACCTACAGTTTGAAGAAGAAACTATTTTCTGATTTGAAAAACTACTATTGGGCTAACCCTCTTCTTTTTAGGAGATGTGATAATTTGTATTGGTGTTTCATCCTAGAATAGGAAGTGCCAAAGATCCTATATGAGTGTCATTCTTTATGGGATTAAGAGAGAAAGATTTCTCCCCCCTCCCATGCCCGTGGCGGAGGCCGGATGCCCGGGAGGGTGGTAAATCAAGGCGGCAACTGGGATTCGAACCTGGGTCCCATCATGAGGAGACAACGTGCTTAACCACTTGAGCCACTCCTTGTCGGCGAGTGGCATTCTTTATCATAAGGAGGACACTTGGGTAGAGATAGGAGCGCTGCTAAGATCTTACAATATGGGTTTTACTGGCTTAACTATTCAAAGATACACATGCTTATATTAAATCTTGCGAGGAATGTCAACACAAAGCAAAATTGGATTTAAAATTTGTCTTTAAAAATTTCTATTTTAAAGAATGTGTTGTTTTAACATTAAGAAGATCAAAATGTATACATTGGAAAAATTTGTCATTTGACACTTTAAAATAGAAAATTAGGATGTTGAGCTAGGAAACATATGAACCTAGATCAGATGCACACTATGGTGGAATTAGAACTCAACCCTGAAGATTATGAGACCCAGGCGGCTCACTGGTGGGGCCGAAGCAGTGTGGAAGTAGGCGACGATAATGGTGATTTGTAACCCCCTCGACCTTCTTTTTCATTTTAGTTTTTCTGCCAACCGACCACCTTTGTTTCCTTTGGTTTGATCCCCTTACTCCAATGAACCACAATGACATCCTTCATCTTCCCTTTTTCATGTCTGACTTCCCTTAATAACTATCAGAGGATGACTTCGTCCTTTACCCATTTAAACCGTCCGTCCTTTGTTTTCCTTCAACTAACCATCAATTTTTGGACCCCTAGTTCCTTCCTCTAACCATCATTCTACCCCTCACTGATCTCTCTGTGTGAACCATCAGGAGGTAGTTGTCCTTTGGTATCCATCAATTGTCTGAACTCTCACATGAACCATTGGTTTGCAACCTTACAACAACCATCAGATTACCAATCGTTGCTCATTCACACCATCAGAAGAATGATTCCCTTGTTCTTACCTAGCCAAACCATCAATTGTCTAATGCCTCTGTAGTAGGCCATTAGTTTACACCATTCCTTAAGCTACCTACGCTAACCATTGATTGTATGAATCCTTAGTCAAACCATCCGTTTCTAGAATCCCTTGACAAACCCTATTTACAATTCATTTCTAGAGGTTGTTTGATACATTGTTGGCCTAACCTTGTATGTTATATGTCAAATATCTATATTTAAACAGAATCAATATGGTAGGAAGCACATGTAAAGTACATGTTTCTTACAAGGGACTGGTAAAAAGGGTGAGTGAGACCAGCCAAATAAGAGAGACTGTGACTCAGGAGGAGATAGACATAATGGAAAGAATAAAAGATGAAGCCATTTATTATATCAAGCTCCATGGGGATCCTAATTTAGAAAGTATCAGTGTTGGGCTAGAAACAGAGATACTCAAAATTTAGATGAGCCAATTCCTAAAGAGTCCTCCAACTCTGAAGAGTCTACAGGGACTAAGACCTCTTAGTATACACCTTCTATTAAAATCCAAAACCCCAAGAAGAGAAGGGAACCAAGTCCCCCTCCCCACGATAGACCAAGCAAAGTGACCAAGACATCATCTGGGGATAATACTTCTTTCTTGACTACTTCTCTCCAATTCTGATTTAACTTTCTTTGCGGTTGGTTTAGGGGTTTGGAATTCTCCTCTAGATGTATTTTGTGAATGCACTCAGTTGGAGTTAAGCCTTCTATATATTTTATAGAATACCCAATGGCCTCCATCCTCATCTTGAGTTCACTTAGTAGCCTTTCCTATTGATCTTCTGTCAGTGCAGAATTTACAATGTCTGGATTCCTTTCTTTAGTATTGAGGAACTGATACTTAAGCCTTTAGGGGGTTGCTTCATCTCAGGCTTAGGTTTTGGCACTTCCTTTTCTTCTAGAGTTTATTCCAAAGAGATGTATATAACAAATTCTATAACTGTATCTTTACCACCACTACAGTTGTTTTGGGTCTTCTACATCTAAGTTGGGATTGTTTAGAGCTCTCCTTAGTCGGTCAACAATGGCATTCTACTCCTGAACTTCTTCATAGAATTTATTGTAACTATCCATGAAGTAAACTGACTCAAAGAGAGAGGGTCCTCCCATGGAGTCTTGAACATGAAAATTGATTTGGTCATGTTCCACTATTATAGTGATAATTCCATCTTCAACGTCTATTAAATCCCTCCCATAGATAGGAATGGTCTCCCAAATATCATCAAGTAGGTGGGGTCTTCAACCCAATCTATTATGACTTTATCACATGGGATGAATAATCTTCCCACACGGATACAGACATCCTCAACTTTTTTGATTAGTTTTGTAAAGGAATGGTCTGCTAGCTGGATCCACATTCCTATCAAGATGGAACACACTCGAGTGTAGCGGAGACCAAATATACAAGTTATTTTCCATCATGCAACATTTATTTTGAAAATCTAAAATGTTTATCTTCTTAAGTATCTTATGGACATACTAAATACAAATTTTGAGCTCATTTGGACACTTATAGGTCATGCATCAAAAAGGTGAAAAACATGATACAATTCGAATAAGATTTGTGCGTCAATTTTGTTGACAATAAAAGAGTGTCTTAGAAGAATTATAATGAGATCAAATTTTACATGGATCATGTTTTTGTTATAACAATAAATATCAATGGTTTTAATTTTTCAAAAAAAAAGTCTACATATGTAATCGCTACTTGAGTGTAGCATGTGATCTGTATACTCAAGTGCATTCTATCCTAACTCTCTCTCTATATATTTCTGTATGTATGTATGTATGTATATATATATATACATATATATATATATAGAGAGGGAGAGAGTTAGGACAGAATGCACTCGAGTATACAGATCATATATATATATATATATATATATATATATATATATATATATATATATATATATATATATATATATATATATATATATATATATATATATGGATTCATGAGTCACAATATAATTCTATGAGACTCAATATATCATATGTAAATGAGGGGACAAATATCTTGAGTGTATAATTTGTATTGTGAGAGCATTAATCCTAAGTTTAGAAAGAACTAGTAGCACATAAGAGATGAGGAAAATGAAATAAAGTTAGAAGGTAATATGCATCAAATTTTATTAAATAACCTCAAAAAAGATCAAGTTTCCTAGATTTTGGGTTATTTGGTAGATTGTTAATATAATGTCCAATGTAATTACACAAGAGTGATATAACTATTTTTGGTGTATTAAAATAAGAACACAATGAAGAAGCACCATTGGTTTAGTGGTAATATATAATAGAACGCAACATGCTCAAATATACTTTAATTTAACTAATCTATTTAATCATCATTTATGCACATTAGTAATGAAGTAAGTTCTATACTTTTGTGAATAAAATTTTCAAATGAACTATAATTTTGTAATAAGGTATTTTTATGATTTTTGTGGAGTTTTCCTCAAGATTTGGGATTTTCTAAAATATTATTATTTCGTTCTCATTAACATTATAGATTTTTCTTTATAAGTAGAAATTCTAGAATTCAATACTATGGGGTTTATAAGAAAAGGGGACTCCCTCACCTTTATAAGTAGAAATATCCAAAAATTAATCTCATAATTTCCCACACAACTCTGATTTACTCACCTTTTACTGACAGTTTTAGTGTTGTCAAGAGTAGATCTAGATGCATTGATAGAGGAAACATACCACTCCAATCACCACATCACTCCATCTCAAATACATTGATGAGACCACCACAATGAGATTAGTAGTATGACTTCTAAAAAATAAGGGGTTCTTCAAGACTACTAAACCATATCGACATGAAGCTAAGAATCAAATTAATACACTAACACTTGCAATGTCTAGTTCTTATTAAAATCCATGATATATAATGACCATTTCACATGGAAGCATATCTATTATACATTTTTGGAAGTAAGAAGGCAAAAGCACAATGAATACCAGTTAATTTGGGTAGAAAAGGGCCAATCAAACATGGAGGAAATTACAAGATGTTGAGTAAACTCTTTGTGTCTTCTTGATGCTCTAAGATAACAAGTAAAATATAAAAATTCATATATAAAATGGGGTAGGGGAGAACAATTGAGTACCATTTGTGAGGACATAATGAAAAAGAAAAGACTATATGTTAGGAAATATTTTCTTGGAGAAAATTGGTTTGAATTGGCCAAATAAGCTGAGATCATTTCCTCAAATGAAGTTTGAGAAAGTGGTTATATATAAATTAATGTGTCTCCTTAAGGGAAGTTGACATATACAAAATATTACTACAATAACCCCGCCTCCCGGTAACCCCCAATAAAGGGAGACCAAGAGGTCAGAGACATTATCCCAAATACAGAATCAATGGTTTAACAATTAATCAGAAATAATTATCAAATTCTACAAAAACTAAACTTGAAAGTTGGAATAAAATTAAATTTTACATACCTTGGGAAAATAGGTGCTAAAAGTTCTATCCAAAGTAGAAAACTAACTAGCTAATCCTCCTTTGAATAATTAACTTTATCTTCACAGATTCTGTTTTACTATTTGTCCAATTTCAGATAATTCCTAAAACACTGACAAACAAAATTTTAGTCAACATAAAAGAATATGTCGATATGTGGGGAAAAACAAAATCTTCACAAATAGTTTCTAACAACCTAATTATCACAAATAAGTTATTAACAATCCAAATTACATTTTCAATGTGACATTCTCAACCGCTTTTGCCCTAAACCCTAGATTACCCTCTCTTAGGGTTTTGTCCTTGCAAGGGACATAAGGCCACCTTCTCCATCCTGAGCTTGGTGCCTGGGGTCACCTCTCAAGGTGCCCAATGGTCTTCCCTCCGGGGCTTAACCGAATAGACCTTCCCTCTGGGTCTTGGTCATGCAACGTACATTAGGGTGGCATGTAGGTTCGAGAATACACATATATACTTAATTGTGATAATCATAGGGACTTTGAACATCTAACAGTTTAGGTTGCAATCAATCGAGAAACATTCAGGAAATGTCATGAAACTAAAGGTGATTATTCATAAAGTAACCACATACAAGATCCAGAGTAACTTGAGGTCCAAGCAAGAATAATCAAGAACAATCAATCAAGCAATCAACAATATCTTAAAATTAATGCATAAGACCCATGTGTCATTATTTTATCCACAACATTTTCAAGATTGACTTGGATTCCACCTTAGGATTTCTAGGCCAACCTTAGGATTTTATTAGGGTTTTAGCCTCCATAATGCATTTATCACTTTTAATGCTCTTTTGATCCACAAACCCTAATTTCAACATCATAGGCATGATTGAATTCCCATTAGGTCAAATATATCCGTTTTACACTAAACCCTCCATGTTTATCCTTTTAGGTCATGTCCAGATCATTAAGTCCGATTATCATCTTTAGGTTCCTTTGGATTGACAACTCAATAAAGAATTATAGTTCAATTCTCAAAGGAACTGTAATTGCTATATTTCACATCTTCTAGGTTAGCAAACCCTAATTTATCATTAATTCCACTTTTATACACTAGGAAACCCTAATCACCAAATTAAGGGTATTTATCCAAAATTAGTCCAATAACACTATTTTCATGCCTTATAGATTGATTCTCATATTCAGATTCATTAAATCTCATAACTACCTGAATTAGGGTTTTTAACCCTTTTAATAGACTATTAAAAACATGAAACCCCAAATACACAAGTTATGAACATATATCTTGAATTAGATCTCTTTCATCATATTTATGCAATTAAGTCAGACTTTTTTTTTAAATTGGTGATTCATTCATCCCGTTGCATGGGGTTCGAAGTAGTGACCTCTTAGTCATATAACATCATTTTTAACCACTCAGGTGCCACTTCATTGGCAATTAAGTCAGACTTTGATTACTAGTATCAACTAACTCTATCAAAACATTAATATTCAAAAGCTAGGGTTTTGATCTAGTTAGATCATTTATAGATACCAACTTTAGATACTTTTCAAACTATAAGAAAAATTAGGACCTGTTAGTATTTTTATTGAATTCCTTGTATTTTTATGAGCAAGATTCATATATAATACTTCTTAATCGGAGTTACCAATTATTTCCTAGGAATTAAACAAGATAAAGATCAATTGACCAACAGGATGCTGCCACATCATCCACTTACTTGGTTTTTTGCTTTTCATTTATTGAGGCTGGAAAAACTAGCGAAAGACACCTCTACCTCCCCATTGGGTTCAGGGTCCAGCGCTCCTAGGGGTAAGATGTAAAAACACAAGTAGTCATCAGCAACCTCACATTGCCTCCCCTGTGCGCGAAGCAACTCCCGCAATGGTCAACCCTAGGGTTGACCTCGATCATCTAGCCTCCCCAGTAGCCTGTGATGGTCCCCGCCGCTCCGCCCAGGTCCACCAAACTCAACCGCGATCTCAATTGCTCTGATTCTTTTCTGAGTCATCAAGACAAAGCGGATTTTCTTCGGTGAGAAGTATAGCCGGTCAGGGTACAGGTCGACATCCTTCCACAATTGGTCGTGCACAACAAGTCAGCTCCCTCTCATGAATGTTATAGTGTGCTTAGGGATACTGCACAAGGTTCATGGCCCCTTATGTATAGGTCCCTCTTATGGCTGTCGAGAATCCACAGAGTCCAGATTTGGGAAAAAACTCTAGGGGCAATGAAATCCTGAGAAATTAGGGGTATATCGACTCGGACTGATCCCTTGAACTTGTTGAAATAGTTTCCTTAACCATTCCTCCATTATCTGGCAAGATAATCACTTTGGAAAGTCCACAACCCAAACCTCTTATTTCCTCATCCAACCAAGAAAGATGAAAACACAACCACTGTTGGATCCGAATCCAACGACTGTAGTGTCACACGCATATATCAAAATAATTCTATTAGGAAACAAAATCATGACATTGTCCACACTTTAGGGATTTTTGTAAAATCCATATCTCCCAAACCACTCATCAAATTAATCCCAAATTTTAAGGGAAAGTCTATAAAGACTTAATCTATCAATATTCTAAATTAGAAGCCGAAACTCAAAACAAATAACTCCTTTTCTACACTTGCAAATTAATGACTTATAAAGCATGTATTATGTATAAAAACACATATTCTCTCTCTCTCTCTCTCTCAATCTTGTATTTTCTTTATTTGGATTCCTTTTACCATTAGAAACAATGTGGAGTTTAATTCTCATTTATAATGATTCCATTATCCATATTTCCACATATTTCTTATATTTTCATGATTATCTCAACTTTCTTCTTAAAAAATGCTTTATTTGATTTTATCTCTTTCTTCTCCTATTATCTTTGCAACTTGGACTACTTGTAACCCAAGAAATCCTAAAGATACAAAATCCCTCCTTGAAAGATAATTTTTAGCCTTCTAAATGCTTCCACATCTTTCTTTTCTCATTATCTTAGTTATTCCTTTAGTAATTCATTTCTTTTCCTTTTTATTTCCTTTTTCTTGTTATTGGGCCCAATAGCCAACAAGGCCCTACGAACTCAATCACACAAGGCTATTTAGCAATGGAATCCAATCAATCACTTAAATCAACCAAATTACATAATTATACATTTATTGGGGAAATTTCATTTCCACCCAAAAGAACCCGAAATTGGGGTTGTAACAATTACTATGCCATCAATGTGGGTTTATAATTGTATATTTACATAGGATTCAATATGATGAAAAATCTTGACTACTGTAGAGTTACAAGAGAATCGAGATTTAGGGTCTCTTACTTGAAGAATTTTTAGGGGCCAATTCTAGATTGGAATGTCATGCCATAATTTTATATATAAGGAATTTGTTTGGGTACATTTCATGTAGAAGAAAGGAAGTGCTCGGAACCCATCATGATTATTGTACATCCTACTTCCTTGTTAGAGACTCATAGGTAAGTTGACAAAATAACCGACAAGTGATTATAATTACAAACCATACAATCAAACCAACATTGTAAATCTTGATACAAAACAAAAGAAATAGTTGAGATCCAATTATAGAAAGACCCATTGGACGTGGTTAAAATTCTACTGAGCCATACATCTTAAATAATCTTCTAATGGTATCTTCTGATTTTTCTAGGTTAACATGATGCATGACATCAAAGTGCACCAAAATTTTAACACGTCATACATGAAACTATCTAGTTTGTAAATAACACACTACCTTTTATTTTTAGTGATAGTATACATACTAAATGATTATATTTAGCCAAGGTTAACAAATGATATTACCATTGATTTCACCAATTCTAGGTTATAAAAGACCATAATTTTCTTGAACTCTTACGTAGAGTCCTATACTTATATTTACTGGAATATAGTTGGATATACTTGTAACTAATTGATTTATGTTATGAGGTGACATATTTGCTCTATAATATTAGTGTGACTATTGACTCCTTAGTAGGATCAAGGTTTAACAGAGCAGGGAGGGGTGTTGAATTGAGATATTCATAACTTACACAAAATTTGTTACAACTTTAGATTATATTGTAAAAAAGGTAAAACATGTAAGGTGTTGAGAGAATGGACAACCACAAATGAACATACATGTTTTAGTGGTCCCATCTTAAAATACCTTATCTCCACTAACTAGAGAGGTGAACCCCTAGGATTACCACTTGAGAGCACCTCGTATTACCTCACTAGGAGCACACAATAAGTAACCCCATTTTAGAATTTAAGTGTAACGTCCCCGGATTTTCACCTTCTCAAAACCCCATGGAGATGAGAAGACAAAATCCGAAAATGTTAGGCAATCGTTTCAGAGAGCGATGCGGAAGTGACATACACATACATGAACATACAACCATAACATTTCTCAACAATAACATGTATATTATTACAACATGAATTACATTTACATATTAAAAGAAGATTTACAAGTCTATGAACATGTATGCGAATTAGGATCTACACAATAGGTACAACTTGAACAACTGCTCACTCCCATCTTTTTCCGCCCATGCTATCACTGAACCTAAAACATACATGAAACAGTGAATCTACACACAAGGTGTTGTGCACGTGGGTAGAAAGATACATACTAATATGTTTGCATAATTGAAATAATCTTGAGAAAGAAAGAGTAAAAGAAAACATTTTTAAAGCGATAATCAGGTAAACACATATTTTTAGATGTCTCTTGATGTGTTTGTACTACTAAGTGGTGTCGCACTTCATTTTTCCCCGCCCCTTGGGCTATGGGGACTGAGTGCCAACCTTATATTTAGAGGGGAGAGAGAGATGTCGCACTTCATTTTTCCCCGCCCCTTGGGCTATGGGGACCGAGTACTGACCTTATATTTAGAGGAAGAGAGAGAGAATTGAGGGGGAGAGAGAGCATATATCCACTCAGTAGCTACAAACCATCTATATTCTTTTTGTTTTGTTCTTTAATGTTTTGCGGAGCATATACTACTAATACACATCTAAGAATTTATATGCAAACACAAGCATCCAAAATACATCATATCATTATGCATTCATGAAAACTAGTCTTATACTTAATAAAATCCACGTACCTAAGTTTAGAGATTTCTAATTTTTCCTGGACCGTCTACATCACTGGTCATCACCTGATTCATAACAATTAAATATCATTAATAGAAGGTTCACCATAATTAATGGTATCTTAGGTCCAAATTAGGGTTTAGGCCAAACCTAGTTTCAACTATCCCTAAATGAGTTTCCAATATTTTTATACTGATCAGTAAGTCATACTAAGGGTCTGGTCCAAATTTCATATTTTTCTGGTACTTTTCCTATTTTCTATAATTATTATGAGGATGTAATTAGGCAATAATGAGAAAAGGCCTAAAATTTCTCAATATATTAGGATAGGAGTCCACATTTAGTTAATAGATGATATCATAGGTCAAACTTATTTTTATCAGATTTAATTTCCATGATATGCTAATTATACCAATAATATGATATCAAAAGAAGCATTATCATCTACATTAAATATCATCATTATTTGTTCATCAAAGGTCTGATCTAAGGGTTGATTAATGTAGAGGACATTTTTCTAAATCCAGGGGTATTTTTGGGGGATTTATTGGCTAAGGGATCTATTTTTAATGTATTATCTAAGATCAGGTATATATATTAAAAACATGTAGTGATTTACCTCTAATGTGGGTCGGATCCAAGCAAGGATCCACTACCTTCAGGATCCATCAACCTGCCTTTCCAAAATCCAATCTTCCTATTCATTCTTGCGTCTGCCTACTCTCGTTTTCTAGCACTGTCGTGGCCTGAGATCGCAACCTCACAATTCGCTAGCTTTAAACTCTAGGAAGGACCAGCCCTTAAGATTCATCGAAGCTAAAGGAGATCGAGCGGCACCTTGGCTCCTCAGAGATGGATGAGGATCACAATCTGTATAGGCGGCTGTCTCCCCAACCTGTGAGGTGCTCTGTTTCCTCTGCCAAACAGAGCTCCGCTCATCTATAGCTCCAGTAGGATCATTGCTGCTCTTCGGCAATGTTAGGTTCGCAGAAAGAATGCACATGGATGTAGGCACCTCTCCTCATTGTGATCGCCGCTGATCAAAAGGTGGATCTTTGGCAATCCATGGTGGAGAAGGGTGACATACGTTCTCCCTTCTTGCCCCGATGAAACCTCCGCCACCTAGGAAGACTCCGGCGAGCAGGAACGTCCGGTGATGGCCTTCGCTTAACACCCATCCTTGAGTGTCGTCGTTGGGGGGGGTGATCTTCGGCGAGCTAGACGCAACCGTGTGTCTTTCCACCATTCTGAGGAACTCCATGACTAGCCAAAGTTCCAAGGTGGAATCCTGCTAGAACTCTAGGATCTTCAGATGTCTGCAGGTAACCGACGTCAGATCCTGGGTTGCCCTCTCCAACTCCACCTCCTCCTCATCGATGAGGATGAATCTGTGAGAACAACGCATGAAGGTGCCGGTGGACGAAAGCTAAACGAGTGTCCCCAATCATCTTCGATCGCCATAAAAGACTCACCCTAATACAAGAAGCTTCCTAATCTACTTGAAGTCATCTACGAGTCTCTTCCATACATTCCTCCTTCAGTCACTCTCTCATTCTCATTGAAAGATACCTCGCTATAGGCAGGATCTTGTTCTCTCCCTATACACCATCTCATGCCCCAATTTAGGAGTTGTTGGGATGTTAGGAGAGAGAGACAATGAGGACTCTCTCTCTTAGAACTCATGTTGATCCATATTTTGAGCACTAGCCGGTGCTGGAAACACATGACATGGTCATCGTCTATCCACATCTTGCGGGAGGTAGTGGATGAGTAGTTCTTATTCATCTTATGATCTAGGGTTAGGATAGGTCCAAACACCTATTATCAGACTAACGCACCCCAAAGTCCTATTGTTCGAGTGACAAATTGATATCACAATCACTAGTTCAAACAAATCAATGAACTTATCCCAACTATTAACATGTTTCAATAATTTTAATGACATTTAAACCTCAAATCTTAATAAAATAAGTCTCAAAAGACTTTATATGATCTTCATAACCCCATGGTTCATCAATATACCCCTCAAGCTCATTGTAACTACTCAATGGACCTATTGGTATCGTAAGGAAGCAAATCATTTAACCAACTCATTCGTCATATTTGAACACAATTATTGTTCTAATCACCAATTGGGTATCTGGTTCACTTTTTGAGTGAAAAGAGTCAGTAACTAGATAAACAATTCCTATATTTGATATCAATTCTCTAAATGACACACATGGTCCTAAAAATATACTATATTGGTTATCAAAACCCTAAAACCCGGGTTATCACATTCACCCCATCTTATATGGAATTTTGTCCTCGAAATTCAATGGATCTTATACTCAAGGTGGTATCAAGAGGCTTAGCTTCATATAGTCATCGCTTTTTGGTGCCAAGGCTATCATAGTTCTAGACGTACCCTAAGTTATCAACTTAGGTATTAGAGCGTAGGAGGTGTACCCACCCCACCTTATATAGGTTGAAGCATCATTTAATGTCTTAGTCATATCATGAAACAAATTTTCCTTTCTCTCTTAGGATTTACATCCCCATATCCCCTTAAGGATAAGGGTTTGTTCATATTTTTTTTAAGTTTAAGAGGAATTTGTTTATATGTCATGGTATTCAGATCATTCAAATCTAACATCATTAACATCTTAAAATGATTTCAGCATTAGAGGAGATTTATCTTCATCCTTGATATTAGGATTTTCTACTTAAGAAGGGCCTACATAACATGCTTTACCATTAGGGTTTCACCCTATGGTGTGATATTCATAATCAACTTAGAAGCATACATTGAGAAGGATCAAAGTTGCAAACTATATTTCTGATCATATATCCTATGATCCAAAAATATCTTTATATCGAGTTCATGAGTTCAAATTTTTATGTCTTGCATGTATTGTGTGAAGGAAAAAAAAGAGAATATACTAAGTGTATCCCATGATCTCAGCATCATATCTTTCATGTTTCATATGAAGGGGAAGAAATATTTTAAAGTCAAACTTATCATGATTTCAATCTTGGGTACTACATGTATTGTATAGGGAGGAAAAATATAGAATATGTCAAGCTTATACAAGTGACTCCTCATATCTAAATCATCTATATAGCTCAAGTGAGGTTTCTATCATCATATATTAAGAAAGAGAAGAAGAAGGGAGAACATGTATATTGAGTATCTTTTGCACAAAGCATCATACTCTCATAACTAGAGTTCATATATTACCTCACTTGCAACTAATGATGAGATTCACAAAATATGTCACTCCAGCTAGGACCTAACTCAACCAAAGGATTGACTTTATCATATGGGCCATCTACCCATCCTTTTCTTTTACCCAATTCTCACATATAGATTTGAATCATGCATAAGGACTCAACTCAACACTCGAGAGTAATCTAGTGTAGGACACTTTTTTTTAACACATATATCATATATTGGAGGATATGTCCTATGACCTTCTCCTTGTGGGTCTCACTCTCTCTGGAGTTCACCACATATCTCATCCTACCACTAGATATCCCCCTTGTATAAGAGCTTGAGGCTCATGCACACTCATTTCTATCTTAACTTAGCTTATCTTAAGTAGGGGAAAAGGGAATGTACTTTCATTATCAAGATTTTGCTTAAATTTTCCAAAATTGGATTCAACTAATATACAATTTAAATCTTTATAAGGAAACTTATACCATCAGAGATCAAACTTAGATAAGATTCTATATACTTATTTCCTTCATCTTTCTTTTGTCTATCTATCTATCACATAACCTTATGAGGCTCCAGACATCTAATCTAGATCTATTCTCTCTTCTAGACTGATGTCACTCCCTTTCACTTAGATTGCATGAACACTAACTACTCTCCAGTGTGAGGGACACATTTTTATATTTACATATAGGTAATAAAATATTATATAGTTTTTCTCCGAGAAGGCAGCCGGTAGAGAAAACTATCGAGGCTCGAGGCGATTGGAAAACAAAACCAAATCAGCAAAACGAGTGTCCCACACACAGTAGATAGTCTAGTACCATGTCACCTAGTGAAATGGTGAGAACAAGGTGTAGACTAGTGTATCTACCCAATACATATGAGCTCTATATGCAAAGGGTTTCAGACACTTGTCTAAACCTAGTTCTCGAACATCTAGGTTCTAACCTAGAGGCTAAGTCAAACCTTATTCCTATAGAACAACTTACTAAGTTTCTAGGATTTAAGGTGAAAGGTGGAATTTAGTTTTTATGTTTTATGGTGAGAAATTGTTAGGTGTAGCTATTGTTCATGCTATGATACCAACTGTAACGTCCCCAAATTTTCACCTTCTCAAAACCCCATGGAGATGAGAAGACAAAATCTGAAAATGTTAGGCAATCGTTTCAGAGAGCGATGCGGAAGTGACATACGCATACATGAACATACAACCATAACATTTCTCAACAATAACATGTATATTATTACAACATGAATTACATTTACATATTAAAAGAAGATTTACAAGTCTATGAACATGTATGCGAATTAGGATCCATCAACCTGCCTTTCCAAAATCTAGTCTTCCTGTTCATTCTTGCGTCTGCCTACTCCCGACTTCTAGTGCTGCCGTGGCCTGAGATCACAGCCTCACAATTCGCTAGCATTAAACTCTAGGAAGGATCAGCCCTTAAGATTCATCGAAGCTAAAGGAGATCGGGCGACGCCTTGGCTCCTCAGAGATGGCTGAGGATCGCAATATGTATAGGAGGCTGTCTCCCCAACCTGTGAGGTGATCTATTTCCTCTGCCAAATAGAGCTCTGCTCATCTGTAGCTCTAGTAGGATCATAGCTTCTCTTCGGCAATGTTAGGTTCGCAGAAAGAATGCACATGGATGTAGGCACCTCTCCTCATTGCGACTGCCGCTGATCAAAAGGTGGATCTTTGGCTATCTAGGGTGGAGAAGGGCGACATACGTTCTCCCTTCTTGCCCCGATGAAACCTCCGCCACCTAGGAAGACTCTGGTGAGCAGGAACGTCGGGTGATGGCCTTCGCTTAACGCCCGTCCTTGAGTGCCGTCGTTGGGGGGGTGATCTCCGGCGAGCTAGACGCAACAATGTGCCTTTCCACCATGCTGAGGAACTCCATGACTAGCCAAAGTTCCAAGGTGGAATCCTTCTAGAACTCTAGGATCTTTAGATGTCTGCAGGTAACCGACGTCAGATCCTGGGTTGCCCTCTCCGACTCCACCTCCTCCTCATCGATGAGGATGAATTTGTGAGAACAACGCAGGAAGGTGTGGGGGGACGAAAGCTGAACGAGTGTCCCCAGTCATCTTCGATCGCTAGAAAAGACTCACCCTAATACAAGAAGCTTCCTAATCTAATTGAAGTCATGTATGAATCTCTTCCATACATTCCTCCTTCAGTCACTCTCTCATTCTCATTGAAAGATACCTTGCTATAGGCAGGATCTTGTTCTCTCCCTATACGCCATCTCATGCCCCAATTCAGGAGTTTTTGGGATGTTAGGAGAGAGAGACAGTGAGGACTCTCTCTTAGAACTGATGTTTATCTGTATTTTGAGCACCAGCCGGTGCTGGAAACACATGACATGGTCATCGTCTATCCACATCTTGCGGGAGGTAGTGGATGAGTAGTTCTTATTCATCTTATGATCTAGGGTTAGGATAGGTCCAAACACCTATTATCAGACTAACGCACCCCAAAGTCCTACTGTCCGAGTGACAAATTGATATCACAATCACTAGTTCAAATAAATCAATGAACTTATCCCAACTATTAACATGTTTCAATAATTTTCATGACATTTAAACCTCAAATCTTAATAAAATAAGTCTCAAAATACTTTATATGATCTTCATAACCCCATGGTTCATCATATACCCCTCAAGCTCATTGTAACTACTCAATGGACCTATTGGTATCGTAAGGAAGCAAATCATTTAACCAACTCATTCGTCATATTTGAACACAATTATTGTTCTAATCACCAATTGGGTATCTGGTTCACTTTTTTAGTGAAAAGAGTCAGTAACTAGATAAAAAATTCCTATATTTGGTATCAATTCTCTAAATGACACACATGGTCCTAAAAAAATACTATATTGGTTATCAAAACCCTAAAACCTGGGTTATCACATTAAGAGTAACTAAATTCCTTTTCCATGCAAGGATCCAACAACATATCTAAGAATCAACATTTCCTTACCTTGCACCACCTACCCTACATCCTCCTTAGCCATGGAAGAGCTTCAGTCAATATTTGAGAGAGAAATTGATAGAGTGAGATATAATCTTCACAAGATAACAATTGGGGTTGTCTCTTTATAGTATGTTGTACTCATAAGAAATAAATCTCAAGGGAGTGATTATGGGATCCATGAGTCAAAACCTCACAGTTATAGCATATGGGGCATGTTGAGAATCCCCAAAATCCTCTTATTTATGGTTGAGGGTGCCTAATATCCAACAAACTTGATTGAGATAAACTCTACCCACATTAAGAGAGTGGGTGGAGACTCAATATATCTATTTGCAATTTTCTATCTAATGTCATGAATAATTGAGCATAAACAAAAATCGACAAAGATAGTACAACTGCTTGATTTTTCTTGGAAAATATCATTGAATGAATAGTCATTAGAGACTTTCATTAGTTTAGTCGGCTAAATATTTAAGACAATAATAAATTCAATGAGATCTCATCTTTCAATCTTTATGTTTGATCGACTGAATTTCCAAGAGGACACTAAATAGGATATTGGTGAATATGGATTCCCCACATAGTGCCGTTAGAAAATTTTCTTTGCAAAAGTTCAACCAATGTAGAGGTTCATATAGGATTTCTCCATACAATATAGTGAATCATAATTCATTCCAACTGAATATATACTACATGTTTGTGCTCAATTACAAGTCATACTTACAACAAAAATAATTTGCAATATATATATATATATATATATATATATATATATCTGTGTGTGTGTGTGTGTGTACTCAAGCTCTGTCTTTTTGCATAAAGATTCAATAGCTTTGAGGAAAGTATGCCCTTTTTTCCAATTGATTTTGAGGAATTTATGGATAGTGTGACGTTTGTTCCCACATATCTTATGTACAAAAATAGGCTTCTTTTCCAATCTCTCATGTATGGAGGTAACTAGGTACGCATAAAGGGTGCAATGTTAGAGCTAATACGAGGTTGACTTCCACAATTATGTCTAAAAGCATCTTCGTTCATTCGTAATTTGCTACTGTGCTAAGTCTATCTTGCATATATCCACACTTAAATATTTTGTTCTTGTACTTTATTATAAGAAGTCGTTTTTGCCTAGAATAAACTCTCAATCAAAAAGCATTTATAAAAAGCGATTTTTTCAGTCCAACCCATCCTGACTCTTTGACCAACATCTGATAGTTGTACCCACAAACTTATGCACAGAAGCAAACTAGTTGTCTAATAAAAAGAATAGTCAAAAGGACTATGGTGGTTTATCTTGTATTTACATGTTTAGAAGACGCTCATAAAGGAGGGTTTCTTCTATTTGTTTATCCCCTCACCCATTTCCATGCCTGAATATTATAAATTAACCAGTCCATCATGATCAGACGGATTTGTGTGGTCCACGAATTTGTCGCGGTCACAGTAATATTAATATTAAATAAAGGACTCTCCGACAGTGTATGTGTGCATGTATCAGTCCCCGCGCCTATACTAAATTCAAATAAAATTGCAATTTTAATAATAACAGAAGCATTGCTGCCTGCCGGAGTTTGGGCGTGTATGCTGCTGTTCTGCAGCATTTGTCTGTCCGGAATTGAGAGACACGTGGTCTTGGATATGAACGTCGATGTGGATGGGGAGTTTGGGGAGTGGCGGTCTCCAAATCCGAAGGGAGCGACAGGCTTGATTTGAAAAATCTATACAGAGATGGATGGAACCAGAATTGTTGTCCGTCCGTTTAACCCGAATAAGAAAGAGGGACGGTAGCCACAGTCGGGTCAATGGGCCGCAGAATGAGGCGTATTTATGCAACCTGGCGGCCCAAACTCGAGGTTCTGCCGTTCGCTTTGGTAGAGGGAGTCGGGCAGCCAGCAATCAGCTAAAGTTCAGGTTTCCGTGTTATTGGACAGAGTATTTACTTATTCTCCAACTTCTCGCATCCGTTCTAACTTCTAAGCATTTTACGTTCTAGCAACGAGAATAGGGAAACAAATTGTAACAAGAATCCCATGATATGCGGTTTCACGGTTTTAACCCAATCATTCCCAAATAACAACAATCATTGCCCGGATGATGAACTATAGCTGAAACTCGTTTAAGGCACGTTGATATAATCTTCAGAAACATCATACTTCGCCTATCGTGCGTTAATGAAATGATATTTTTTGGACTGCCATCTAACTTCAGTCACATTTTGGAGTCCTTGACAAATTTGATATATACCAAAATAAGATATTTCCGTAATGTCCAAAATATTCCAAAATTAGCTCAGTTAACGCAAGCTAAACATAAAATTTGTACAACCAGATTTCAAAATATAATTTAATATGATAAAATCCATATAATTGAACAGGCCCTTAATATCAATGGTTACACAAATACGTATGATAGGCTTCGACATATAAAAAGTATGTCGCATATAACATTTTTTTATATAAATTAAGAGCTAATTATGATTTTATCATTTAGAATGCAGTCATATACACACATGCACACAAACACACTCATACATACATGCACACACACATTTAACTACTAAATCAATATCTCTTGATTTAATGTATTCTGGCTGTTTGACATCAGCTAGAGTAGAAGGGGGATTTTTTTTAGTTGGTGATATCTATTCATGTCGTTGTCGGGGTCTCAACTTGAGAACTCTTAGTAACATCTCAGGATCTTAATTCTGGAGTGTCCCATCTTGAACAAAGGAAAAATATTTCTCTCTTAATCTGTCTCTCTCTCTCTCTCATATATATATATATATATATATATATATATATATATATATATATATATATATATATATATATATATATATATATATATATATATATATATATATATATATATATATATATATATATATATAAGGATTTTGTACATGAGTACATGTATCTTATGTGTATCCATCTTTATTTATGATGATTGCATAATTCTTCAGAATTATCTAACTTTATGGATGTGTGCATACCCCTTATATGACACATGTATGCAATATCACGTCAATCTTACATTTGTAGATCATCCAATCAAAGAAATTGTATATTTTTTTATCAACCATAAGTTCCTAAAACTACAGGAGCCGTTAGATGATATATTGTTGTATCTCGTGACACATATGTGGTATGGTTGTGATATTCTAAACACAGTTAATCCAGACAATTTTGATTGAATCCCTATGGTTGGATTTGATTAATAGATTTTAGATATGCCATTTTAATGGTCGATACACATAATTACATGTATCAGTTGACATATATATATATATATATATATATATATATATATATATATATATATATATATATGTACCTATGTATGTATGTATGCATATATGTAGCTCGTTTGACATAAAATTGTTAATTAATAGACTTTGCTTCGAGCCCACACTATTGTCTATTTTAGGTAACCCAAACTTTGGATCAATACCATTGATGGGATTTTCAAAGTTCAGAGCTAAATTTGTATTAAGAAAAAATAGACTTTTTAATCAAAACTAAAATTATGGATGAAATGGAAAAATTACATCAAGCTGATAATATGGGCTTACTGGAATGATTGAAGATTGTGGTTCATATGGAAAGCGACAATATCATGTATTCATTGACTCAATGTTTATGCTTTGATGATAATTAACTTTTTTTTGGTCACCCAAGCAAGCTACTCCTTTATTGATATAAGGAAGGGCCCAACACCACTTCCTTGATGATGATTAACTTACAAATACTTAAGTAGAATTATTATTCTTTTGTCATCTTTTGGAGTAATCATGGATAATTATATGTAGATATCACAAAGTTATTATATGAAACCAATGCAACCTTTATCATCAACAAAATAAGTCCAAAATTTTAAGTCAAGCCTTGATATGCAGAAGCACAACTTGCACCCTCAAGTGAATGATGTGCACTCATCCATGAACTACTCGGAGTACTCTCATTTTTCTATAATACATGCACTCTCACGTTCACAACATGCATGGTCTCAGAAGTTCTCAACACACACAACTCTGATGTGCAAGACATACACCACTCAAGCACCAAATGCACCGTATCAATTGTAACTCTCTTGACAATCAATTCCATGCACAACATGCTAGGTTAATGACACATCGTGTAATCTTATTGATACCCATTTCCCATAACATTAAGAACATTGTATACATCCTCGTGCACGACATTGGTTTCGATTTCAACTTTTCACAACTGCCTGTATGCACGATGTGCACCACCACATAGGTGAAAGTAATATAAAGACTGGGATGATGGTTATTGAGAGATATCTTTTATTCGATCTGTCTAAACTTGGGAGAGAAGAGGGTAGGTGACTCCAAAGGCGGATCTGCTTCACAAGAGACTGAAAGGAAGAAGAAAGTAGGCTTGGAGGTAGTTTTCTATCTCTCTCTCTCCGCCCTTGGAAGATTCACAAGTAGCTCTGTTGTAGTGTATTACCCCTTTATAATTGTTGTCTCATATACTCACTACTTTCTACTCTATTTTCTTATATTTGCTTCAATATACTTGTCAAATCTGTTGATGTCTGACTGTGTATGTAGATCACCAACCTTGATGGAGTATATTTTCTTATATTTGATGTATGTTGGGAAATTTGACTTCAAAATAGGTAGCAGAAATAGTTTTTTTACTACCATATTATCCATAAACCAGCGGGCCGCATCAATAACTATAATATGGAATAGATGGTTTTGATGATATACCTGGTCCTGGAGCAAGTCCAACGACATCTCCTCATTGTTGTAGATGCACAACTTCCTTCTAGTTGTACTAAGACTCATCTGACTCCTGCGCCTCATGGTCTACACCACAGACCGCAGGATGACGTTGTCCTCTTAGTAGAAGGAAACAACCTCCATGCCTCTATAGAAGTCCACATGGACCGCCTAGAACTCTTGTCATCCTACCAAAATAGATAGGAAGGAGTTGTCCCTCCCATTGATGTACTAGTCACCAACTTGCCCTCCAACAATTGCTTCTCCCTTGATATCCCTCCTTTTAGCGTGTAGGACTTGCATCGGCTCTCTATTTGTTACCACAATAAGAGAGGACAACAATTGTCAGAATCAATTAGATTGTGTTCTGGGAAGCCCCCATTACCCCTCTATTTATAGGAGGGGTTAGGTTCTGGGTTCTCCATATGTGTGGGAGTGGAAGGGACCGAAAGATCTTGAATTTTCGCAGCCTACAACCACCAAACTCATCCGTTGGCAACCAAGATGGTCCTTTAGGACGTGATCCAATTGTCTCACTCAGTGAGATAGTCATTTTGTTGTTTCCAAATCGCACATGAATGTACCAATTCATTTCCAATTAAGGCTAAACATCAATTCCCCAACATGTATTTGTGTGCTTGGTTTGATATCACCATATCATGACTAATTAGATTCTATCATCAACCAACTCATAGTTTGATCTTATGTGTTATTGTTGTCTATCTACCTTCCACAATAAAAACCAGTCAGGGACATAATGAGGATGTATATTTACTCTTGACATCCGTATGATCTCATCCTTCAAGTCATGTACTTGAAGACATATTTCATTGAGTAATATCATAATCTAGACATTTATTATGTTACATCATTATCTCATAACTGAATTAAACATAAGAAATTGGAAACTTGCCTTTTATTAGTAATCAATTCATTTACATTTATTCCATTAAAATCATCAAATGATTATCTCTCTTTTCATACATACCAACAATGCCTACATGGCACCTACTAGTCATGTGGTGAACAACAACAACTAATATTACAATATTTTTTTCTTGTTTATCTGATTGTTGTAGATTATTTAAAATAATGAATGACCTAGGTTCTCTATGTTGCTGAATTCATATAGATTCTCTATGTACCTAAATTCATACCTTAAGGGAGGTATGGGTTGAGTAGGGTTCAATTGGATATCTTATTGGTATCATATGAAAATCAAATAAAGATTCCTTCATACAAAAGTCTCATTGTTTGTTCAATAAATTGGAGTTATGATTTTCTATGGATCTATGATTAATAGATGAAAATAATTAACTATATTATAATGTGAGAAGTGGACAAGAGAGATAATGCAATATGTTTCATGTAATATTTCATCATGTTGTTAATAGGTGTTTGGGGTGCCAAATGGATTCATCAAATGGACCATTTGAAAGATAACACATTGCAACCTTAGATTAATTTAGAACTAAATATATGAATCAATATTTTCTCAATCAAATTGCATGTTTATGAAGTTTCTTTGTCTCTCTGTGGGTTCAATATACAACTTATTACCTGAATTATTGCAGGTAGCAATGAGTTGCTTTGATTTATTATTTATAGCACACTCTATGCACACATGAACTGTTGGTCCCATTTTTGGGGGGACAAACTTATTTATTTATTCAACTTGACTCAATTCGATCTTATTGTTTAATTTCTTGAGATACATTTTCTACAACTATTTAATTCTTGTGTTTAATAAGAATTTTTGTAGAATTAAATGCCTTTCATTTTTCTTAGTGGGATCCATGCTTGGTGCATATCCAGTATAGAATTAAACTCCTTTCAACTTTTTCCTCTCACATTGAGAGGGAAAGCAAATCTATCAGTTCAAGAAATGGAGAAGGGTACCATTCAAACATAAAATACCTTCATGAGAATCTTTATTTATAAGTTCTTCCCACCTAGGAAGAGGAGTGATATCTTAAAGAAGATCTCCATCTCTGATAAATAAGGAGGAACTCTAGAAAGATCATGTGAAAGATATAAGGAGATAATCCATAGGTTTACCACCACAAATTTGTTGACCTAAGTGTTATACATTGTCCATATTTTGATGATGACTTAACCATTCCATTCATATATATTTAATATGTCTATTTGAGATTGATTTTAGGCATTAGGTATAAGAAAAGGATCATTTCCATCAAGCCCTATCTATATTTAGTTTAAGTCAAAAGCTACACAAATGCACTTTCTTGGAAAATTCCCTAAAACCTTTAGGACAATTTTTGTAACCATATGTATTAATGCTATGACTTGTAACTAAGATGAGAAAAAACCACGAGCCCTTAATTTGAACATTTAATCACTCTAATTATATTTTTCAGAATTGATCATAGGTTTATTAACAGTTGAGTTTCCTTCCTAGAAACTTGACTGGTGACTTGGATCAATCTTAGAAAATGCTTAGAATCGATTGAGTTTTCCCAAAACAAACTCGACTGAATCCTTGCACTAGAAAATATGATTTGAGTGATCGACCGAGTTTTATCTAGGATAAACTTGACTGATGCTTCAAATTTTCTTTGTCATATAGTGCAATGATTGAGTTACCTTCATTCAAAATCAACCGACTGCACTGTATGGAGTTTGTAGAAAAAGTGATTCTAACCATTGGAGTGTTACAAACTTGAAATTATATTTTTTGCAACATCCCAAATGACAGAGAAATGTTCCTTAGTGCTCCTAGCCTCTAGTGGACATTCCCAACTATAAATAGGACCTCTTGGAGTTCATTCTAAGGTTTCTCCTTCATGCTATTCAAGCTCCTAGCTATAGTTGAGTGAATCTAGTCCACTTGAGCTCCTTTCTCTCTCTTATTTGCAAATAAAAGCTACCATATTAGTGAGATAGGATATGTGTGAGAGATATACTCCATTGTAGTCTTGTAAAGCTTTCAAATATTCCCTTTCCCTAACCCCTTCCTTCAAGATAAAGTTGGTGATAACTTCTTCAAGTGAAGAAGAAGATGCCAGGCTTCTCCACATGGAAGCAGAAGGTGTAAAAGCTTATTCAAGGTGAAGGAGAAGGTCAAGGATGAAGTTTCGGAAGTAGAGTGTGTAAATCCTTCAAGGAAAAAGACTCGGTGCAAGAAGGGGATCTCCTTGGCAAAGGTGTCTAACTACTTGCAAGAGTGGATAAGACCTTGTAGAGGTAGAAGACTCTATCTCAAAGGATAGGTAAGTCCTTGGTTAGTTTATTGGATCCTTTTGGTTCTTAAAAAGGAGGCTGGGTATCCATGGACCAAAAAAGGAAGGTCATCTTGTATGTCTTACAATGGAATATAAGTATACATGGGTTGCAAAATCCTAGAGCTTGACCTCTGTAGATAGTGGACTGATTTTATCCTAGTTTGGAGATTGGAACCACTCTACATATCTTGTTCTTGTGTTTTTTTCAATCTCTCTCATCCTTGCTATGTATGATTAGTTGCACTACAAATTCAATATTTTAAATCCAATATCTTGTAGTAACTTGAAGGTCTAATGAATCTTGTTTAAGTGCTTTTTAGATCAATTCACCCCCTCTAGAGCCCATTGATCCAACAAGTGGTATCAGAGCCACAATCTTCTCCAACAAATCTCATACAAGACTAGAAGATGGGCGACAACCTACTTGGTTCTCTCAACTTGGAAGGCGGTTTATCCATGAGATCCCCAATCTTTGACGATAGAAACTTCCTCTATTAGAAGAGGAGGATTCAGTTCTACCTTCAAGGAATGAGCTAGGACATGTGAAAAGTAGTCATCATTACATACAAGGAGCCTGCACGAGATGTAGCTACTTGGGATGAAGCTACATTCAAGAAGGCTCATCTGAATGCAAAGGCTATAAACATCATCTATGCAGCCCTCACTCCCTCTGAGTTCACCAGATCTCATCTTGGGATATAAACCATGAGACATGGACAAAGTTGTGCATCACCTATGAAGGCACAAAGAAAGTCAAGGAGTACAAGATCTACATGCTCAAGGCTCTCCTTGAAAACTTCAAGATGGGAAAGAAGGAGAAAGTGGTTGAGATGTATACAAGGATCAACACCATCATCAAAGGACTTTCTTTGTTGGTTCACATCATGGATAGAGGGACCATCAACTGTAAGATTTTGAGGTCTCTCCCCAAGAGATGGGAATCCGAGGTGACTTTGATTGAAGAAGTTAGAAGCCTTGGTGACATATCCACTAAAGAGCTCATTGGAAACCTTCAAGCTCCTGAGCCAAGACTTGACAACAAGAGGAATATTAGAAGAAAGAATAGAAGGAATCAAAGAAGATCAAAGACAATACATTCAAAGCTGAAGTGGAGGCGATGATTCTCCAACAACAACTTTCTTTCCAGTCCTCTCCTCCTTCCTCAAGTGAAGATGAAGCCCCTAGTGACCATGGAGCTAACTACTCTAAGGGGAATCACTTTAAAGAAAAGCCATCCTCCTCCACTCCAAGGTGCTATGAATGTGGGAAACAGGGACACTACAAGAATGAGTGCCCCAAGGCCATGAAGTCCTACCACAAGAGCAGCTCCAAGGAAAGGGAGGACTACAAGAAGGATGGAAAGTATAAGAATAAGATCAAGAAGGAAAGAAAAAGTAAGGATGTAGCCCGTGCCGCATGGGAGGAGTCTTCTTTTAGTGATTCCATCTCCAATGAGGGAGAATGACACCTTGCACTCATGGACTCTACTAGCGAAGACATTGGTGAGGTAAGTGAAGTAATCTTACGTGAGTTATCTAAAGAAACCATCATTGATATGCTTAATGTTTCCCTCTCTTCTCTTTCCAAATGAAAATCTAATAAGAAGAGTTTAGGGAAAATCACCGATGACTTGTATATTAAGCTTGATATCATCCTTGATCAAAATGAGAAAATCATCTTGATAGTATTGATTATTTGCAAGGGAAATTTCTTGATCTTAAGCTCCAATACAATGGAGTTTAAGTACATAATGGTATGTACCTTAAGAACATCAATAGTATTAAGGAGGAAAATCAAGCCCATCTTGATGAGCTTGGTTTACTTAGAACTGAAAATGATGATCATAAACGTTCTTGTGATGCTATTAAAGATGAAAATAAAATCTATCTTGATGAACTTATCATACGTAGAACTAAAAATGCTAGATTGCTTGCTCAAATTAATGATCTTTCTTCTAGACCTCTATTACCTAGTAATGAGGTAGCTAGCATTTCTCTTGAGAGTGATTCTAATAACACTAAAACCCTTTGTTTAGAGGCTGACTTACTTCATGCACAAGATGATCTTTCTAGATTATCTTCTACTATCATTACTCTTAGTGATGATAATCACAAACTTAGAGCTTCCTTGTAGAAATTCTTTAAAGGGAAAAAGTCTATCAATGAAGTTCTAGATCACTCTACCAAACAAGTTGGTATGATGCTTTGGGATATATAGGGGGATCTGGCAAAGAGAAAGAGTAAGGGTATGGGTAAGAAAAAGAGCAAGGAACCTCCTTTCTTCCATGGAGAGTCATCCATCTCTAAGAACCCTCTAGTTTGTGTACATTGCAAGAGTGATGACCATTACTCTCTACTTAATGTCCTTATAGAGAGATGGGGACCAATCCAAAAATGAAATGGGTCCCCAAGCTAACACTAGATCCCAAGGTTTGAATTGGGAACTGACATCTTCCTTTCTTGTAGGTAAAAGGAAAATAGATTGTTGATAGTGGTTTCTCAAAGCACATGACAGGTGAAATCAACCACTTTAACCAATTCACAAAGAAGAAAGGAGGATCAATGACATTTGGTGACAACAACAAAGGTGAATTGATAGGTGAGGGTGATGTAGGTAATTCACTATGGATTAAGAATGTTCTTCTTGTGGATGGATTAAATCAAAATTTGATTACTGTTAGTCAATTATGTGATAATGGCTATCTTGTTATTTTTATTGCACTATAATGCTTGATTCTTGATTCCCTCTCCTACGATGTTATATATAAGGGAACTAGAAATGGTAATCTCTATGTTATTGTTGTTGACTATACTAAGCCTATTATTGGTAGATTTCTTGATGTCATTTCAAATGATATATCTTTGTGGCACCGTAGGCTTGGTCATGTAAATATGCATCAATTGAAAAAGTTGAGCTAAAAGAAATTGGTCAAAGTACTTCTAAAACTAGATTTTAATAAGGATGAGGGAATGCCAACCTTTTACCCAAGGAAAGCAAATCAAATCATTCTTTAAATCCAAAGGAGTCCTTAGTACCAAGAGAGCTCTTGAACTTCTTCACATTGATCTATTTGGACCAATGAGAACACAATTTCTTTGTGGTAGTAAGTATTTCCTTGCGATTGTCGATGACTTTTCTCACTTTACTTGGACATTCTTTCTTGTTTCAAAAAGTGATACTCTCGATGTTTTCTCGAAATCTTGTAAATGAGTTGAAAATGAAGCCTCTTGCTGGATTTTCTCTATCCATAGTAACCATGGGGGAGAATTTGAAAATGAATTGTTTGAACATTTTTGTGAGGACTCTGGGTATGCACATAACTTTTCTTCACCTAGAAAACCTCAACAAATTAGGGTTGTAGTGTAAGGCCCCTAAACTTACTTAATGAGTTGAATGAGCTTAATTATCATAATTAATTTCTTATAACCCTAATATAACCTTTTGATATGCTTTGAAATCATAAGACAAGATTAAGTTTCAAATTTGGTCCAATTTGGACACTGTTTGAGCAAGTTATGCAATTTTATGCACATTTTGGACTTTTCTACAATTTAACCAATCAAGAGGTTTTATTTGCAATTTATCACTTGCATTATGTTCCTTGGATATTGTATCATCATTCTTGATCTTGTTGATCCATGGGGTGCCTATTTAAACCTTGGTTTGAAGGCTCCAAGGGTATTTTAGGGTTTTCCCCTTCACGGATGAGCTACCTTTAGTAGCTATCAACTAATGAATTATTTGATTGGCTGGGAAATTCGACAAAGGAAATATAAGAAGGTCTATACCCATGGTGGGGGAGCTTCTTGTGTGTGTGCTTGTATATTCTTAATAAATTAAGGCCATGGACACTTGGATAGATACTAGAACTTCAACTTTTTCCTTTTATTTATCTTAAAGTGTCATATACTTATCCCCAAGCACCAAAACGAGCCATTTTATCTCCATCACCTCCCTCCTTCTCCCAACCTCGTTCTACCTCTATTCATCTGCGAATTTTTCTTCCCAAGGAAGAAGAAAGTGGGGATCTTCTTGGAGAAAGGCTCTAAGGTTGAAATTGACTTCATTTTAGGGTTGAAAAAGCTTCCTTCTAGTGATCTTGACATAAAAGTGTAAGAATTCCCTTCTTTCCTCTATCTATTTCTTTGTTATCCTTCCTACTAGATTTCTCCAGGTCATAACCTTGCTTTTATATGGTAGAAATTGCTCTAAAGCTCTAAAACCCTACCTTTCTTGCTCCTTATGCTTAGGGTTTGCTCATTTAATGAAGAAAGGTGCTAGATGGACGAATTCATAGCTTACTCTTGATTTTATACCCTACATGCTCGAGATTTCTTCTATGTGGGGGCTTTATCTTCTCATTATAGGCAATTTTTATAACTTTCTCCACATTTATTGCTTACCATAAGCTTTCTAGATCATGTTCTTGCTTGAAAATGATGATTCATGCACTAAAAAGCTATGCTTGACTTGGATTTTGATTTTATAATGTTCCCTATTCTGATTTCAGTTCTAGATGAACCTGTGATCATGTGTACATTATTAATAAGGTATAATTTGACTTGGATCAGGTTGGTTTGACAACCTATGGTGCTAAGCACCTATCAAACAATGGTCAATTTTAAGGTTTAAAGCTGATTTCTTCTATAAACCATGACCCGATGATGGTACCATTGCAACAACCCCATGGTGTTGTCTTTATAACAACTCATGGTCGTGATCAAGGGTGTGAAATTATGATTACAACCTATGGTCACCCCCTTAGGTCAGGTTTTGGATCAATTAGAAGTATAATGACCAACCATTAAGTACCCTACTGATGATATCAATCAATGATGACATCAACTTAATATTTGATTTTGATTAATGCATATAGTGTTGATTTAACAACCTATAGTGATTTAATGATCACTGATGATGGTGGATCAGGTCTCTACAATCTATGGTGAGTTAAGCATTGTAGTTGTGGCATCAATTAAGCCTTAGACCAATGGTTTCTTGGGTCATTTGATTCAATGGTCGGACTTATACTGTAATTGATGGTTTTAACATATGAACTTGACCCAATGGTTAAGATCTAATGTTTATTCCTCCAATAAAGTGGAATTATAGATAATTTAATATGTTGGTCCTAATAATGTGATTTATATTGTTTCCTTTATATGATCAACTTAAGGAGCTTAATTGTTGATAATGGATGGCTTGTTTTAAATGAACAATCAATTGTGGGTCTTACCCTACTCTCAATGGAACTTTTTGTGTTGTTAATGAAGGGAAGTATAGGGTTAGATGATGAATCTTTCTAGAGAAAAATCAAGGACTTCATAGGTGGTTTATCCAATGTGTTTACTTATGTAAATAATCAACGGTCTTACATTTTTGACATCCAATGGTTCTAGGTGACATTGTGGTATGGTGATATCGGTTGAATGATGATGGAAAAAATGGAGGGTTACCCTTCATAAGGTAGTCTTACCTATTCACTCATATGAATAGAAGGGATGATAATCATATTGTGTTGATATGTAACCCTAATGAGGTATATCTTGTTATACCTAACTTTAATATAACTAAATGATGGTAATTGTGTAAGAGTAGTCCTTGAATGATTAATACAATCATGGAGTACTCTGTATTATTGTTGAAACCATAGTATGCTATAACCTGATGGTTACACCTTCATTTATGTTTTGGTTCATACTTGAGAATAGTATGGAATGTGATGGTGATTCTTCTCCTTATTCATCCATGATGTAATAAAGGAATGTTCTTAATATTAATATAACCCTGCTATAATTGTTTATGAATATCTCCTAGCTCATTAATGCAATATTGTGCTGATCTAGTGTATTATATGTAAGTGATGTTGTTGAGCCTTTTTATAAGGCATGCAAAGATAATGATGATCTTACAGGGAATAATATGATGGCCTTAATTACCTTTGGGCATGGTTGAGTCCTGAATGAGGTGTAATCCTCTTATGTTGATAAGGGTTGATACCCTGTGATATTGTGAAAAAGGATTTATATCTTGTCATAGTATGATGGCTAGTGTGGTCTCATGAATGGCAAGTGAATAGTACCATGTGATGATGAGATGATAAATTATTTTTCACACATTTTATATCTTTTCAAAGTTGTAATATTTATATGCCTTCTAGAAGTGAATTAGGGTTTGTATGTCCACTTGTTTGATGCAACCTTAATTCACCCAATTGGCATAACTAATCAAGTGAAACTATAATCATGTCACACCCTATGCCATAGATCCATCTGAGTGTCAGAATTTGCCAGATGGTGAAACGAGTATTCCTAAGGGAAACTCGAAGCACATACTGTTGAGTATGTGGGGGTGGCAAGTTGAGGATATATCCTTGTCATCCACAATACAGATTGTGGAGGTTGGCTATAGTCATGCCTCATACATCTGATGTGATTGAGAACGACTGCGGTCGTGTCTCAGTGATTATATATGTGACAAGATTGGAGGACAATTGCAGTTGTACCTCGGATGGTAGGATATGCATACCCACCTCCTTTGACTAGGGTCGTGACTTGTACCGAGGACAGACTAGGCTGTTAGCAGCTTGTCCTTATGTGTCACTATGGAGGACCCATTCTAACCGGGGGAGGAGAAGATCTTAGGAGTCTGACTCTTCCTAGTTCTTGTATGGCACTGATTTTGACTTAGCAGTGGTCAGTTGGATTTTGAATGGTATCCTCAAATTCCTCAGGGCATAATAAAAGATGTAATACAATGATATATCATATCTGTTTAGGGATATACATGATGCTTCACATTGGATGATAACCCTTGTTTGTTATCATTACATAAAGATGATGCTTAGTGCAATTAAGAGATAGTAGATATACTAATGTTTTGGATATGCTTAAGATTGTTGATGCGTACATACAATAGCCATGTTTATGTTGATAACTATAATGCTACTACTGATTATAATCATGATGTTGGATATCTCATGTTGTTAGTTACGTTTAGCATGCTAGCCATGCCTTTGTAACTAGAGATGCATATACTCCTAATCATACTTATCCAGATAGTTGTGTTTATATTGTTAGCTCTTCTTCTGATATTGATATGTTAAACCAATTAGACATTCTCATGTTGTTAGCTATGATATGTTACTATACTTGCTCATGATGCTAGATATGCATATGCTACTGAATTGCTTATATTGTCAACAAGATAAAGAATGATAGTCTGGCTAATGATGATAGTTATTGTCTACTCCTTTATGTATTTTGTTAATCATCAGTATTGCTGATCTTATTTGTTATATCTGATTAAACTTCTTAATTGTTTAATTATTTAAAAATGTTATACTCAATAAACATTGTTGGACGTTATATCTCTTGCTGGGACATGGGTCTCACCTTTGTGGTTCACTACATTTTTTTAGATAATCAGAAGTGACAAAAACAAACATGTGGCAGCAAAAAGGATCTATAGTAATTAATCTTTGATAAAGTTAATTAGATGTCTAGTGTGTCCTAGATTCGTCCCTGTACTCTCAGGTCCGGGTAGAAAAAGTTTGTATATGGTGTTTCAAATGAATCGAAATTTTGTTTGCATGTTAATGCTTGTTTGTGTGACATATACAAATATTGTTCTCCTGTGTATATATGTTGTGGCTAAGGAGATAGATCAATTTGTATCAAATTCTTGGCATAGTATGGACATAAGAAAGATTTTGGGATCTAATGCAAATGTTTATGAGTGGGTGCTAACACTAAAATTGGTTTTAATTTACCCATATTTTTGGGTATGTTATTCATTAGTGATTGATTGTGTTTTATGTTTTGAGTAATCTCGTTTAGTATAACAGGTTATCACATGTAGAGAGAAATAATAGATTGCTACATGAAATGTCTAGGACCATGCTTCTAGAATATGACACTCCAAAGAAATTTTGGGCCAAAGTTGTTAACACTTCATGTTTTTTGCAAAGTTATTCACTCATCCATCTTTAAAGAAAACCCCCTATGAGTTATGGGGTGGTAGAAAGCCTTCTATTGATTAATTTTATATTTTTTGGTTGTCCTTATTTTGTCTTGAATACCAATGATTCCCTCAAAAAGTTTGATGTGAAATATTTCAAGGCTTTCTTTCTTGGCTATAACACTACCAATAGAGCTTATAGACTATTTAATAATGAATTGTCTCAAGTTGAAGAATCTATCCATGTTAACTTTTTTGAAACGAACCCCTCTATTTCTAAGAATATTGTGAATGATGATGTTGTAGATGAGGTGATCCCGCATTAAAAATAGCTCAACATTGTTGACAAAGGAAAAGAGGTGATAGTTGATGAAGAAAAGAAGGATTCAACTCCCCGCTTTGAATAACATCATCCTAAAGAGTTCATCATAGGTAATCCTTTTGAAAGGGTGAAGATGCAAGTTGCATACAACAAAGAACAACCTGACAACACCTTCATCTCACAATTTGAGCCCAAGAATGTGCAAGAAGCTCTTAAAGATGATGAATGGATCCTAACCATGCAAGAAGAGTTAGAATAGTTGGACATGAACAAAGTGTGGAACTTAGTGAAAAGACCAAATGATAGGAAGCATTGGCACCAAGTGGGTCTACCGCAATAAGATGAATGAAGGCAGAAAAGTGGTAAGAAATTGCTCGAGGCTACAATCAACATGAAGGTATTGATTTTAATGAAAGTTATGCTCTTATTGCTAGACTTGAATATATAAGAATATTACTTGCCTTTGATAGCTATAAATTCTTGCTTTATCAAATGGATGTTAAAAGTGCATTTTTGAATGATACAATAGAGGAGGAAGTCTTTGTGGCTCAACTTCCCAGATTTGAACATGATAAATTGCCTAACCATATTTATTTGTTGCAAAAAGCTCTCTATGGACTCAAACAAGCCCCTAGAACTTGGTATGAGAAACCAAAGAACTTTTTGCTAGAAAATGGATACATCATGTGCAAAGTATATTATACTCTATTTCTAAAACACATTTGTAGCAACTTTTTGATCTTTCAAATTTATGTATATGATATTATATTTGGCGAAAGTGATCTTGATCTCTGCAAGGCGTTTAATTCTCTTATGTAGAGTGAGTTTGAGATGAGAATGATGAGGGAGCTTAATTTCTTCCTCAGCTTCCAAATCATGCAAACTAAGGAAGGTAACTTCATCAATCAAGGCAAGTACACAAGCGAACTCTTAAAGATCTTTGGGATGGAGAACACTGAGCCGATAGACACCCCTATGTCAAACACCACCAAGGTTGACAAATACGAAGAAGGTGAGAAAGTGGATGAGAAGCTCTACAGAGGTATGATTGGAAGTTTATTATATTTAACTGCCTCTGGACCTGACATAATGTTTAGTGTTGGATTGTGTGCTTGATTTCAATCAAGTCCTAGGAAATCACATCTCATAATGGTTAAGAAGATTTTGAGGTATCTAGCCAAAACTCAAAATTTTAGACTATGGTATCCCAAGTCAATGGATTTTACTCTTACTTCCTATAGTGATGTTGATTGTGTTGGGTGTTTGATTGATATAAAGTGCACAAGTGACACTAGCTTCTTCCTTAGACCATTCATGGTTTCTAGGCTCTCTAAGAAACAAAACAAAATGGCTCTTTCAACTACTAAGGATGAATACATTGTAGCTAGGAATTTTTATGCCCAAGTCGTATTGATGAAGAAAATGCTCTAAGACTTTAACATTCATTTTGGTTCTTCTCTTATCAAATGTGACAATACTAGTGAAATTAATCTCTCTTATAATACTATATTTCATAGTAGAGCTAAACATGTAGAGGTCCTTCACCACTTCCTTCATGACCAAATTGTAAAAAAGGATATTTATATCATGAATTTGGACACAAAGAATCAGCTTGCAGATATTTTAACTAAACCTATAGCTAGAGAGAAATTTACTTTTATTAGATCAAAACTACTTATAACTACTCTTGATGATGTTTATATGCCTCCTAGCTAATTGTTCATATATCTAATATGTTCTTTCTCACCTTATGCTTGGTAAGTGCTAAGTTTGCCTAGTTTTAATTCCTTTTTTGCTTGTTTGGACTATTTTTGCAAATGCATGTTTTATCACAAAATGGTAGCTAGTGATGAGTGAATGTGCCTAAATATGTTCAAAATGCATGAAAAGCTAGAAAAATAATATATGGCACTATGGAGTCCTATAATTAAATTTTTTATCTTTTAGACAGACTAACCAATCGGTCAAGTTTGACCAGGTAGAAACTTGACTGATCCCAAACTGAGGACTGGACTAAAATGTAGTATTGATCAAGTTTCTAAAACACAGATATCAACTAACACCACTGTTGGGAAATTTTTATAAAGGTTGTTGGCCGATGTTTCTCCCTCTCAACTCGAGAAATTCGATTGATGGCCACTCTTCAATGTTCATCATCCAACCCTGGGACAAACTCAACCTCTCATAAACCCCCTTCCTAGCCTTGATCAACCCTCCTTTCCTCTTACAACCTTGACCTAGGTGGTTAGGAAACCTGATTCTTACATTTACCTCTTCATCTGGGGGTCATTTCCTATCTATATGACCTAAATGGCCTCCAATCGTAGGAAGCGATCCAGACCAGCTAGAGTTACTCTTCCTCCACTTCTCCTCGACATGTCTCCTTTGATGGAACCTGTAACATCCCTGACCTGGGTTAAGGCTTAACCCTAGAGGTTTTGCTTAAATAAGTCAATTTATATTCTTGTCTTTATCCTTTGAAAAGTAATTAAGGCTCAAGTGGAACTTATTTTTCAATTTTAGTCCTTTTTGAATAATGTTGAAACAATGTTTTACTTGTTTTCGACTAAAGTGCAAATTACCCAAGTTGAGGGGTTAACTTGCAAATGTTACATGATAAAATGTTCCTCAAGTGTTGAAGCATAATAAGAATGAGAATGATGTAGATTTATGGCTTGTGAAAGCCTGAGCACCAAGAAAGAGCTTATTAAACAATGTTTGTGCATTAAAACCTAGTTTTGGTGTAATGTGCAATTTACCCAAAACCTAGGGTTCAATATGAAAAATACCACTTCTAGAGAGTCTCTAATGTTTCTTGGTATTAATTAGAGACAAGAAAATCAGAGTGGCATCTCATTTGAATCTCTTAGGAGGAGAGAGAATCTTGATATTAAAATAATCAAGATTTAAGCATAATTGAAACCCTAATTCAATTTAATGCAAAAGTAAATATATTAATGGAAGTGCCCTTCAACAAAAAATGAGATGGTTGAATTTGCATAAGTGTGAACGTCCTTGTGCCTTTCAAAGGCCACTAAATATCTAAAGTGAGTGGAGAGCCCAGTCACATTAGTTAACTAAAAAGTAATATCCACTCAATTTTGGATATTATTATTATATTGATTAAGGTGCTTAATTTGTTTTCTTTTAATTCATGGATAATGAAGAAGAATTAAAAGGTGGGGAATATGGCTTCTTATTCTAGGGATGTAGGGGAGTAGGTGGCACCAATTTTGGGAATTGAAGGAATTATCTATCACTTTCTCTCTCATTGAAATTCCCTTATATACATCCCATTTTCAACCCACATGAAAGGATTTTTCGATCCCTTTTTCTTTCCTTGCTTTGGCTGTGCACAAAGGAGCTTAGGAGAAACAGGAGAACGTGCCACAACCTGTAGGTAAGCTCCATAGTCATCTTCAACCTTGATTTCATGGTGGAAATCGAAATTCAATGCTTAATTTCTTCTTTTCTTCATTCAATCTTCAACCTTGTCCATTCATTTCACTTAAAGACTTGAGAACGGGCCTTGGAAAGTTGAGAGAGCTTCATCCACTATTGAGGAAGTGAAGCTTGAAGCTTGGATTCAACTTTGAAGGCAGGTTATATAACTTGAACTCTTACATGTCATTATTGCTTGCAATTTATTCACTATGTGTTGAACCTTTCTTCTTTCTCGATTTCCTTTTGATTCATTGTTGAAATAAACCATAAGAATCACAACTGATTTCGAAGGTTTGAAGCTTGAAGATGATGATGTCATATTAGGCACACACCTCAACAAAGGAAGGGGCAAATGGTTTTCAAAACCGATTGAGCTAATTCAGTTTCAAAACCGAATGAGTTGATTCAGTTTCAAGACCGAATGGGCAATTGAACCCAAGACCGAATGGGCAATTGAACCCAAGGCCGAATGGGAAATTGGACCCAAGACCGAATGGGTAATTTACTTCAAACCGAATGGGTAATTTAGTATAAGATCGATTGGGTAATTAACTACAAGATTGAATGGGTAATTGAGTTCAAAACCGAATGGGTAATGGATCTCAAGACCGAATGAATAAATTGAACTTCAAAACCATTTGGGGTTAATTGCTGATATGATTGATGAAGATCGAATGACTCAAATTGATTTGATTATAATTAATTCTAGAATGAATGATCCATGGATTGCAAACCCTAATCGATTGATTGAAGAATTCCTAATTGCATTGGATCATTTTCTTTGTTGATGGTCCAAATGGTCTCAAGACCATTTGAGACCAAACGGTCTCAAGACCGATTGGAGTTCAAGGGTTGTGATGGAAGATTGGAGATCCAAGGGCTGTAATTTGAAGTACTCTGAATGGTTCAATTGATGATCGATTCAATAAAGCATACCCTAAAATCAATTGATTGGTTGGAGGAAACCCTAGTTGATCCAATCGGTTTCAAGATGTTTTAGACCAAACAGTCTTGAGACCGTTTGGAGGGCAAATGGTCTCAAACCATTTAATGATTCAATTAATTTCAAGGATAAGTTGCTAATTCGGTTTCAAAACCATTTTGAATTAATTATATTTTATTCAAACGGTCTCAAACTGTTTAGGGACTTTGAGATCAAGACCGTTTGATGGTCTAACAGTCTTACGACCGATTGAAGGTGTGGATCAAGACCGTTTGAAGGTCAAAGTACTGCAAGACCGTTAGAAGGTCAAAGTACTTCAAGACTGTTTAAATGTCTAATACCCCAAAACCGTTTGAAGGTTTAATTGATTCAAACCTTGTAAGTACAATCAACCCCATGATTGTTGATGATGTTTATCAAAGGTAATTACAATGGTTGTAACTTCAAGGAACATAAGTGATTAGTACCTTTTGAGTGGCTAACCTTTAATGCTTATGGAAGCAATGCCTCAATACACTATGCTAACCCTAAATGTCTACATTTGAATGAAGGGTTAACCTAATTTAATCAAGTTTGAAGTAATTAATATCCTAGAGAGGATGAGAGAGAGAAATCCATACATGTATAATAATCATGTAATTGTTAAACCTCAACACTCTCAACATGAATAAAATATGTAATTAGGGTATGATTCTTGATAAAGAGATCATGAGACTCTAATTGAAAAGGTTGATGAGTCCTAACCCTAAATTAAGGCAATGCTACATGAAACCCTAATCTAGGGTAATGATGTAACCCTAATCTAGGATGATGATATAAGAAATCCCAATACAGGGCAATATAAAGAAAAACCCTAATTTAAGAGGATGCTTCATGAAACCCTAATTTTGGGTAAAGTTACATGAAACCCTAATTAAGGGTGATGTCATGTGAAATCCTAATTAAGGGTGATGTCATGTGAAACCCTAATTAAGAGTGATGACATGTGAAACCCTAATCTAGGGTAATGCCATGTAAAACCCTAATGTAGTGATGTGATGTGAAACCCTAATCAAGGATGATGTTATGTGTAACCCTAATGCGATGATGTGATGTGAGACTTTAATATAGGGTGATGCTGTGTAATGCTATATGAAACCCTAACAAGAGACCCTAACCCTAATAAAGGGTAATAATTTATGAAAAATCTAATATGGACAATATGATGATAAACCATAACCCTAACTTTGGGCTATGAGTTAAGAAACCCTAATTTCAGGTAATGCTATGTGAAACCCTAATATATGATGATGTTACGTGAAATTCTAAAATAGGGTGATGTTATGTGAAAGCCTAAAATAGGGTGACATTATGTAAACCCTAATTGATAAAGATGGGAAACCCTATTCCTAATAATGGAAGAGTGACTAATATATTGATAAGTGAAATGCCTAAGGTGGTTGTTAATGGATGACCTTATATCAATAGTGCCTTAACCCGAGATGAGTCCATATCATTGAAGATAGTTGGACAATTCAAATGTGTGGCTTATGTCTAGTACATTACATGATAAATGTGATGAACTGGTGCATGAAGTATTAGGATGGGAGATACCCTAATACAAGATAAGTTGATGAACTTAAGATAAAGGTGACGAGGGAAGTGATACATCAAGACATGATATATATCACATCCAGTACCTCAAGATTGATACACCTTGAAGTATCCTAATTCCAATATAAAAGATGAGTAATACATGAAGTGTGCCATGTCAATTGATACATTGAGATGAAATGCACTTTGATAAGTGTAGGAAAACATACCTTAAGAGAAGGTTAAGACAAGCTAATAAAGTATGATGTAATCATATTTTGGCAAATATGAGAAAGGAACTCATATCTTGTGTTGATAATTGAATATTGATAAAAGATGAGTATGATTGAATACTTATGTTATCAATGTGGCTCCTAGCTGTGTGGAGCAATGAATTAGGGCTTGATAATTAATAATATGATTTTGAGAACCTAACTGGTTAGTAATGGTAAACCCTAACCCTAATGAAGGGTGATGATATGTAAGAGAAATCCTAACCCTAAATAAGGGAATAGTGATGCTACTCTTACATTGCATAGTGCTGATATATAATTGATATAACTTTCATCATGTAATGATCATGCATGCAATCATGAGATGATGAGCATACCCAAGTATAATCTATGATGTGTTAATTATTTAAATTCTTTATGGTCCTTGTGAGCCATTATATGCTTTGTTACCTAGTAAGAGGTAACAAAAGACTTAATGGGATTTTAGAGCCATGTGAGATGCTTGTGTAGCAAGTATTATTTTTACCATGGTCAGGTGACCTGAAGGTATTAGTTACCTGATAAGTGGTAACAAGTGTTCTTTGATGAACTAAGGGTTTGAATACCAATATTCCATAATCATGATGATGAAATGTTAAGGGATAAGAATGCCCATGATGTGATAAGAGATTAAGATCCCAATGTTTTTATAAAGTTTTGAAAAGTACTTGATAGACGAATTATACTTTTCTTTGTAGCATTTGTCATAATAATGTTTGAGAACTTGACTGATGCTAAAAGAATACAGTAATGTACTTAATTAATCAAGTGCAATCTCATCATGTAGTGCCCTGGCCATATAACCATCAGTGTCAAAACCTGCTGGATGGTGAAACGGGTTGCTCCGCGACATAACTCAGAATGCATATTTTTGAATATGTGGGGGTGATGGGTGAAAATATCCTTACGCCCTAATGGAGGAATTGATGCGAGATAAACATTAAATCTCTCAATCCTTCATTATATATGTCGGGGTGGATGTATCACTAATCCCTCGATAACGGGATGGATGTATCACGAATATCCTGATAATATTAATACTGGATCGATGTAAGACAAACATGAATTTCTCGACTGTAAAGAGAGTATAGCCACCATTGCAACTCTATAGCAAAGTTACCAGTATACCCTAAAAGCTATTTAGCAGAGACACAAGATGTCCTGCATTGAATCTCATACTGACCGAGATAAGGGAGGTCATGGTAGCCAACTCTTCCATTGACCTTGTATGGCACCTATTTCGACTTCAAAATGGTCGGTTGGAGTATGAGTGGTATACCTCATCTCCTCAGGGCATAAGTGTGATTGTAAAATGTAATCAGCCGTATAGCATGTTTGTTAAAGGATTGAATACAAAAACCATTGGCTGATGTTACATTTCTTTGTGCATCTTTAGTTGATAGATGATATATTTATGAACCCTTACATTCCTTGCAAAGCAGATAGATGATTTATAATCTACCATGGGTAGATGCAATGTTCTTCTTAAGAAAGAAAATTATCTTATTCTGTTCATACAATGATTAATAATGTTGTTAATATAAAAGAACTCTTGCTCAACTTTATTCTATCAATCTACAATAATAATGTTTCTAGCGGAGAGTTATATCTCTCGTTGGGACAATTTTCAATTGTCTCACCCCTATGGGATCCAAATTTTTAGGTAGTCGCAGAAGAAGAGACAAAACCCTACTGTAGGGAAAGAGCAGCAACAACAACAACAGGGACATCAATGATAATTCCAGGTGGAGGCACTGGCTGTTATGTTTTGTATAGAAAGTCCTATGTGTCGTCTCTGTACTCTCAAGTCCTCAGAGTCAGTAGTTAGTACTTTTAATGCATCGATATGAGATTTTGGCTTGATGCCTCGAGGTTTTATGTCGCTTATGTATAGTTCTGGAAAAGCAACTGTTGTATGTAATCCTCGAGAAGAGCTGGTACATGGTATGTACTTGTGAACCAAAATTTATATGTAACACTTTGGTTCTTGTTATAAGAGTGTTCTAAAATTGGATCTCTTTGCAAAAAGGTTTAAATTTTTTAGTGATTTTCAGTAATCCGTTGTTAATGATCGCTTCCACTCAGTTAATGATGTTTTGTTCGAACGGTGCACCACAATTTAGTGGTATCAGAGCTCTATGTTCGCTGAGTCTATAGAGACATATGATTAAGGTTGTTGAGTCTGTTCTAGTGTCTTCCAGTTTATCTGATAGTGTCTTATACTCACATAGGAGAAGAAGAACTTAAAGATGTCTGGATCACACGAAGAACATGTTGCTGAGAGCATCAATGTTGCACCAACAGAAGGTGCAAGGGACTAGATGAGAGAAGAATGACTGCCTGAAAACCCCCAAGATGAACCAACTATGATAAGGAATCCTTCTTTTAATATCACTGTTGGGAAAGCTAGGACAACTATGATGCATATAGAGGACCATATATTAGAAATACAACCTAGATTACTAGCCCCTAATGATGAAGTTTTGGACTCCAACATGATTCTTGCTCAACATCAACATGTTGGAGCAATGAATATTGATGAAAGGAATGGGCTACAACTTGAAATTAGGATTTTCCATAGGTGTAGGCAGCCTGGAAATATCAGAAAAGATTGTCCAGAAAAGGATAATGAGGAAGGAATTAAGAAAAGGCCTATCCAAACTCAGGATCAGAGGCCTAGTAGTTCCAAAAAGGGGAAGTTTTTGGTACTATCGGCACAACCAAGGTCTAGTACACTAGGGAAAGGGCTACCCGGAAAGGGTAAGGGACCTTTTAGACCATATCAAGAGAATAGAACCTTTCACCAGTGTAGACAAGTAGGACATCTAGCAAGGAATTGTCCAGCTGGAAACACAATGGTAACCCGACCATTGAGGTTGAGACATCAAGGTCATCCGAGAAAACAATTTTCTAGTAGTACTCGAGGACGTGGACAGACATCCCAGGCAGGATCAACTGCATTAAATAACAAAGAAAAAAGTCAACCTCAGGCAAGATTCTATGAAAAGAATTAGCTTGAGGCAGTAAACAAACTGCGAGATGAGGCAGGTCAAATGAAACAGTTTCATTCGAACATATTATTTCATGATTTCATGTGTTAAAAATAAGAAAGCAGTTGTTTTTGAGCTTTCTTTGACTAGTCATATGAGGACACAAGGAAGATGAGGGCTCATATTGTACTCAGTATTCCTTTAAATTCTTTATGATTTCTCTTATCTGGGTGATAAAATATGAGATACAGAAGCAATGCCTGAAGAAAATCTAGGAATGCTAAATCCTGTCTTCATGATGATATGAAAAGTGAGGAACAAAATAGTAAATAAAGTGCATACTACCTAATCTCAGTACTTGTATACCCTGGCCAGGTATATAATTATTGGAGATAGGGAAAGTATGTGACTCTTAGATTGATATCTTTCTGATTACTCTGATCAAGTAGTCATTCTGAAACAATCTAGTGAGCATAAAGAAACTAGAAATATGGTATGGATATTTGTATCACATACTTAGTGCATTAAATGAAATCTGAGATGATCTCAACTCAATCTGTGCATATGAGGAAGTAAAAAGTATAATCCTCATGATAAAGAGAATGAGGACAAGGGAGATGATCCCTGTCTGATAAATCCTGTGTATATAGTAAAAATCTTTTCCAATGATGTGGAAATGGGAAATGTGATAAAATCACAAAATATTCATAAATATGTTAGAATATAGCAAGGGAATGTGTAATGACATGTAATCATCCTTATAATTCCTATGCTTATGGAAAGGAACCTAGGATGAGATAAGAGTGAATAACTCATGAACAGTTGAAAGGTCATACAATAATTAGAGGAGATGATAATATTTTCTCTTTGATAAATAACCCTAGGTAATGATGGGGTGATAAGAGAAATATGTTTCTTTGTGTTATCTCCTTTTACAAACATGGCAATCAAGTGAGTACTATGACACTTGATGTGCATGGATTAGAAATAATCCAATGATGAATACTTAGAAAAGTATCAGTTCATCTTGGACTTTGGTTCCAAGATAAAGATATGTGTAACAAGTAATGTCCCAAGATGAAAGAATTATGAGGATGTGATGTGTTTTCGACACATGTGATGGATACCAAAGTAAGGAATTCTGGTATCTAAGAAATATTAGGTAGTATGGAAAAGTAAAAGCATAACTCCTAATTAAATGATTAATGTTGGTTACTTGGAATGGCCAACTGTGAAATCAACCTAGTTATATAAAATAGTATGGACATCACTTGTTAGGGGTTTATGCTCTGCATAAACATAACATCAACAAGAATGTATTAATTGAAGGAATAATTGTAAAACTGTTGTGGGAAAAGCTTATCAAGCTAAAAATAATTCTTTAAGATACCTCTAAGATAAGTTCTTCATTGATAGGTAACCTCCCCTTATGACAAAGTATGTAAAACTAATGAGATAGTTGGTACAAGTAGTAAGAAAGTTTAGTGTTGTGTCAGTAGATTGGATGACACACCAAATGTATGAAGAGTTTTGTAGTCACAAGTGGGTGACAAAATATAACTCAGGTCGTTCCTTGGAAGTGAAATGCTAAACTAAATGAGGAGTATGGGAGACTTCCCAGAACCAAGAATCATGTCACATAAAGTTATAAATTAATAAAGGTGATAAATCAGTAAGGTTTGACGCCTGAATAGAATGAGGTATATATAATGTATCTTTGGCAAAGAAAAATGCTATCTGACACAGATTTGACTCTACAGTAAATAATGAAAAGGACAATGGAGTATGTGTCTGGTGTGACAAGTTCTATGATAATCTTGTATGGAAGAACTTTGTGTTGACCAAAGTTCTATGGCATCTCCATGACATTAAGATGTTATGTGGAGACTTGATGATATGATGAATAAATAATATATGTCTTCCTTGACCTGGGATTTCAGGGATGAAATCCTTGTTAAGGGTTTATAATTGTAACATCCCTGACTTGGGTTAAGGCTTAACCCTAGAGGTTTTTCTTAAATAAGTCATTTTATATTCTTGTATTTATCCTTTGAAAAGTAATTAAGGATCAAGAGGAACTTATATTTCAATTTTAGTCCTTTTTGAATAATGTTGAAACAATGTTTTACTTATTTTGGACTAAAGTGCAAATTACCCAAGTTGAGGGGTTAACCTGCAAATGTTACACGATAAAATGTTCCTCAAGTGTTGAAAAATCATAAGAATGAGAATGATGCAGATGTATGGCTTGTGAAATCCTGAGCACCAAGAAAGAGCTTATTAAGCAATGTTTGTGCATTAAAACCTAGTTTTGGTGTAATGTGCAATTTCCCCAAAACCTAGGGTTCAATATGCAAAATACCACTTCTATAGAGTTCCTAATGTTTCTTGGTATTAATTAGAGACAATAAAATCAGAGGGGCATCTCATTTTTATCTCTTTGGAGGAGAGAGAATCTTGATATTAAAATAATCAAGATTTAAACATAATTGAAACCCTAATTCAATTTAATGCAAAAATAAATATATTAATGGAAGTGCCCTTCAATCAAAAATGAGATGGTTGAATTTGCATAAGTGTGAACGTCCTTGTGTCTTGAAAAGGCCACGAAATATCTGAAGTGAGTGGAGAGCCCACTGACATTAGTTAACTAAAAAGTAATATCCACTCAAATTTGGATATTATTATTATATTGATTAAGGTGCTTAATTTGTTTTCTTTTAATTCATGGATAATGAAGAAGAATTACAAGGTGGGGAAGATGGAATCATATGCAAGGGATGTAGGGGAGTAGGTGGCACCAATTTTGGGAATTGAAGGAATTATCTATCACTTTCTCTCTCATTGAAATTCCCTTATATACATCTGATTCAGCCCTATTTTAGGGCTTTATCTTGTGTCATTTTGCATTTCAGCCACATCTATACTTGTTAGATTACATGTTATTTCCCCCAATATGCTTATTCATATCAAATGCACTTATGGAGGCTTTTTGCATATTTTATAGGTACTTTGTCCACTAATTGATGGCATGGAAAGAGGATGGTCCAGTCTAGGGTTTCCTCAGGCTTGGAGGAGCTCAAAATGAGGCCAAAACCACTTCCAACCTACCCCAAGTGGTCAAAGAAAGTTTTGAAGCAATAACCTCCATGGATGATAAAGTTCAAGGCTCAAATGCATGGGAGAGACACCACCACAACCGTGGTGAGCCCCCACGGCCGTGGTGGACATGCCCCAAGTACAAAAAATCAGTAAAACTCCTAGAAATTGATGAAAATGGCCAAAACGACCGTGGTGTTCAACATGCCCGTGGCCATAGGTGTCCACCACGACCGTGGTGACCCCCCACGGCCATGGCCATCCATGCACACCTCCCTGTGATCTCTACATTATAATAAACCCACGACCGTGCCCATCCACCACGGCCGTGGTCTACCCTACCCACCACGACCGTGGTGACCCACCACGGCCGTGCTACTCACAAAATCCACCCAATTTTCACTGCTTTCCCCATTTTGCCCCAAACTTAACCCTAGACCCCCTAGACTCCTATATATACCTAGGTGGCGGCTGGGGCACGAGGCTGGCTACCTTCTACCCCCTCCTAGCTCCCCAAATCACCACCCACTCCATTTCACCATTTCCACCACATAACCCCCCATATCTAAGCCTTCCATCCACTTCTCACCATCATCCCACTCCATTCCATCCAAGGAGAAGAAGGAGGACGTCCTTGCAGCAGCTGGAGGGAGGAGATTCCTCAACTACACCGAGCTCCATGGCTACTTCTTCCTCTATCTCCTTTCTTTTTGTATTTTGCTTTGTTATGAGTAGCTAGGCCCCTTGGGTGGGCTGTTTGGGGGAAAATCTGTTACTTTGATACCATGTTGGGGGAAAATGGCATGTAAACTTTGTAATTTCATTTGTTAATGATTATGTTCTATTTCCATCTCTTTCTCCATGGATTTCTTGTTGGTTTGTGTGTGAAATCACCTAGGAATTTAGGCAAATTGCTTATATGTGTGAATTTTGGGATTTGCCCCTAGGTCCAATTCTTGGATCCCTAGGCTGCCTCCCATCTTCCTACATCCTAATCAATCTCCCTAAACCTAAGTGAGATATCTAAGTAGCTAGATTGGATAATTCTAGTGAAATTAGCATGGAGCCTTCTCAAGGCTAGAATGTGGGGGAATTGGGGTCCAAAACCCTAATTTCACTTCCCCATTACTACCCTCGACCCCTAATTGCCCTAGGAATGCCTAATCTAGAAACCTAGACTTGATTAGACTCTAATTGAATTGAACCTAACCCCTAACCCAATTGAGCCTCGTAAGGGTAGTAGGGGGTGTTAGGGACTAGTTCCCTATACACAACCTAGCATATCCATGGCCAGTTAGTAGCTTAGGTTAATTCATTAGACTCTAACTTGTTGTTTGGTTTGGATAATCTAAATGGAATCATAATGTTCACATGTCACCCCCCAACTTAAGTGATAAGTTCATACCCCTAAACAGCCCACACATCTCTTTACTGCTTAAAACCCTAGTTTTGTGCTTGCTTAGCTTAATTAGTTCTTTTCTTGCTTAGTTAGCTTCTTGCCTTGCTCTTGCCTTGTTTATGATAGTTTAGTTCTTTAGTTGTTCTTTTGCTTCTCTATTTCTTGCCTTAGTGTAATTTGCATTTTCATACCTAGCTTAGCCTTTCCTTGCTTGTTTAGCTATGCTCTAGCTTAGGGATAACTTAGATTTCATTCCTGCCTTTAACTGCTTTTTTGTTCATCCTTAGTTAACAATCAAAACAACCTTTAAACCCTTAACCCTAGTCTCCGCAGTAGGAACCTAGCCAAACTAACCTAGCTCTAGTGCCCCCTCTTTTCCTTGTGGATCGACCCTATACTTTCCACCTTCCTATACTACGACACGACCTCGTGCGCTTGCGGGTGTAGTGTTTTGGTAGACGTAGGTAGCTAGTTTAGGTTTATAAATTTTGAAAGCAAACCCCCATCCTCACGTGCATTCCGACCTCGTGGGGGCGCATCTATTCAATCGAGTAGTGTGTTAGCACCACTAGCGGAATCGCACCAACATCCCATTTTCAACCCACATGAAAGGCTTTTTCGATCCCTTTTTCTTTCCTTGCTTTGGCTGTGCACAAAGGAGATTAGGAGAAATAGGAGAACGTGCCCCAACCTGTAGGTAAGCTCCATAGTCATCTTCAACCTTGATTTCATGGTGGAAATCAAAATTCAATGCTTAATTTCTTCTTTTCTTCATTCAATCTTCAACCTTGGCCATTCATTTCACTTAAAGACTTCAGAATGAGCCTTGGACAGTTGAGAGAGCTTCATCCACCATTGAGGATGTGAAGCTTGAAGCTTGGATTCAGCTTTGAAGATGGGTTATATAACTTGAACCCTTAAATGTCATTATTGCTTGCAATTTATTCACTATGTGTTGAACCTTTCTTCTTTCTCGATTTCCTTTTGATTAATTATTGAAATCACCATAAGAATCACAACTAATTTCGAAGGTTTGAAGCTTGAAGATGATGATGTCATATTAAGCACACACCTCAACAAAGGAAGGGGCAAATGGTTTTAAAAACCGATTGAGCTAATTCGGTTTCAAAACTGAATGAGTTGAGTCAGTTTCAAGACCGAATGGGCAATTGAACCCAAGATCGAATGGGCAATTGAACCCAGGACCGAATGGGAAATTGGACCTAAAACCGAATGGGTGATTTAATTCAAACCGAATGGTTAATTTAGTATAAGACCGATTGGGTAATTAACTACAAGATGGAATGTGTAATTGAATTCAAAATCGAATGGGTAATGGATCTCAAGACCGAATGGATAAATTGAACTTAAAATTCATTTGGGGTTAATTGCTAATGTGATTGATGAAGATACAATGACTCAAATTGATTTGATTATAATTAATTCTAGAATGGGTGATCCATGGATTGCAAACCCTAATCGATTGATTGAAGAATTCCTAATTGAATTGGATCATTTTCTTTGTTGATGGTCCAAACGGTCTCAAGACCGTTTGGAGGAAAATAGTCTCAAGACTGTTTGAGACCAAATGGTCTCAAGACCGTTGGGAGGTCAAGGGCTGTGATGGATGATTGGAGATCCAAGGGCTGTAATTTGATGTACTCTCAATGGTCCAATTGATGATCGATTCAATAAAGCATACCCTAAAATCAATTGATTGGTTGGAGGAAACCCTAGTTGATCCAATCGGTTTCAAGATGTTTTGGACGAAACGATCTTGAGACCATTTGAGTCCAAATGTTCTTGAGACCGTTTGGGATCAAACGGTCCTCAGACCATTTGGAGGGCAAACAGTCTCAAACCCTTTGATGATTCAATTGGTTTCAAGGATAAGTTGCTAATTCGATTTCAAAACTATTCTGAATTAATTATATTTTATTCAAACAGTCTCAAACCATTTAGGGACTTTGAGATCAAGAACGTTTGATGGTCTAACGGTCTTAAGACTGATTGAAGGTGAGGATAAAGACCGTTTGAAGGTCAAATTACTTCAAGACCATTTGAAGGTCAAAGTACTTCAAGACCGTTTAAAGGTCTAATACCCCAAAACCATTTGAAGGTTTAATTGATTCAAACCTTGTAATTACAATCAACCCCATGATTGTTGATGATGTTTATGAAAGGTAATTACAATGGTTTTACCTTCAAGGTACTTAAGTGATTAGTACCTTTTGAGTGGTTAACCTTTAATGCTTATGGAAGCAATGCCTCAATACACTATGCTAACCCTAAATGCATACATTTGAATGAAGAGTTAACCTAATTTAATAAATTTGAAGTAATTATTATCCTATAGAGTATGAGAGATAGAGAAATCCATACATGTATAATAATCATGTAATGGTTAAACCTCAACACTCTCAACATGAATAAAATATGTAATTAGGGTATGATTCTTGATAAAGAGATCATGAGACCCTAATTGAAAAGGTTGATAAGTCCTAACCCTAAATGAAGGCAATGCTACATTAAACCCTAATCTAAGGTAATGATGTAACCCTAATCTAGGGTGATGATATAAGAAATCCCAATACAAGGCAATATAAAGAAAAACCCTAATTTAAGAGGATGCTTCATGAAACCCTAATTTTGGGTAAAGTTACATGAAACCCTAATTATGGGTGATGTTATGTGAAACCCTAATTAAGGGTGATGTCATGTGAAACCCTAATTAAGAGTGATGACATGTGAAACCCTAATCTAGGGTAATGCCATGTAAAACCCTAATGTAGTGATGCGATGTGAAACCCTAATCAAGGATGATGTTATGTGTAACACTAATGCGATGATGTGATGTGAGACTTTAATCTAGGGTGATGTTGTGTAATGCTATATGAAACCCTAACAAGAGACCCTAACCCTAATAAAGGGTAAAAATTTATGAAAAATCTAATCTAGACAATATGATGATAAAACATAACCCTAACTTTGGGCTATGAGTTGAGAAACCCTAATTTCAGGTAATGCTATGTGAAACCCTAATATAGGATGACGTTACATGAAATTCTAAAATAGGGTGATGTTATGTGAAAGCCTAAAATAGGGTGATATTATGTAAACCCTAATTGATAAAGACGGGAAACCCTATTCTTAATAATGGAAGAGTGACTAACATATTGATAAGTAAAATGCCTAAGGTGGTTGTTAATGGATGGCCTTATATCAATAATGCCTTAACCCGAGATGAGTCCATATCATTGAAGATAGTTGGACAATTCAAATGTGTGGCTTATGTCTAGTACATTACATGATAAATGTGATGAACTGGTGCATGAAGTATTAGGATGGGAGATACCCTAATACAAGATAAGTTGATGAACTTAAGATAAAGGTGACGAGGGAAGTGATGCATCAAGACATGATAGATATCACATCCAGTACCTCAATATTGATACACCTTGAAGTATCCTAATTCCAATATAAAAGATGAGTAACACATGAAGTGTGCCATGTCAATTGATACATTGAGATGAAATGCACTTTGATAAGTGTAGGAGAACATACCTTAAGAGAAGGTTAATCCAAGCTAATAAAGTATGATGTAATCATATTTTGGCAAATATGAGAAAGGAACTCATTTCTTGTGTTGATAATTCAATTATTGATAAAAGATGAGTATGTTTGAATACTTATGTTATCAATGTGGCTCCTAGCTGTGTGGAGCAATGAATTAGGACTTGATAATTAATAATATGATCTTGAGAACCTAAATGGTTAGTAATGGAAAACCCTAATCCTAATGAAGGGTGATGATATGCAAGAGAAATCCTAACCCTAAATAAGGGAATATTGATGCTACTCTTACATTGCATAGTGCTGATATATAATTGATATAATGGTTATCATGTAATGATCATGCAGGAAATCATGAGATGATGAGCATAGCCAGATATGAGCTATGATGTGTTAATTATTAAAATGCTTTATGGGCCTTGTGATCCATTATATGCTTTGTTACCTAGTAAGAGGTAACAAGAGACTTAATGGGCTTTGAGATCCATGAGAGACGCTTGTGTAGCAAGTATTATGTTTACCTGGGCTAGGTGACCTGAAGGTATTAGTTACCTGATAAGTGGTAACAAGTGTTCTTTGATGAACTAAGGGTTTGAATACCCATATTCCATAATCATGATGATGAGATGTTAAGGGATAAGAATGCCCGTGTTGTGACAAGGGATTAAGATCCCAATGTTTTTATAAAGTTTTGAAAAGTACTTTATAGACGAATCATACTTTTCTTTGTAGAATTTGTCATAATAATGTTTGAGAACTTGACTGATGCTAAAAGAATACAGTAATGTACTTAATTAATCAAGTGAAATCTCATCATGTAGTACCCTGGCCATATAACTATCCGTGTCATAACTTGGTGGATGGTGAAACGGGTTGCCCCGTGGCATAACTCAGAATGCATATTTTTGAATATGCGGGGGTGAAGTTACCCTATAGCGAAGTTACCAGTATACCCTAGAAAGCTATTTTGTAGAGACACAAGATGTCCTGCATTGAATGTCGTACTGACCGAGATAAGGGATGTCATGGCAGATAACTCTTCCATTGACCTTGTATGGCACCGATTTCAACTTCACAATGGTCGGTTGGAGTATGAGAGGTATACCTCATCTCCTCAGGGCATAAGTGTGATTGTAAAATGTAATCAGCCGTATAGCATGTTTGTTAAAGTATGGAATACGAAAACCATTGGCTGATGTTACATTTCTTTGTGCATCTTTAGTTGATAGATGATATATTTATGAACCCTTACATTCCTTGCAAAGCAGATAGATGATTTATAATCTACCATGGGTAGATGCAATGTTCTTCTTAAGAAAGAAAATTATCTTATTCTGTTCATACAATGATTAATAATGTTGTTAATATAAAAGAACTCTTGCTCAACTTTATTCTATCAATCTACAATAATAATGTTTCTGGCAGAGAGTTATATCTCTCGTTGGGACAATTTTCAATTGTCTCACCCCCGTGGGATCCAACGTTTTAGGTAGTCGCAGAAGAAGAGACAAAACCCTACTACAGGGAAGGAGCAGTAGCAACAGCAACAGGGACAGTAGTGAGAATTCCGGGTGGAGGCACTGGCTGTTATGTTTTGTATAGAAAGTCCTATGTATCATCTTTGTACTCTCAGGTCCTCGGAGTCAGTAGTTAGTACTTTTAATGCATCGATATGAGATTTTGGCTTGATGCCTCGAGGTTTTATGTTGCTTATGTATAGTTCTGGCAAAGCAACTGTTGTATGTAATCCTCGAGAAGAGATGGTACATGGTATGTACTTGTGAACCAAAATGTATGTGTAACACTTTGGTTCTTGTTATAAGAGTTTTCTAGAATTGGATCTCTTTGCGAAAAGGTTTAAATTTGTAGTGATTTTCAGTAATCCACTGTTAATGATCGCTTCTGCTTAGTTAATGATGATTTGTTCGAACGGTGCACCACATAACCTCTTTCGTCTCAATTCAATCCATGAATAGGTACAAGGAAATCCTTCCTAGGAATCCCTTTCCTTTTCGTGCTTTGTTTGAACCTCATATTGCAACGAGTGAGGTGATCAAAGAGGTTGCTAAGGTATTCAAAGAGCACCATCTTTGTGCTTTGTGTGTAGAGCATTTGTGCTTATTAAATTCCATGCCTAGCTCCAAGATAGTCCATGAATGTTACACAAATCTAACGTGGAACTCCACTACCAACATGTCACCACATAATGCCCAAGTCATCTTAACTTCCATGATAGCTTATAACAAGATAACAATCTTTGAGGATACGTTGAATACCTATTTCTCTGGTACTCATGTTATCGGTTCATGGATTTCTTCCTATCCTAGCTACAATGACCTTCTAGACCCTGAAGGTTTCTACAAAATCTTTGACCCATATAGGAAGAAATCCATCCTTCCCTCCTCTTCCCTCAACATCAAGAATCATCTTATTGTATTAGTTGTTAGCTGCAATATCCATCTAAGCAAAATGAAATAGATATTATAGAGAACACTATTGTGATAATGTGTTGCCTCTTGAATAATGTTGGAGTCAAATGGTCTCACTATATTCTTCATCATATTCAACTCAAGGAAGAACACCATTGAAACCCATCCCCGTATCCCAACCTGATACAGGGTCTTTTTGCTTACCATGCTAAAAAATTTATTTTCCATAACCTTATCTACAAAAATAGCCAGAAAGGGGTTTGCATTAGTGAGACCACAATACCCTACCTCCTTTAGCACACCAGCTGCTACCACCTCTACCCAGGCTCGTCTTCCTCCTCCACCTCCTAGACCAGACTGTGCCTCATTTTTAGCATCAAATGAAGCCCTTATGGGATATATGATACACCAACTAGCATACAACCTTAGGTTCAGGACCACATCCACCAGGATTTAGTTTAGATCATGTCACACATGAAAATGTCATGTAGCCACCCCTACCCCACCTGCCAACACTACCTAGGTGCTGCTTCTTATGCATATAATTAGTTCTACCGACCCCTCCACCTGCTTCTTGTATTGTTCCTCCTGGCTCTGATGGTGGACCTGTCCCTATTTCCTCTTAGCCTGCTGCCCCTCAGGTTCTTGCACTTCCAACTAGACATGCTGCTACTATCCTTGCTAGATACGATTGGGTGTCTATACCCAATTATGAGAAAGTGAAGGATCTATGTGAGTGTTGAGTCTCTTGGGAAGAGCAAAACCACAGATGGCTTAGTCCTCTCTCCTTTGTGCTTGATGAGGACACTTAGATGGATGACGAGGAGACTTAGGATGATGCTAATGATGATGGTAATGGCTCTATTGATGGTGATGATGGTTCTTATAATGGAGGTGATGACACTCCTACTGCCCCAGATGCACCTTATAATGTGGATGAGGACTATCAACCCAACGATGATGATACTGATGATGACCCTGTTGATATAGATAGGCTAGATGTTTAGTTCATAATCTATAAAATGCATATCTAGATCTTTTTCTGTATATTTTTTATATATTGAACATATGGGCACTATATCTGAGGATTACCATTTTTCATATCTTGTTGCTTTCTTTGTTGTCTTTTAGTTTTTATATTGAGAGGACATCTATTGTTGTTGTAATCTAAATCTTATGTACCTTAACTCTTTGTTTGGATCTATCTTATGAGAGTTGTTGGTATGTGATTACATATTTTGATTATGACTCTAGTTGGTTTGTTCTCTCTATTTTCTATATTTGGTGCTTGCTTGGTGGTCTCTTATGCAGTTTGTGCCTATGGAGTAGACATGTGTTTTATAGCTCTTGTACCCCCTGCCCTTTTTGAAATGACAAAGGGGGAGATAGAATGATCCAAGTACCATAGGGGAAATTGTGAGCTCAAGTACATATTGAATTGTGATACTTTTCTAATCTATTATCTAAAATATCAAGTGACTTGCAAGAGGACAATATATATGTGTGCTATGGTTATGATTTTTTTTGGGAAAACTAACCATACATGTGAAAGAAAAGAGAAATTAGGTAACCATGAATTAAGGGGAGAAATCCCAATTATTCAATCATGTATCCCCTTTCAATTCACAAGGTAAAAGTTTTAATTTCTAAATCCTTTTCAATATGTTGAGGAATGGTTTTTCGTCTTTGAAAAGGGGGTGAATGTTGACCTAAGTGTTATAAATTGTCCATATTTTGATGATGACTTAAAAATTCCATTCATATGTATCTAATATGTCTATTTGAGAATGATTTCATGCATTAGGTACAGGAAAAGGATCATTTCCACAAGCCCTAGCTTGATCTAGTTCGAGCCAAAAGCTATGCAAATGCACTTTCTTGGAAAATGCCCTAAAACATTGAGGACATTTTTTGTAACCATTTGTATCGATGCTATGACTTGAAAACTAAGATGATAAAAAATCAGGAGCCATTAATTCAAAAATTTAATCACACTAATGACATTTTCCACAATTGTTCACAGGTTGTATGATCAGATGAGTTTCCTTCCTAGAAACTCGACTGATGCCTTGGATTAATCTTAGCAAATGCCCATGATTGGTCGAGTTTGCCCAAAATAAACTCAAACAAATCCCTACAATAGAAAATCAGAGTTAAGTGATCGGTCGAGTTTCATCCATGATAATCTTGATTGATGCTTCAAAGTTTCTTTGTCATATAATGCAATCGGTCGAGTTACCTTTATTGAAACTCGACCGACTACACTATACGATGTGTGTAGAGAAAGTGATTATAACCGTTGGAGTGTTGTGAAATTCAAAATTATATCTGGTGCAACACCCCAAACATCTATAAAACGTTCCTTAGTGCTCCTAGACTCTAGTAGACACCCCCAACTATAAATAAGACATCTTCGATTTCATTCCAAGGTTGCCCCTTCATTCTATTCAAGACCTAGCTATAGTTGAGTGCATCCAGTCCACTTGAGCCCCTTTCTCTCTCTCTTGTTTGCAAATAAAAACATCAATATGAGTGAGATAGGATATGTGGAAGAGAGATACTCCACTGGATACTTATAAATCTCTCAAAGTTTCCCTTTCCTCAACCCCTTTCTTCAAGATCAAGTTGGTGAAAGCTTCTCCAAGTGAAGGAGAAGGTGCAAGGGTTCTCCAAGTGGTAGGAGATGGTGCAAAGTATTCTCCAAGGTGAAGGATAAGGTCAAGGATGAAGACTCGGGAGTAGAGTGAGTAAATCCTTCAAGAAAAAGACTCAATGCAAGAGCATGATCTCCTTGGGGAAGGTGTCCAACTGCTTGCAAGAGTGGGTAAGAACTTGCAGAGTAGAATACTCTAGATTAAAGTATTAGTAAGTTGGTTGGTTTATTGGCTCCTTTTAGTCCTAAAAAAGGAGACTGGGTACCCTTGGCCCAAAAAAAGGTCATCTTGTATGTCTTATAATGAAATACAAGTATACATGGGTTGCAAAATCCTATAGCTTGACCACTCTAAGTAGTGGACTGAAGTTCTCCTAGTTTGGAGATTAGAACCACTCTACATAGCTTGTTCTTGTGTTTGTTCAATCTCTCTCATCCTTGCTATGTATGCTTAGTTGCACTACAAATGTGATATTTTCAATCCCATATCCTATAGTAAGTTGAAGGTCTAACGAATCTTGTTTAAGTGCATTTAGATCTATTCACCCCCTCTAGAGCCCATTGATCCAACATAACTCATAGTAAATAGGTGAATTTAAACATTAGTTAAAATGAGGCATTTAAAGTCAGTTTTAAGGCAACACTTAGGTGGGTGATACTACTGATTGATGGATACTATGCCAATTCACAGAGGAAGGTGAAATTGACATCTAGGACCACAAAGACAGTTATAGAAATTGATATCTAGGAGAATACTAAATGACGCAAAAAACTTGCCTAACAAAAATTTTTGTATGAATAAGTGTTCAGTTACGTGGATTTTTGTTTAAAAACTAATGTGATCTGTTCACTATGATGTTGAATTTTTGCAAAACCAATGTAGTACAAAGCCAAGTGTTAGATTGGTAAATTTGACCATTGTTGTAACATAATGAATCTTAGATGTAATCTCCATGTAATTCGTTTTCCCAAGTTTCCTTTTCATTCATGTCCTTTATGTCGTTCATGTTTAATTAGTGGAATTTATAATGGTTTCGTGAACATTTATTCAGTAATTGTACCAATATAAGGGTTTATACACAAATACCTCAGTGAAAGCTTATTTAAGGATCTAAAATGCAAAATTTCCACTTTAGTAGAACAATGGTATATTAATTTGTGCTAGAAGTGCAAGGCCCTAAACCTTGATTAAATGTATTAAACAAGCTTAATTACCATAATTAAGTTCTCTAAACCTTAGTCTAACTTTTTATGTGATTTGAAAACATAAAATGAGCCTAAGTTTCAAATTTGGTTCGATTTGGATGTTGTTTGTGCAAGTTATTAAATTTTAGGTACATTCTGGACTTTTATGCAATTTACCCAATTGGAAGGTTTTCTTTGCAAATTATCACCTGAATTTTAATCCTTAGATATTCCCTTACCATTATAGATATTTTTAACCATGGGGCACCTGGTTGCACCTTGGTTTGAAGGTGTTTCTCTCCAAGGACATTATAGGGATCACCCTCTTTATAAATGAGCTTATCTTTAAAAGCTATCAACCAATGGGGTTATTTCTTTGTTTGAAGGACGGTGGGGATGGCCTAGAAGTCTCTATGGGCTTTTAAAACTGACTTTTGATATACAAGAAGTCTCTATGAGCTATCCTCTTGCATGGCCATGAAGCCCTAGGCTAGGGACACATGGAAAGTCCCATAGACACCTCATGCTTGCCCCCTTCTTTATAAAGCCATGCCTACCCCTTCCCACCCCCCTATCCAAGAAGAAATCCTCTCCTTCTATTTAATATATATTAGATAATCATTCCTTTTATGTTTGTCCATGAAGTTTCTGTCCCAAGGTAAAAGAGGGTGCCTACCTTGGTGAAGAAGGCTCCTAGGGTTCCAAATTTCTCTATTTAGGATTTCGTAAGCTCCTCCTTGGTCATTTTGACCAAAACTAGTAAGTATCCTCCTTTCCTTCACTATTTTCATGTTTTTACTATTCTTCCCACCTTCTTACAGGTTGGAAACATGACCTTCCATGGTAAAACTCCACCTAGAACCCTAAAACATCTCATCTCCATGCTCTTTTGCTAGGGTTTGCACTTCTAAAGTGGAGAAGGTGATCTTTGCACAAGAAAGGAGCTTGGCTTGGAGCAGCCAGACCTTCTAATCTCGAGATCCTTTTTGTTTGTACCTTCCTAGAGGCATGTTTTTCTAACCCCCTTCTCATATATTGCTTACTACAAGCTTAACACTCATGCTTCTATGTTTAAAATCGATGATCTCCATCTCTATTTACCATGTTCTTCTAGGGTTTTGGTTTCTTGCTGTTTTACCTTCTCTAGAAGCTCTAGTTTGGTTACCTATGCAACTTCAAACCTGATATTAGGCCAAATGGTGTTTTATACCTCTCCCTTTCTCTTCAATTATCTCGACCAGTTTGATGATGTGGCAATTTCCTATTGGTCAGTATTGAAAAATTCATATCTTCTAATCCGCTTATCCAAATTTGACAAATAAATATGTTTTGGAATTATAAAATTAATCTCTATCTATTAATAACATTTTGAAGGTATGGTGTTGTGGTTTGGATAAGGGTGATTTTTGTTAAATGAATTTAATGCATAAAACCATAAAAAGTACATCTTAATCCTCATAACTCCAAAATTAACATAAAAATATTTTTTCTTGATCAGGAGAACCTAATAAGTTCATTGGTGATATTTTCAAAAGCTAAATCCGAATTTTTCTAAAAAGTTATGAAATTAAGGTTTCTATACATTAATGTGCACTATGTACTCTAATACCTGTTAATACATCGAAAATAGGCAAAGTGGAACTTGGACTCAATTAAAGTGGTGAAAGTTAGTAATTGATATCAGTAAGAGAGATATGTGCATTTCTTACACCCTATGTTGGGATAATTGCTGCCAAACCCTATATTTCCCTAATGAGGCTTAAATGAACCCTAAATTTTCTATTCTTGAATCCTAATGTTGTTCATGCCTCAAATCAGATTATAATTTCTTCTTATTTGGGTCTTATACCCCACTGCCATGCTTATTAAATATTATGACTACTCTTGCCATGACTACTTTTCTTGCATGTAGATTTATGTTCTATTTAATTTAAAGTAGCGGTACTTATGTACAGCCACCCACAGAGGGCATGCATTTAATCACCTTGGAGAATGTTTTTATTCTCACCTATATAATTGTGTAGGTGACTGTGAATGTCTTATTCTCCCCTCACCTATAAGTTAGAGGTCCGATAGGTGCCTCAACCCTACTTAGTTAGGTAGACATAATTATCTTACATGTAAATCCTTTTTAATAGAATTGTTAATGCCAAGTTTCTTTTGAATATAGCCTCATACTCTTGTTATCTTCATCTTATGATGAACCCTAGCCTGTTCTTATTTGCTTTACTTATCTTGTTATCCTAGACTAGTTTTGTGACACATACCTTGTTTTCTTTCCCCTTTTTCTGGGTGCTTTCCCAACCACCCAGGTGCTGGTGTTGAGCAAGGAGAAGGAAAACTTTGAAGGAAGTCATCTCAGGAATAGATCTCAAGCTATCTGAATGGATGTCTAGGTTGCTATAGCTAGATCCTTTTCTCTTTTCTTTTTCTTTTGGGAATGATCACATAATGAACAATGAAAGCCATGTAATAGGCTTAGTACTTTTATTTCCGCTGCTATTGATATTTTATAATATATCTAGTACATGCTTATTTACTTGGAATATTATATATGCATCCCTCAATATCTTTTGTCTTTCTAAAAATATGGATATTTTCTACTTCCTTTAAATTTTAGTAAGGAGGTGATCTGCCTCTTTACAATTGTCATCAATTTTTCAATGAAATCGATGTCACACATGTTCAACATTAGTTTCCATACAAAATAAAGTAGGATGGGTATTAGTGAAAAATTTAACTGATAAGATTTTTATCTAACGCCAGTTTGTCTTTACAATATGGCTGTTACAATATTTCAATGTCATCGTTTGGAAAATAACCAACATCAAAATATGTTTTTTTATAGCAGGTCAGCAAAACTATCATCTGACTACTCAACAGGATGCAGAACCTCCTATTTTAACAAACAACATTTTCCATCCTAAGTCATCTTAACAATAGGCCATTTGAATTAGCTAAGCCTACAATAAAAAAACACGTATATACACATCCAAAATAACATCTATAATTTTAATTGCCCCATTGCATTCATGCACATATCTTGAAAATGTAATTGTTTTTCGGACGAACATTCACAATTCACATCCACATTCAATTCACATTTTCATTGTCCCATTTGAAACTAACTTTTATTCAATATAATCTCTAAATTCATAAATAATAATTTACTGATCAATATTCATAATCATAGAAATAATTAGATTTAAAGTTTCATACATAATCAATCCCAAAAACTAAAATCAACATAATCTATGAAGCTTTGAGCCTACAATTCTAGTAACTAATCTAAATTTTCTCATGTATAATGATCCTAGGATTCAAATACCTAAAAAAGAAATATATAAATCATACACGGTATTATAAAAAGAAATTTATGATTCAAATTAGAATATACACTTGTGATCAAAGTCTATATTAGTTGTTGTATATTCTGGATGTCTTGTGATGTTTCTCTGACAATGACATCCATATACTTCATTATAGTATCCACGTGCCCAATCATTGTCTTGAGTAGGACACTACATATACACAATTATGCGAGAAGTTAATAACAAATAAAGTTGGCATAAGATTTGAACTCATAAAATAAGCTTTTCACTCTCCAAGATAATAATTTTTTTGTCTATCTACAACTCCTTTGGTACCAGAGTATGCTTTTATCCCCTATAAGTTACATTGATACATGTAACATGATTAAGTATTTATATAATGATGCAGTCATTAATGAATACATTTATAGATAAACAATTAGACTTACCCTGCAACTGGGATTTTCAGTGGTTGTTCCTTATTTGTCAATTTGTTACCCAATGGCTCTAGAAAATACATGGTTAGCATGCTTGGGACAATCACCAACAATTCTCGATGTATATTGTTGAATAACAAAAAAGAGAAAAAAACAAAATCTAGGTGAATAATGGTAATACATATGTCTAGCAATGAATAAAGGTAATACATAGGTCAAGTAATGGAAACTTACCCAACACAGGAAGGAGCCAAAATCACGTCCTTTCCAATAGTAGCAAAATACTTGAATGCAACAGAGAAACAAGAAAAGGTAGTTATTTGTTCTCTCTCTTCATTGCTAATGAGTGACAAAATCAAGAATATCACATCGACTAGTTCATACATCATACTTTCAACATATAAGTATCTATTAGAACATATGTAATGGTTTATATCTAGAAAATGATTCACAATATATATTTACATAGAACAAAGCATTTATCCATAAGATCTCACTATATCCATTCTTCTATTATTGACACATTTAGCCATTCATACTCAAATAGATCCTTAATATCTTGAAGAAAGATGCGAGTGACATGATCTTGTCCTATGACAGTCTGTAAAAAATAGATCATCATATACAACCTTTTTCCAATACAATCTAACCATCTACATAAGCCCTAACATTAAGGGCCTAGAGAATTGAATAGATGCCGCAAAACTAGAGTAGGTGCAGGAAAATTTGGAGGAGGAACCATAGGGGGCTTATTATGTATTGAGGTATGTTAATTTTCTCATAGCAATTGGAAAAATATATATAAAAAAATAAATACTAGAAAAATATAAATACAACATACATACCTTCCCATAGATAACATAGGTTTTATCCCACATAATAAAGCCACCTTTTGCTTCTCCTAATGTATTGTATTCTTCATGTGACACTGATAGTGGCATGTCTTTCATATGGACAAGTTGGAGAGTCACACAGACCACATTATCTGGCATTAGAGTATGGTGTGATCTTCTCAAGGCCACACACCAACCAACTAAAGGTGGCTAGATGAAACCCTAAGGGAAAACACACAGATCTCTCAAAATTTGTATATGGACCTAGTCCAACACACATGCTCAACTAATCACAAATACCGACAAGCACATGGGGTCATGTTGTAGTATAGGCTAGTGGTAAGATTAGGGTCGATCCTCAGGGATAGAGGGGGCACTAGAGCTAGGTTTATTTTAGCTATGTTCCTAAAGCGGAGTCTAGGGTTTGAGGGTGTAAAGTTTGGTTCTTTTTAATTATGCTATGATTTCGAGCAAGAAAGAGTAAGAAATAAACTAGATTAACCAGAACTCTAGATTACTCTAAATAGGTTAAGACTAAGAAACTAAGCAAGGCAAGCAATTAGGCTAGATAAAGGAGTTACACTACACTAGCAAGCCAAGTTATCATCTAAGATGCAACCTAAGTAATTAGACAAGTAAGACTCTAGGTTATCACTAATTAGCCAAATTAACACAAGCAAGATCAAAGGAGCCCTAACTACTTGAGCAAGAACCAACTATCTAGATCTAGGCAATTATCTGAGTTTTAACAAAGGCAATTGACTAAGCTGGCATTAACAAGCTAAGGAGGCAAAGGTGGGTTTTAAGAAATATGATGGGTAGGTGGGCCGTTTGGGAATGCAATTGATATTAGTTGGGGAAAGGTCAACATATAATGCAATCTCACATTTCAATCTAGATTACCAAACCAAACAACAAGGAAAGTGCTATTAGAATGTACCCTATACTACTAGTTGGAGAACTAGGGCTAGGTGTAATTCTAAAAGGACTTGACAAGTCTAGGTTTTTAGGGTAAGTGGTATTAGGGAAATTGAGAGACAAGGGTAGGAATGGGAGTAGAGATGAGGGTATTTCACCTCATGTTACTTTCCATATAGCCTTTAGGAAACTCTAGGCAATTGCACTAATCACACACTTACACTAGCTACTTAGATCTCACACCTACTTGTAGAAGAAGGGAGATGTATGTAGGAACAAAGGGGGCTGTCTAGGGATCCACTAATTGGACCTAGGAGCCATTCCTAAGATTGCCACATACATTCCAATTTCTCCAAGAAGATAAGTGTCATCAAGCATCTCAAAATAAGCAATTTATGTTTAAAAGCACAAACCACTTGCAAGATAGTGGGAAATGAGATAGAAGAAAGAAGCAATCATCATAGAACGAAATTATTTTCAATACAAGTTATTTACCCCCAACATGGTATCAAAGTCAAATTTAAACCCCAAACAATCCACCACTAGGGGCTTAGCTAGACATGCTCAAAGAAAAGATAAAAGAAATGAGGAGAATGGGGTAGGAATCCATGGAGCTCAGAATAGCTTCTTCTTCTTCACCTCCTAGATACCGTAGGTCATGGATCCTCCTCCAAGGTGGGTGGAAAGCATGGAGATATGGGTGATTATGGTGGGGAACCTAGAAAACTAGCTTTGTATGGTGGAAATGGAGTGGGGGGGTAGGTGAGTGGAGTAAATTAAAGGAAGGAAATGAAGGAGTTCTAAAGTAGCTAGGAAGAGGCTAAGGGAAGCTAACCTTCATTTTGTGGCTGCCACCTATGTATATATAGGTGGTAGGTAGGCACTAGGGTAAGTAGGGGCAAAATGGAAAAATCATTGGAGAAAATGGGTAGGTTTAGGTGGTCACCACGGCTGTGGTGAGTTGCCACAGCTATGGTAGGGGTTGCATGCCATAGTCATGGGCAGTGGAATGGTCGAGGTGGGAAGTGGAGTTGGAAGTGTAAGTGTGTTTGGTGAAGACGACCATGGTGGGGTGCCAAAGTTGTGTTGGGTAGAGGATACCACAGCCGTGTGGGATACCACAACTGTGTTCTAGGAGGTAGCCAGGGGAGAGGTTGCTTTGAGGTCGTTGTGTCTTCAGTTTGCCACGGGTGTGGTGAGAACCACAGGCGAGGTGGCCTTTAAGGCACGACTGTGGTCATTCATGTGTATATTGGACCAAGTCCTTATTGAATTTTGGGATCTTCATGCATAATTCACCACGATCATTTTTTTTTGGAAATTTGGGTAAGTATATTACCAAAACCCCCTAAAAGGGGACAAAGTCACAAGCCACACCCATACATGTGACTACACACACCTAGGAATTGGTTACAACAGATCCCAATTCCTAGCTATGATAGGAGGAAAATCAAGACAAGGCTTAAAAGTAAAGTACATTCTCTTGATCTCAAGTGCAAGATGGCTAAAGATGGCGATAAAGTCAGAAGCGCTACCGTTATGTAGCCTTTTATTACGCTCCTCCCAAATGAAGTGAACATCACCAGTGATGGCCCAAAGTTCAATGATTCTGGATTGCTTTGACCTTTTACCAAGATCCATGAGGCATTCATATAGAGAATATGAGGCTCTAATATTGATTTTAAGTTGAGCACATCCCCAAATATATTTCTAGTATTTGCAGCTCCCAAAAAGATGAGTAATGGAGTCATTGTGCTGTCCACATAGTAAGCATACAGGGACAGGAGCCCCCAACCAAGAACTAATCTTTACCATAGTAGGTAGAACATTTGTGAGTGCTCTAAAGGTAGTAAGACTCCATCTAGGATAGTTCTTGGAGAGCCAAAGATTTCCATAAGCCTTATCAGGTGGATGCTTTTGTCTTGCATTCTCCCAAAGATCACTGCCTTCCCAAGCTGAGAAGGAAGGCCATAGAGCTACCATACGTCTGTGACAAGTAGAACCATTCCTGGAAGCAATAGACAAGGTATCACCATACCTACAAGAAAGCCATGAGCTCCATATACTTTGAGCTTGGGTGAACTTCTTGATGTGATGTAACGAATGATAATCTGCAAGTTCATCGAGTCTCTTAAGCCCCAAGTCACCTTCACCAAGTGGGTAAGCTAAACGTGACCAACTAGAGCGGTGCACCGAGCTACCCCAAAGGAAGTCAGAAAGTAACAGCTCCATTCTTCGTAAGACAGCAAGAGGAATGTCACCCATACACATCCAATAGCTGATTAGACCCATGGCACAGTGCTTAACAAGCACAAGACGACCAACCATAGATATTTTAGAACCAGACCATCTCTGTATCATATCTCTGAGCTTATCTAGGCATTCATGGAAATGCCGCCTCCTGAGGTTGCCTCCAGCCATAGGAAAACCAATATATTTTGTGGGCCACATACCACGCTGAATACCCAAGCAGCTAATCAAGGCATCCTTGTTGCAACAAGAAGAGGATAAGAATATATGTGTTTTATTCAGATTGCATTTCATTCCAAAAACAGAGCCAAATTCAAGCAAAACCTGTTTGAGTTTGACAAGGCTGTGTAGACGTCCCTCGGAAAAGATAAGTACATCATCCGCAAATAGAAGGTGGCTAAGAGCTTTGGTCCCATTGATGGAATAGCTCCTGATGAGTCTATTATCATACGCCTCCTCAAGACATTTGCTGAGACCTTCCATGGCAATAGCAAAAAGTAGGGGGGGATAAGGGATCACTTTACCTAAGACCGTTGGAGCTTTTGAAGAAGCTAATCGAAGAACCATTTAGCAAGAGAGAAAAGGATGGAGTTTCCACACATTGCTTAAGAATGGAGATAAAATTTTCATTGAACCCGAGGCAGGAGGTGTTGGCCACGTCTGTGGGGTCTTTAGTGACCACGGCCGTTGTGATGACCACAACCATGGTCATTCATGTATAAATTGAGCGACTTCTCGGTGACTTTTGGAGCTTGATTTCCCATGACTGTGGTGCTATTCCACGATCATTTTGGGATTTCATGGTGCTAATCTCCACTTCATCTTCTTCATCTAGCCTCCTTTTACATTGAGTTTCTCTTATGCATCCAAGGGAAGCTCGGGGAAGATATAGGTCCACTCTTGGGTTGTAAGAACCCAAACATGTTCTTCATCTCGCTCCTATGCATCAATGCATGAATAAGTGCACTAAAATACACACAAAAGGAGGCATACATGCATTTGTCATAAAAGATCATATTAGGGAAACTAGATTGTAATCTATGATGTTTAGATGTGATTATCATGCGAAAAGACACTGGTTGAAGACCTAAAATAGGGCTATATCACCACCCCAACCTTAAAACATACCTATACTCACGTATGCTCCAACTTAATCTCTCTCTTCAATTTCTTTCAATTAAACAAGAATGATAGAATGCATTGTAGCCTAAGATTATTGACTAAATGGTCTCAGAAGTGACTAAGTGCATGTGTTCCACCTATGTCCTCCCAACTTTCACAAACCAATAATGAAAAGAGCACAGAGCATATAACTTCAAATATAGAGAATAGAATACACAAGCTTTCCATATGTCCTTCATGTAATTTTGGGTAAACTATTTCATGTTGGCGTTAATCTATGATGATTCAGAGTGTTGTTTCACTTTTATGCATTCAATCTTATGTATCAAACCACACCAAATGACCCACATGGCTAAAGGGTAAAGTGAGATAGATTTGATGTTTTCTAGATCAATCGATATGCAAAAGGAAGAAATGATTGCGGTAAGAGATTGGAGTGCTTTTACACACTCATCTTTTCTTTATTTAGATGCTCTTAAATAGGAGCATTTTTTTTCTTCTTTTATTTTGTTTTTCCCTTGGTGTAGATAAGGCATATGGTGGATAGAGTGAAGCGGGGAGATGTAGATATGTCCACTCCAAGCTTTTGGAGGTGGCCAAGGCTAAATATGTGCACTAAGGCATCCTTTCATGAGGCAGAAAGGTATGAAGATGATAAAAGAAGAGTCGAGTCAAAGATGGGTCATTGTTGTAGTCCTCAACATAAAATACCATGCATGAAAACTAATCCAACACTTCATCAAATGATATCACACCACATGATTGAACAACATGAGATTCACATTTATATCCTGTGATTCCATAGTCTCTAAGCATTCATAGCTTTCTCAATTCATAATTCAACCAAGACATTCACAAATTTGAGAGAGGTGATGCACATGTAAAAATTCAACAATTAAGAACATATAGCAACAAACTATAAAAATGTTCCAAGCATTTGTCAAAGTTGAACATTTTCAGTTCAAAAAGTGGAGATTAAGTTCAAACATGCTTTTCGGCAAGAACATCCAAGTTTGGGCAAAGTTGGCCAAAATGGTACCAATTTGCAACCAATCCCATCTAAACCTACATTTAGGGAAATTAAAGCATAAAACAATAAATACTAATTAAAACACACAAAAATTACCAAAATCTACATGGAAATGCAATGCATGACATGGAAGAGCAAAAAGAGCATTTTTTTTTGAAAAATTATGCAAAATTGCATGAAATTAAACTACATGTATGCATGAATGCTAGCAAGAAGAAATATACACTAAAAAGAGTGAAATAAACAATCCAAAATCAGGTGGAATATGTGTAAACAAAATGAGAGATAAAGACAGGGTGGTGCATACTGCCCTACCACCCCCAAACTTTTGAATCATGCTGCCCTCATCATGAAACTAAAGCTTAGGGCTAGTAGGGTGAAGATCATGGTCGGTGTTTTGGATCAGAAGGTAGGTTTCCCTGCTGTGGATGGTGATACTGCTCTGACTGATGCTGCTGAGGAGGTGGAGGACCTGGATGAGATGTAGGGAACTAGTAATAATGGCCCCAATATGTATCCTCAGGGGGAGGGTGGGTCTCTGGATATCCCAAAATACCACCCCAGAAGTCTTCACCCCATTCAGGGTTTTGCTATTCCTGAGCATGGTGGTATTGGTACAAGTGGTTGACCTATTGTTGCATCTATATTTGGTCCTGCCACATGTACTACTGGATGCGTTGCATGTCCTGTTGTGTCTTCTAAATACCTTCAAGCTGTGCATGGATAGATGACATGTCATATGCATTAATTGAAGGCTCCTACAGCTGGGATGTTGCCTCATCCCTTCTTCTCACCCTTCCAGGCTTTCTTCTTTGCTCTTCTCCCTCTTCTTCTTGCTGGTGTGCATTTGATTTTGCCACTTCTTCTTATGCAGCAGTGAGGTTAACATTTCTTGGGGGTTGCCATGCTCCCATTGATTCAGCTTGTCATGTAGTAAATGGGAGGGGTCAAGGAAGAGAGGAGTGGGAAAGTGTGATAGAGAAACTCAAGAATTCTTTGTGGCGATACATATTTCATATTATATATCAGCGTCTTGTTCTTTATTGTGATCATTTGAGAGCACACAAGGCACTTTAAATCAACAAATTGAGCTCCTTCAGCCTCTTTAAGTCTGGTGATGTCAAAACCTAGGGATATAGCAATTAAGGTTACAACCCCTCCCTTAACAAATGGAGTATTGCTTTTGAAGGGAATTGTCTTCATGTCTTCTATCAAGAGAAACCCTAGGTTGATGTGCAACTTCTTATTTATCCCATGTAAAACAAAGAGGTCCTTTTGTGAAATGCTTCCCTGATTGTCATACCTCCTTTTAATCATATTGGCAAAAGACTTTTTGTAAGTATTTGACCAACAAATTACTAATGTACATAGTTTTTGACTTTCCTGCAGTGTATGTCGGCTCCACTGTCAACTCGTGCCAGAAGTCACTATAGTCTAAATCAACCTCTCTCTCAATTAAGACATTCATTTTATTGGCTTCTTTAGGTTCTTTTTCAAAAATGCAGTTCAGCTTGGAAGCAGTCAACGTGTGTATTCTATTAAACATTGTAAACTTGATGTATTCCTCCCCTTTTACCTTGACATTCTCTAGTGTGGCTAAGAATTTCCGAGTTAACTCCATGTATGTGGTTGTTTTGTGAAAATCACCTTCCACAAATTGATTTTCTTCATCTTCCTTACCACCTCTTGATTCCTAGGTTTGCAATTACCTTATCACACCCATATCTTATGGAGATAACTCTCCTTGACACACATTCAAGATAAATAGGTATGATTTGCATCTTCCTCTGTCCCCTTCCATAAGAAGTTCCCTTAGGAGCCTTTCCAATACCTTTCAGTCTGTCTATCTCTAAGTATGCCAAAGTATCCTCTGGTTCATAATCCATCTCCTCCTCATCAATGCCATTATCTTCTTCCTCATCATGGTAGGATCTTGACCCCAAGCTCGAGTCAAGATTTAGCAGTACCTGTTTCTCAGGGAATCACTGTGGATGATTCCCCACTTCAATCATCAATTTTCTCCTTACTTACGACTTCTGTTGTGGTCTCTCCCCCAATGAGGAGGTAGAGTGGTGTGCTGGCGTTGTCCATGGAGGTAATCTTAAGGAAGAAGGGGATGCATCACCCTTGCCACACTTTTGGAAAGTTGTTATCTCTGGTTCAACCTCATCAATCATGTCATTGAGGTTCTCCTCAGATTCCTTGTCCTCCTCCTCCCTATATGTCTCATCAGTGATGTGGTGGCTATCCAACAATCGGGTGTGGGATGCACTCATGGAAGCCAAATGATTGAGGGATTTTGTAATGGAGTTTGATGGTGATGGTGTGTGGGATGGGATGAAGACTTGTGAAGAGGCTCTCTTGGTGCGCACTTTGCCTCCAGTGATCACCTCAAGTCTCTTTTGAGCCCCCTTCTTCACATCCTTGGTAACTCCCTTCATTGCTTGGAGATGGTGGTGGTGGTATGGTTGTGATTTTCTGATTTTTGTGGAGGAGGTGAAATGGAGGTTGAGAAATGGGTGGAACATGCTAGGATGGTTGCTTATATGGTGGAGGATGGATTGGTTGAAGGTTTTAGGTGAAAATTGGTGGATTTTTGTGAGGTTTTGTTTGGGGCGACTGCAGGTGTGGTGGAGAATGAAAATGGAGATGGTGGCTAGATTGAAGGAGGTTTTAGGGTGGAAATGGTAGAGGGAGAGGTGGTGGAGGTGTAGGAAGTGATTGGAGGTTGATTTGTTGGAGGATTTGGGCTAAAGAGGCAATACTGGAGATGATGGGGGTAGAGCACGTCGCCACGGATGAGGAAAACTCGCACAAATGAGTTAGAATGTGCAGGGGGTTGTGGTGTTTCTTGGAGTTTAAGTGAAAAATAGGTGGGATCGGGTTCTGCCACGGTTGTGGTGGGCCGTCATGGTCGTGGTGGGGGTTTGGCAACACGGTTGTGGTGGGTGCCACGATCGTGGTGGGAGGTGAAGGTGGTTGTATATTGACCATCACCACGGTCATGGTGGATGCCACGGTCGTGGTGTCCTCCTCTTGCCTTGACTGTGGTGATCACCACAGTTGTGGCCATTCATGTACAAAATCACCTCCATACCTGTAACTTCCTCAAACTTTTACACTTAAATCACCACGGCCGTGGTGGTCTCCACGGCTATGTTCCCTTCATGTGGCCACACCCATGGCGGTGGCCATGGTCATGTTGTCCTACATGGGCCACGGTTGTTTTGAGCAGCACGATAATGGCCATTCCTGCACAAAATTGACCATGTTGTTGTAACTTCCTTGGGAATTTGCAATTAAATCACAACAGCTGTGGTGGGTCTTCATTCTATACTTTGTCCACTAAAATTCTAATTTTTTTTATATATTTTTTATATTTTGGTTCTTTGCCACATTTCAACTTCAAAAACCATACCTTTCCTTCTCTTTCCCTCTCTTAACCTATCACCTGCATCTCATCAAAACTCATTAAAAAACTATCAAGCACAAGTGTGTGTGTATTTCGTGGAAAAAGAAAGAAAAAGTATCAAAAAGTGAAGGTCGGGTGAAAAGGTTCCTGAACCTAGGCGAGTTGCCTCCCACTAGCACTAAATTTTATGCCTTCAGTTGGGATTATTGATTCTTGAACTCTTTCATTCTCTCAGAACTCACAAAGCATCTTTGTAGTAAATATCCCTCTCATGTGCATTCAAGCACATCTCTTCATCAAGATGGTGTTCCTCAACTAACATCACAATATCAAAACTTTTATTGGCTTTATCGGGACCTACTTCAAACTGCCTTCAATATTTTTCCATTCACTGTAAACTCTCTCACTCCATCCTTCTCACATATCACAATAGCTCCGAATGGGTACACATTCTTGACTAGCTAAGGTCCTTCCCATCTAGACCAAAGCTTCTAGGGAAAGAACTTCATCCTAGAGTTGTACAACCATACCCATTGCCCGGGCTCAAAATCCTTCTTCTTGGTCAACTTTTCATGAAAAAACTTTATTCTTTCCTTGTAGCTTTTGTACAATTCATAGGCTTTATGCCTATCTCCTCAAGCTCATGTAGATGCAACTTTGTTTTCAATCTGACAACGTCTCCATCCATATCCATGGCTTTCAAAGCCCACAAATCCTTGTGTTGCATTTCTATGGGTAGATGGTAGCTTTTCCCATAAACAAGATTAAATAGTGGGTGCCAATCAGGGCTTTATATGTAGTCCTATATACCCACAAAGCCTCATTGAGATGTAAATACTAATCCTTATGGTTCAGACTCACTGTCTTCTCAAGAATGAGCTTTATCTCCCAATTAGCTAACTTGACTTGACTACACATATGAGGTGGTAAGGAGTAGCCACACGATGATTCACTCCATGTCTCTTGTACAATCTCATCAAGACACTCAATCAAATAATAATTCTCTTTTGTAGCACCTATCACATTGGCCTTAGTAGAAGACTTGAAGATGTTCAACTGGATCTTCATGTGCATGAAAGTCACATACATGGTGCCAGTCCTTACATGAATCACTGCATCAACTGTGGCCAAGAAGGGTCTCCCCAAGATAATAGGCACTTTCCTCGAGTCTTTTTCCATGTCCAAGACAATAAAATTAGTAGGAAATGTTGGCTAAATGGACATTTGTAAATCCCTTTGTTTTGATAATGACAAACATTTCATTCTTGTTAATCTAACGTGCTACTTGAGTGTTGCAGGAATAAGGTGGATGACAAAGCAATTAGGGAAATCCATATGCTTACATATTTATATTTTCATGAAATGTAATCACTTTGTAAAAACTTGTACAAATATATAATGTACAAGTACTTAGATTTCATGTAAATCAAGCGTTAGATTCTCCCTAGCTAAACATCACATTTAGATAGGTCATCCCCTTCAAATAAGTGTCACATATGCACACTCATACACACACTTAGTGCCTTAATTGAAAAATTGAAATAGGGTCAATCTCGGTCGACTAACTCCTCGACCGAGACACTCTCGGTCGACAATCTTCTCGACTGAGAAAGACCCAAGTAGCTGTTAGACACAGCTGACAAGGTGGTTGGCAGTTGGAGATAAACGTTGCATACACTTGATCCAGAGAGCCTGTCGGTCGACAAAAGTTCGACCGAGTAGGTGTCTCGGTCGACCATTTCTCGACCGAGATGGACTCTGACAGCAACTGCAGAATTAATTAATTAGCCATTGCTAAAGCAAAAAACTTGTACCTAACGGTTAGTTAAGCACTTAGAAACCCCTAGAAGGTGTCTAGAACGTCCTTAAGCACTTGTAGGACATTCCTATAAATAGGACATGCCTTAGGACACCTAAACTCACTTGTTACACTTGAGAAATCTTTGAGCATACTTTGAGCAACCTGTTTGTGAGCAAATTGAGCATAGTGACAATTGGCTACTTCTTCTCTTAGCTCAAATTTCGTGTCCTATAGGCTAGCATCTCCTATCCACTGCAATTACATTTCCATACACTTTGGTTAGGAGGTCTACATGCTTGATCTAGGCAAATCAAGCCTTGTGCTACAAAAGGATAAGTTGTAATTTCTATTTTCTTTCTTGTTCTCTATTGTTGTTTGTACTCTCCTTGCTACTCCTAGGTTGGAGGCTGTGGGTTGGAGAGGTTGAAGATCTTCTTGGTGAAGAAGGGGACTTTGAGCTACTTCAAGAAGGCTGGTGCAACGGGAGGTTACTTCTAGAGAGGAAGGCTACTTCAAGGGGGAGCTTGGAGTTACTTCAAGAAGGCTACCTCAAGTTGGTGCATCTACTTCAAGTGAAGGCTGTTCAAGGGGTGTAAAGAAAGTATTGTATTTTGTGTAAATACCTGTGAAGGTAATAAAATTAATACTTTCAAAATCCCGGTTGGGTAAGCAACCAGGTAGTGGACTGACAACTTTAGTATTTGCTAAAGTTGGAACCACTCTAAACACCTGTCTCCTTCTTCCATTCTTCATTTGTGGTTGTTTGAGTTAAATAATTGCTAAAATATTTAAAAACTCTATTCACCCCCCCTCTAGTGTTTTTCAATTGGTATCAGAGCAGGCTTCAAGGAACCTTAACAAGGTCTTGAAGAATGGGTGATGGGGTGCTTAACAATCTTAACCTTGAAGGGACACTTGTTGCTAGACCTCCAGCGTTTGATGGAACAAACTACACATATTGGAAGAGAAGGATGCAGTTCTACTTCCAAGGCATCAATTGGGACTTATGGAGGATGGTGTCAACCCCATACGAGCTTCCTCAAACACAATATGTAGAGTGGGATGCAAACACGGTAAAGTTGGATCAAATGAATGCCAAAGCTGTAAGCATTTTATATTGTTCAATTTCAGTAGGAGAATTTAATGGGATATCAAACTGTGACACAACCTATGACATTTGGCATAGACTGTCCATAACTTATGAAGGTACAGTTCAAGTCAAGAATTCTAAGATTAGCATGCTTAAACAAAAGTTTGAACACTTCCGTATAGATCCAAATGAATCTATTAGTGAAATGTTTGCAAAATTCTCTTCTATTGTTAATGGTTTAAATGCTCTAGGAAAAACTGTTCTTGAAGAAGATCAGGTATCAAAAATCCTTCGATCACTTCCTCCTAAATACAAGCCAAAGGTGACAGCCATTGAAGAAGCTAATGACCTCACTCGGCTGAAAATGGAGCAACTCATTGGCAATCTAGAAGCTCATGAAGCAACCCTAGAAGAGGAAGAAAGAAGAGAACGTGAACTTCAGAAAGGAAAGAAGAAGGATGTGGCTCTAAAAGCTTCAAGGATAATTACACCAGAAAGTGAGGAGTCAAGTGAAGAAGAAGGAGAAGAAGCATTGATTGTCAATGGTAAGAAATATAGAAGATTTAAATCTAACAAAATTTCTAGTTCTTCTTCTTATCCTCCTAGGTGCTTTGAGTGTGGAAAGAAAGGACATTTCAAAAATGAATGTCCTAAAGCAAAGAAAGGAAAGAAAAGCTCACACAAGAAGAGGGGAGAAAATACCTATAAAGCTGCATGGGATGAGTCAAGTGAAAGTGAAAGTGGAGAAGAAAAGGTGGAATGTCTAATGGCAAGAGAAGACGATGAAGACTCTCAAGAGGTAAGCCTACTTGATCTTCCTAAAGAAGAGTTAATTACTAGTTTACAAGAAACTCATGATAAGTATGTTGATGTCAAGAAGAAACTAAAGAAGGTTATCAAAACAAATGATGAGCTATATGCTAAATTAAATGATCTCTCTTCTGAAAAGAACAACATTGATCTTGAGAATTTGTATTTAAAAACATCTTTAAATGATTGTACTAACAAGCTACTCACTCTAGAAACAAATGTTGATCTTCTCTCTCAAGAAAAGACTGAATTGTTAGCTAAACTAAAAGATTTTCAGACTCAACCAATTCTGTGTAACCATCTAGACTATGACAATGTTGTAAAAGAAAGAGACTCCCTATTATTTGATTTAGATCAAGCTAGAAAAGATTTACACAAGAAGATGGATGACATTGCTAAGCTACAAAGAAACCTACATGAGTTAGGAAGAAAAGATATCCTTGACAACATCCTAAAAGCCTCCTCTAGTTTCAATGGAAGAAAAGGTTTGGGATATGATCCAAAGAAAAATCAAACCAAAAGAACTCGGACTATGTTTGTACCTAAGAATACAATTCCTAGAAAGAGAAATGAAGTTGACTCTATTACTTTTCATTTTTGTCTACGTCTTGGACATTATTCATTTTCATGCCCGTATAAGACCAAGTATTCCTACTTAGTTTGGGTCCCAAAATCCCAAACTTAGTAGAGTCAAATGCAATTCAGTTGAGATATGATCAAATGCTTAATTTTGCAATTCATATTGTCTTATCTCAACTTAATAAAAGGTTTTATGCATTATAATAATTTTCTGAACTGCTGAATTTCTGTCTTTAATTTGCAATATAGCAACCCTCTCGATCGACGATTAGTCGACCGAGAAAGATGTCGGTCGAACAATTGTCGACCGACTGAAGTTCTGAATCAGAATTTTTATACAGTCTCTACTTAAATGCTTCTAACCATACCGGACCATCACATGGGTACCAAAACCTACATTCTAATGCAGGATTGGGTGGTTGACAGTGGATGTTCCAAACACATGACCGGAAACAAGGATGCATTTCAAACGTTTGAAGAAAAGAAGAGTGGAACAGTCACTTTTGGAGATAACGGTAAAGGTAAAATTGTTGGAATAAGTAATATTGGCACAAACCTCGAAATAAAGAATGTTCTACTTGTTGATGGTTTGCACCATAACTTAATAAGTGTGAGTCAATTATGTGATAGTGGCTATGACGTTTTATTTAACAAAACCTGCTGCAAATTATTAATAGAAAACACTACAAATGTTGTCTATGAAGGAAAAAGAGTTGTAAATCTTTATATTCTTAGACCTAACTCTATGAAATCTGTAGTAGAAAAATGCTTGCTTGCAAATGAAAATGCTTTACAATTATGGCATAAAAAGCTAGGACATGCTAGTTCACATGTTATCAAAAATTTAGTGAAATATGATCTTGTTCGTGGTTTGCCTACTTTATCCTTTGATCAAGTTGAAAATTGTGAACCATGTACATTGGGAAAGCAAACAAAAACCTCTTTTAAACCTAAACATGAACTTAGCACCAGTAGATCTTTAGAATTAATTCACATGGATTTATTTGGACCTATGAGGACACAATCTATCGGTGGAAAAAGATATTGTTTTGTTATTGTTGATGATTATAGTAGATATACATGGGTACATTTTATTGCAACCAAAGATGATACTATTCATGCTTTTATAAAATTTTTCCCTATGATTGAAAATCTATTACAAAGCAAAATATGTACCATTAGAAGTGATCATGGTGGAGAATTTGAAAATCATGTATTTGAAGAATTTTGCACATCTCAAGGGTACACTCACAATTTTTCTGCTCCACACACTCCACAACAAAATGGCATAGTTGAAAGGAAAAATCGATCACTACAAGAAATGGCTAGAACTATGATGCTCAAACATAACACCCCCAAAACCTTTTGGGCTGAAGCTGTAAACACCGCATGCTATGTGTTAAATAGAGTAACTGTTCACTCTCATTTGAAGAAAACTCCGTATGAAATAATACATTCTAAGAATCCTAGAGTTGACTATTTTCATACCTTTAGATCTACACGTTATATCTTAAATACCAAAGATGATAGAGATAAGTTTGATTCTAAATCACACAAAGCATTCTTTTTGGGATATTCTACCTCTAGCAAAGCATTTAGAGTCAACAACACTCTCTAGAAAAGTTGAGGAATCTATTCATGTCTCTTTTCATGAAGAGTCCAAATAAGAAAATCTAGAAATAATTGATCTTACTAATCAATTCGAAAACTTAAACATACCAAATGATAGTGAGAAAGATACTATAAACAATAACCAAAGTGAAACACAACCTATACCTAGACTTATTAAGGATCATCCTCAAGAATTAATTATTGGAAATCCAAATGATAAAGTAAAAACTCGGTCTTCCTTTAAGGATGTTGCAAACATGGCTTTTGTTTCTATCATTGAACCTAAGAAGATATCTGAAGCTCTTAAAGATGATTATTGGATAATAGCAATGCAAGAAGAATTAAATCAATTCACAAAAAATGATGTATGGGATTTAGTTCCTAAACCACAAGATAAAACCATCATTGGAACTAAATGGGTTTTTAGAAATAAGCTCAATGAGGCAGGAGAAGTAATAAGAAATAAAGCTCGGTTAGTAGCACAAGGATATAATCAACAAGAAGGAATAGACTTTGATGAAACGTATGCACCAGTATCTAGACTTGAAGCTATTAGAATGTTACTAGCTATTGCTGCACATAAAAACATCAAACTCTACCAAATGGATGTAAAAAGTGCATTTCTAAACGGAATCATTCAAGAAGAAGTTTATGTTGCCCAACCACCCGGTTTTGAAATACCAGAAAAAGGTGACTATGTTTATAAACTTAAGAAAGCACTTTATGGTTTAAAACAAGCACCTAGGAACTGGTATGAAAGGCTCAAGACATATCTTTTTGATAATGGTTTTTCTATTGGAAATTCAGATTCTACTTTATTTTTCAAAACATATACATCTGATTTTCTTGTTGTTCAAATATATGTTGATGATTTTATTTTTGGAGCTTCAAATGAATCATTGTGTACACAATTTAGTGAAATTATGCAAAAAGAATTTGAAATGAGCCTCATGGGTGAACTAACCTTCTTCCTTGGTTTCCAAATTAAACAAACACCTACCGGGATTTTTATAAGCCAAGAAAAGTATACTAAAGAACTCTTAAAACATTTTGGGATGGATCAGTGCAAACATGCTACTACTCCTATGGCCACTTCTATTAAAATTGATAAGGATGAAGATGGGGAACCTATTGATGATTCCTTATATAGAGCCATGATTGGTAGTTTGCTTTACTTAACTGCTTCTAGACCGGACATCATGTTTTCCGTTGGTCTTTGTGCTCAATTTCAATCCCAACCTATGCACTCTCATTTTCAAGAAGTTAAACGAATTCTTCGATACTTAGCCGGCACTACATGTTTTGGTTTATGGTATCCAAAAGGACAATCCTTGGATTTTAAAGCTTATACTGATGCTGATTATGCTGGTTGTCGACTTGATCGCAAGAGCACTAGTGGTGGCTGTTTCTTGTTAGGGAGAGCTTTAGTATCTTGGTTTAGTAAGAAACAAAACACGGTTGCCCTTTCTACAACTGAAGCTGAATATATGGCAACCGGATCTTGTTGTGCTCAAGTGCTTTATATGCAACAAGTATTAAATGATTATGGTTTTACTCTTTCATCTACACCTATTTTTTGTGACAACACAAGCGCTATAAACTTAGCACATAATCCTATATTACACAGCAGAGCTAAACATATTGAAATCCGTCATCACTTTTTAAGGGATCATATTTCTAAAAATCATGTTTCTCTTCATCATGCTGATACGGAAGATCAATTGGCTGATATTTTTACAAAACCGCTTCCACTAGACCAATTTAACAAGATTAGGAAGCAATTGCTTATCACTCCTTTGGAAGATGTCTTCTTTGATATTTGTGCTTCTTAAAAATAACTTTTACTTACATCATTTTGGCTTTTAATGGACATTTTTTTTGGGACATCTAATTAAGGGGGAGTTTTATTCTTAAATGGATATCTTTTTGAAATGACAAAGGGGGAGAAATAAATATAAAACTTAGTATTTGTGCAAAACAATAAATAAATATAAAACTTAGTATTTGTGCAAAACTCAATCAATGAGTTTCATAAACTCTTGGCTTTACATTGAAAGTTGCTATATTCCCTAAAGGATTGGATTTCATGTTCCATAATTCATGGGGAATAATAAGAACACATTTTATAAACAAGAGAAGAAATTTACAAAGGTAAGTTTCAGGTATGAAAATCACATGTTTTATACTTTCTTATTTTATATTTAGGAAATGTTTGTCATCTTCAAAAAGGGGGAGATTGTTGGCTAAATGGACATTTGTAAATCCCTTTGTTTTGATAATGATAAACATTTCATTCTTGTTAATCTAACATGCTACTTGAGTGTTGCAGGAATAAGGTGGATGACAAAGTAATTAGGGAAATCCATATGCTTACATATTTATATTTTCATGAAATGTAATCACTTTGTAAAAACATGTACAAATATATAATGTACAAGTACTTAGATTTCATGTAAATCAAGCGTTAGATTCTCCCTAGCTAAACATCACATTTAGATAGGTCATCCCCTTCAAATAAGTGTCACATATGCACACTCATACACACACTTAGTGCCTTAATTGAAAAATTGAAATAGGGTCAATCTCGGTCGACTAACTCCTCGACCGAGACACTCTCGGTCGACAATCTTCTCGACCGAGAAAGACCCAAGTAGCCGTTAGACACAGCTGACAAGGTGGTTGGCAGTTGGAGATAAACGTTGCATACACTTGATCCAGAGAGCCTGTCGGTCGACAAAAGTTCGACCGAGTAGGTGTCTCGGTCGACCATTTCTCGACCGAGATGGACTCAGATAGCAACTGCAGAATTAATTAATTAGCCGTTGCTAAAGCAACAAACTTGTACCTAACGGCTAGTTAAGCACTTAGAAACCCCTAGAAGGTGTCTAGAACGTCCTTAAGCACTTGTAGGACATTCCTATAAATAGGACATGCCATAGGACACCTAAACTCACTTGTTACACTTGAGAAATCTTTGAGCATACTTTGAGCAACCTGTTTGTGAGAAAATTGAGCATAGTGACAATTGGCTACTTCTTCTCTTAGCTCAAATTTCGTGTCCTATAGGCTAGCATCTCTTATCCACTGCAATTACATTTCCATACACTTTGGTTAGGAGATCTACACGCTTGATCTAGGCAAATCAAGCCTTGTGCTACAAAAGGATAAGTTGTAATTTCTATTTTCTTTCTTGTTCTCTATTGTTGTTTGTACTCTCATTGCTACTCCTAGGTTGGAGGCTGCGGGTTGGAGAGGTTGAAGATCTTCTTGGTGAAGAAGGGGACTTTGAGCTACTTCAAGAAGGCTGGTGCAACGGGAGGTTACTTCTAGAGAGGAAGGCTACTTCAAGGGGGAGCTTGGAGTTACTTCAAGAAGGCTACCTCAAGTTGGTGCATCTACTTCAAGTGAAGGCTGTTCAAGGGGTGTAAAGAAAGTATTGTATTTTGTGTAAATCCTTGTGAAGGTAATAAAATTAATACTTTCAAAATCCTGGTTGGGTAAGCAACTGGGTAGTGGACTGACAACTTTAGTATTTGCTAAAGTTGGAACCACTCTAAACACCTGTCTCCTTCTTCCATTCTTCATTTATGATTGTTTGAGTTAAATAATTGCTAAAATATTTAAAAACTCTATTCACCCCCCCTCTAGTGTTTTTCACGAATGAATGTAGAGGTCTCATCATCAAGTCTAACCAACACATCATCAACACACCCTCTAGGCATTTTCACATATCTATCGGCCAACTACAAGGTGCAGTGAGTGGGACTCAGTTGTCCCATTTGAAGTTCATCGAACACATCATACGGCATCATATTTACACTAGAAACCAAGTTAAGAAGAGCTTGGTCTATACGATGTGCTCCAATGTAGCATGAGATGATGGGAGAACCATGATCTTTTCTCTTTCTTAGTACAATGTGTTGTAGAATTGAGCTCACTTGCTTAGTGAGGTTGACCTTCCTTGGTGTCCCTCTGGTGGTCTTCCTCTTGAACGTGCATAAGTCTTTCAAGAACTTAGCATAAGATGGAATTTTCTTGATCACATCAAGCAAAGGAATGTTGATCTTGACATGCTTAAAGGTCTCCATGATGTCCTCGGTATATTTCTTCTTCCTTATTTTAGTGGATGGATCTTCAAGTGCATCGAGGAATGGAGGAAGTTGCACCCCCAACTAACCCAAGTCCATAGTATCATCAAGAAGTATCACTAGAATCACGGTATCATCTCTCAGTATCACGGTATCATCAGCCTGAATCTCAGTATCAACACCCCTGATCATTGTATCAACCCTATCATCACTGGTTGTGCTATCAACAAAAGTACCATGTGGCTGCTTTAAGGTCCTACCACTCCTAAAAAATATGACTACCTTCACATGCTCATGGGTAGTGGAAGAGGAAGCTTGTGGATTTGGTTGTGGCTGTTGAGGTGGTGGTGGCCTTGAATGTGGTGGATTGCGGTTTTGGAGGATAAATTGTGGGTAGGGTTGTGGTTGTTGTGATGGATGGGGGTGATATTATAGAGGGGGTTGTTTGTATGAGTGAAGTGGAGGATATTGATAGTTGTAAGGGGGTTGGTGAGGTGGATGAGCATATGGACGTGGTGGTCCTTGGTACTAGAGAGGTGGGGGTACTTAGCCTTGTGGTGGGACATAAGCACCTTGAGGAGTGCTCACATAATTGTCATCATTGTTTGGATTGGCCATGGGTTGAGACGAGAGACTCCTCTCTTCACGGCGGGCAAGTGAAAGGGATATTTGATCAAGCCTTTGTTTAAGGTGACTAATGTTTTGTCCTTGAGATGATACCACTTTCTTCACTTAATTGAGGTTCCTTAGTATTCCTAGGACTTCTTCCTCAAACTTGGAGATGTACTTGGGCCCTTGGTGTTGCCTTGGATGCCCTGGCCCCTCCTCATTTTGTTGTTTCCATGAGAAATTTGGATGATTCCTCCACTCAGGAGTATAGGAGTTGGACATTGGGCCTTGGTTGTTTCGATTTCCAAAAACATGCAAAGCATGCACTTCTTCTTCCTCAGCTTCAACTTCCATAGTGGATTGACTAGAAGAGCCAACAACTTGGTTCTTCATCATATTCATCATATCCACCATCATTTTCATCATGTCAGGGTCGGCTAAAGTTTGGGCTAGAACTATGAGAGGAGGTGGAGGGATGTATTCTGGTCACAATGTTCCCCTTTAGTAGAAGTCCGATGGCGAGAATTCTCAACAAGGTGCTCAAATAAGGGCCATGACTCCTCAAGTGGATTTGCCATGAAGGTGCCTCCACATGACAAATCAACATTGTTTTGGCTCAACTCCACTAGCCCGATGTGGAAAGCTTGAACCAGCTGCCACAAGGGTACCTCATGATGGGGGCAGTCACACATAAGCTTTTGGAACCTTTCCCACACCACGTGGAAAGGTTCATTTTCTTTTTGTGAGAAGGTTGTGATACATCTTCGCATTTGGGTCAGCTTGGCAATTAGGAAAACTTCTTTAGAAGCTCGTTCTTTATCGCGTTCCATGTCACCAATTCCGGCTTGGAGATGTACCATTGCTTGGCTTTTTCTTTTAGAGAGAATGGGAAAAGGGTTCTTCAGATGGAGTCATCAGTGGCGGAGGGTGTGTGGAAAGTGGAACAAGTATCAATGAAGGCATCAAAATGGTGGTAGGAGTTCTCATTCTCCATCCCATAGTAAGTACGAAGAAGTCCAAGAAATGTGGGTGGAATGGAGAATTGTTGACTTGACATTTGGTCAACAAGGGTGGCAATGGGGGAGTTGTAGTTTCCCCAGGTGAAGTATTCATGGAGGGGGCGGTTGGGTTGTGGTTGAGCATCTTCATGAGGTATTTCACCTTCATGGCCAACCATCTCGATTTTTCAATGTTATTTGTAGTGGCTTTGTCATCTCCTTCTACCTATCTCGGGGTCATATAACACCAAGTCAGTACAAGTCGAACACATACTACGCATGCACAACTGTCACCTGCACAATACACAAAAAAGCAACAAAAGGAAAGTTAGAATGACGATATGCAAAAGTAAATAAATAATAAAGAATAGAAATGGTGAGGGCAGTAGGAAAGGATAAGCTACACTAACTAGCTAGGCCGAGCTCCTCTATCCCCGACAACTACACCAAAAAACTTAGTGCGATCTTCTCAAGGCCACACACCAACCAGCTAAAGGTGGCCAAATTCAACCCTAAGGGAAAAAACACAGATCTCTCAAAATTTGCATATGGACCTAGTCCAACACACATGCTCAACTAATCACATGTACCCACAAGTGCACAGGGTCTTGCTATAGTATAGGCTAGTGGTAAGATTAGGGTCGATCCCCAGGGATAGAGGGGGCAATAGAGCTAGGTTTGTGTTAGCTATGTTCTTAAAGTGGATTCTAGGGTTTTAGGGGTTAAAGTTGGGTTTGGTTTGATTATGATACGATTTCAAGCAAGAAAGATCAAGAAAGAAACTACATTAACTAGAACTCTAGATTACTCTAAATAGGTTTAGATTAAGAAACTAAGCAAGGCAAGCAATTAGACAAGAGCAAGGAGTTACACTACATTAGCAAGTCAAGTTATCAACTAAGATGCAAGCTAAGAAATTAGTCAAGAAAGAGTCTAGGTTATCACTAATTATACAAATTAACACAAGAAAGCTCAAAGGAGCCCTAACTACTTGAGAAAGAACCAACTATCTAGATCTAGGAAATTAGCTAAGAGTTAACAAAGGCAATGGACTAAGCTCACATCAAAAAACTAAGGAGAAAAAGGTGGATTTTAAGCAATATGATGGGTACGTGGGCCTTTGTGAATGTAACTTGATATTAGTTGGGGGAAGGCCAACCTAGAATGTAATTCTCACATTTCAGTCTAGATTACCAAACCAAACAACAAGGCAAGTGCTATTAGAATGTAACCTGTACCACTAGTTGGAGAACTATGGCTAGGTGTACTTCTAAAAGGACTTGACAAGTCTAGATTTCTAGGGTAAGTGGTATTAGGGCAATTGAGAGACAAGGGTAGGAATGGGAGTAGAGATGAGGGTATTTCACCTCATGTTACTTGCCATCTAGCCTTTATAAAACTCTAGGCAATTGCACTAATCACACTTACACTAGCTACTTAGATGTCACACCTACTTGTAGAAGAAGGGAGATGTATGTAGGAATAAAGGGGGCTAACTAGGGATCTACTAATTGGACCTAGGATCCATTCCCAAGATTTCCACATACATTCTAATTTCTCCTAGAAGCTAAGTGTCATCAAGCATCACAAAACAAGCAATTTATGTTTAGAAGAACAAACCACATGCAAGATAGTGGGAAATGAGATAGAAGCAAGAAGTAATCATCATAGAATGAAGTTATGTTCAATACAAGTTATTTTACTCCAACATGGTATCAAAGTCACATTTTAACCCCAAACATCCCACCACTAGGGGCTTATCTATACATGCTCAAAGAAAAGATAAAAGAAATGAGAAGAATGGGGTAGGAATACATGGAGCTCGGAGTAGCTTCTTCTTCTTCTTCTTCTTCACCTCCTAGCTGCTGTAGGGCATGTCTCCTCATACAAGGTGGGTGGAAAGCATGGATATATGGGGGATTATGGTAGGGAACCTAGAAAACTAGGTTTGTATATGGTAGAAATGGAGTGGGAGGTAGGTGAGTGGAGTAAATGCAAGGAAGGAGATGAAGGGACTCTAGAGTAGCTAGGAATAGGCTAAGAGAAGCTAACATTCAAGCTGTGGCTGCCACCTATGCATATATAGGTGGTGGGGAGGCACTAGGGTAAGTAGGGGAAAAATGGGGAAATCAATGGAGAAAAAGGGTAGGTTTATGTTGTCACCACGACCGTGGTGGGGGTTGCATGGCACAGTCATGGGAAGTGGAATGGCTGAGGTGGGAAGTGGAGTTAGAAGTGTACGTGCATATGGTGGCCACGGTAGTGGCGGGGTGCCACGACTGTGTTGGGTAGAGGATACCACGATCATGTGGGATATCACAGTTGTGTGTAATACCACGATTATGTTGGAGGAGGTAGCCACGGGTGAGGTTGCTCTGAGGTCATTATGTCTTCAGCTCGCCATGTACATGGTGAGCACTACATGTGAGGTGGCCTTCAAGGGCCACAATCATGCTGATGGCCACGATAGTGGTCATGGTCCATGTTGATTTTTGGGATCTTCATGCATAATCAACACAATCATTTTGCTGACCACGGGCGAGGTGGGAGGCATTGGTCACAATGGTGGTGGGGTCCACAGATGTGGGGTCTTCAGTGACCATGGTCGTTGTGATGACCACGGTCGTGGTCATTCATGTGAAAATTGAGTGACTTCCCATTGAATTTTGGAGCTTAATTCCCCACGACCGTGGTGCTATGCCACAACCATTTTGGGGCTTCTTGGTGCTGATCTCCACTTCAACCTCTTCATCTAGCCTCCTTTTGCTTTGAGTTGCTTTTGTGCATCCAATGGAAGGTCGGGGAAGAGATATGTCCACTCTTGCATTGTAAGAACCCAAAGACATTCTTCATCTCTCTCCCATGCATCAATGCATGCATAAGTGCCCTAAAATACACACAAAAGGAGGTATAAGTGCATTTGTAATAAAAGATCATATTGGGGGAACTAGCTTGTAATCTACGATGTTTAGATGTGATTATCATGCAAAAAGACATAGGATGAAGCCCTAAAATAGGGCTTCATTAAAGTACTGTTAGCATCTCATCAGTGTGTGACAAAACCTCTATGTCAGTCATGACCATGAATGTACGCATAAACAACAAGAAGACACCTTCTAGCCACCTACAATTTTGTATAAAATTATATATTTCGGTAACACAATCTAATATATATTGAATTGAAACTATATCAGAAAGAAACTAACACCATCTGATGGGATAATTGGTGGGTTCATGGGAGTACTCCCAATACTATTGTGTACCTTGTCCGAAGAGCGACATACAATCTGAGCAGGTAACTGCCATTCAGATGGCTGAAAGGCACTTATTGCTTCTTGTATTCTCTATTATATCAACTCTTATATATCCTCCTATGGCATACCGCCACTGGTAGTTAATATATGTGGATATTTAAATGATACAAAATATGATTTTTCCCAACACTAAATCCTAGACCCTCACACAATAATGATTTTATTGACTACTAAAAGAAATTGTGAACTCATAATGTAGGCCCTCAAGGATGAACTTTCCTTCTGTCCTTTGCTGATAAATCTCTCGCTAATCATAATCAATTGAACTAGTAAGTAAAACCTTACTATCAGAATGAAAATAAACATACATTGTAAGATACCAACTTCACCATTTTTATCTTCCACCTCAATGGTTGCAGGGTTGGGGATTTCTTCTTTGTTGTCTATTCTATCTTTTATCCACTCCTCATGTCAGAGTAGTAGATGGGGATTTAGAGTTCTTCTTGACTCTTTCCAATATGATCAGACTTTTTCCATATGTTTGTGGATAAAGAAATAACTAGTGGGACCCAACCGATGGTCATGCACATTCTTTACACACCTTTGTCTTTTAGCCTGATGTGTATTCTAGTTAACCCATAAGCCATATATGTTAATTACTCAAGTACCTTGAATTCATCAAATTAATCATAAGTGTTTATCCAATTACTTAATACCTTGAACTCATTAGATTTTGTCAAATCACAAAACTACTTCCACACATTAACATCAAGATAGTTTTATTGCTCAATGACAATATTCTTCCTCTTGTTGCTAGTTATTTATTTCTTATCTGATTAGTCTTATAATTTCTATGCATATTCCCACCGAGTTGTAAGACATATTTATGATATGCTTCTTCATCAATGTGAAAAATACACTACAAAGTAGTTATACTATTTGTATAAACCATAAATGATATATTAAGAACAGACGAAGAAACTTACTATAAATGGATATAACTCACTGTTATGTCCTTCGAGATGAGGTCTTTCTTTGCAACATCAACTTTATGCCAAGATTTTGTAGCTGTTGGAACTTTTCTATGAGAAGTAACCCCTAAATTGTGCCTAAAAGCACTATGATTCTCCCCTTTAGGATTTCAATTTGCATCAAAATTTATGGCCAAATTCTCACTTTTGACACTAAGCACCATTAACCTATGCATGGGTGTGATTCCTCTACTGCATGAGGTAGCTGCAGATGCAACTACAGACTCAACAACAACCTTCCCGTCATGGTTCTCAACATGCTCACCATGCTCAACGTCCTCATAGTACTCAACATCCTCATGGTCAGAAGCCATACTATACAAATATATAAAATAGAAAATAAATATTAAGTGCTAGAACATTCACATCTAGCACATAAACCATATATAAATGATAGAGAAACATGCAAAATATTAATTTGAACAAAGTATTATTTCCATTATTAAAGGTATTCCTCTAGTATTCCTAGTAAATTTCAATTCCTTCTATATGGTCTTAACAGATATAGTATTCATTAGTATTAGCTTTAATATTTACACTTGGCAAACCACCAAGAATGGATTGGAGTCATCATAATTTTTGTAGTACTCTTCTTCATCTATAGAATTCACAATGAACTGACTTTTCATAGTAAGAATGACAGACCATTTTCATTTTCATGATCATTGATATAGAATATTTCCTTTATTTGTGATAGCATGATGAATGGCTCATCCTTCTTGCCAATCTTTTCAAAATAAAATAATATGAAACCCAAATCATTCAATCAAACACCTTTGTTGTTATCAATCCAATTACACCCAAAGATGAAAACTACAAACATTGCATAGTAACATTCTGATATGTCTTCAGTGACACCGTAATAAGACATGTTCCCTTCTTGCAGACTCTTATGTTTCACACCATAAAATTCAATGAATATGCTTGAAGGTTGATCCCCTTGTATTGGACGACACTCTTATCATCTTGATGATATGTGTAGTACAAAAATCCAATTATGTAAAACCCCTCATAAGGTATAACATATATTGTTGGCTTAAGGTGAGCCATTTTATATTCTCTGCAACATCATTTAGTGGCTGAGATAGTTGACAGAGGACTTTATCTTCAAACTATGTAATAAAATTATGCTCTTTAGCAAGTCACTTTGAACTGGCTCAAGGATATTTTCCATTGATAAGACTGGTGTGTTTGGTGATATAAATATCCACTTCTTTAATGTTGTGTATAACATACAAGTGTGATTTGTCCCACAACTCATGACTAGTTCCTTTCATACGTGCCCCTAGAAACCCTTTTCTAGAATAAGAGTTACAAATTGATAAATTTATATCAATTTAGATAAATTTATATTAATTTGTAAATTTTTATCAATTTGTAACTCATATCAATTGTTGACCTCTAACATTTTGAGTTTTAATTTTAGTCCCACTGATTCTTTAGGAACTCAGTTATCCTATCAAAAAAACAATTTTAGTCCCACCATGCTCAAAACTATAGCAACTTAATTCTCATCATGAGCATTAGGTATACCACTTACCCTCTTAGGCCTAGGAACCCTAGGTTCACTTTTAGGTGTCCAACAACACACTCTATTTCTTAACCATGAATCAAGCTTGCCATAACGTGCACTTCATGTCATCCTTCAACTCGAACAACCCTTTAAGGTTGAGTCCTCCTCCAGGACAACTAACAGGGTACAAGGCCTCAAAACCTGTTACTATACCTCTCTAGGGTTTATGGAACTCTTCTTCACATCTATACCATAGGTACAAAGATATAAACAGACTCATCCTCTCTCTAGGATTTGGGTGGCCAAAGGTACTCGATCATCCATCCTCTCATGGCTCATATGGCATCCCAGGCACGTCCATCCAAACACCTGGTCTAACTCATCATGCCATCTCTCTCTAATCCTTCACTTAGGGTTAGGGTTAACGTCATCCTTGTAGGATGAGTCAGGTTTCTACTTACCATGGAGATATCTATCTCCAAAACTAACTTATCCTCCCAACAAGAAGGTCTAGCCCTATGTCTCTTCTGAGGGCATGACATTTTATGTCATACGACCTAAGCATGTATCTATCATTTAATTTTGCGCTTAATCTATTAAGCTTATGTCCATGACATCTCATTTACATTCTTTTCATTAATTTGATGGAGGATTCCTTAGATCTTATTAACCTTACCCATACCTCAAGATGGTGAGGAAAAGAGAGAAAACCTTAATCCTTAAGGTCCTTAACAGAATTTTGTGATGAGGAGGGATGAATAAGATGAGAAGTCCTAAAGGTATCTTATTTCGATTCATACCCTAAGACTTTGGCCAGACGGTCACACGGGTCCGGGAGTCCTCGTATTCCGACTAGCGGTGCGGAGGAAAATCTTGCCAGCCCCCGGTCGTGATCCCTTTCTAGACACCTCCGTCTTTCAGATACTCCTCTAATAACTCCCTTGGGTTCTATGGAGTTTGTAAAATTTAATAATTATTAATGGTTAAATGAGGAACCCAGGCTCTGATACCAAATGTTACGACCCCACCTTTTGATAACCCCCAATTAAGGGAGATCGAGAGGATGAAGCCGCACCAATAAAATTCCGGATCAAAGGTTCGACATATAACCAATAACAATTATTAAATTCTAACAGACTATACTGAAAATGGTAATAAAATTTTTTCTTTATCATACCTTTGAAAAGTTGGAAGTACTAGACTTCTAACCACAGAAGAACTACTCTAACTAACTCCTCCTTGTTCTTTAGTTCTTGAATTCACAGTGTGTCACTTTACTGTTTTGTGCTTTGAAATATGTACCTAAAACGCCGACAAACAAAACAACGGTCAGTCGGTATGTGGAGGATCCAATAATCAAGAAACTATGCTAACAATGTAATCAAGCAATTAATCTTTTTAACAATCAAGATTACATTTTAATATAACATCAACGATCCACTAGTTCCATAACCTCTGTGCTATCCCTGCAGTGGACCTGTATACCAAACTACAACCCCTCATGATCCACCAAAATGGTAAACCAGTTTCTAGGATTGAGTTACATGGTAAACCGAAGAGTCTCATGAACGCACAAGGCAATCCAGTTTCTAACTCTCGGTATGCTGAAGAGTCTCATGAACGCACAAGGCAATCCAGTTTCTGACTCACGGCAATCCTAGACCTTTCTCTAGGTATTACCCCCTTTTCAGCCTTTTTAAAACACCAGAGGTGAACAAGGATCTAGCCAGTTATATGCATACTTATGATGATAATCATAGTCACTTTATAGTTGCATGAAATAAATAAACACTCAACAGTTATTTCAAGCAACCGGTAAATCATTCGGGAATCGTCGGGAAACTAATGCGATTATTCATAAGCGTAACCACATACCTGATTTGATGAGTCATGCAGATTATTGAACATATACTTCATGTATATACAATCAAGCCAATCAACAGATCCAAGCAAGTTATTCAACCATCACATAATTCCTGAAAAGAATATGTAGTCTATTTATTAAACACTTTATCAAGAATCTACTTTATTGACTTGGATTCACTATCTAGGGTTTATGTATCCATTTTAGGGTTTTGTTTTACAATTAGGGTTTCCCTTCATCTTTTACCATATTAAACCCTAATTTTATACCATTACCCATAAACCCTATTCTTCATCATTAAGGTTATCTTAACAACATAAAATTCTATCCTCGGATTTATAGGCACCATTTTATATTAAGTCTCTTTTACATCAAAGATACTACTTTTATCCCTTTAATCCATGACAAGATTATTATATGCATTTATCATTAATTCAAAGTTCTTTACGGTCTAAACACATATGAACTCGATTTACCATGATTCTACTTTCTATTCAAGAGAAATCCCTAATTACTACTCTTAGGGTATTTATCAAGAACAAAGGTCTTTAAATAGATTAGAACCATACATCTCAGTTATGTACATGAATTTGACCAATTAAAACCATTAAGGGTCATAATTACCACAATTAGGGTTCAAGATTCACTAAAACATATGGAACCTTAAAGTAACCAATTTTGTATTCAAAACGGGTAAAAACTTCATCATAAGCATCAACAGGTTATTACTTTTCTAATTAACCCATTAAATTATAAAGATACATCCTTTATATACCATTAGGGTTTTTAATTACTTTTTAATACACCTTTCTATCAAATTAAAGCACTTTTACACAACGAGGTAGAACTAGGTTCTCTGAGTATTTTTATCATGTTTCTCGTATTTTTCTGATCAAAAAGCACTATCTATTCATATTTTTCGGCCAAAGGAATGATTTTTAATGAATTAAACAAGATCCCACATTTTCCTTGAATATTGTTCAGAGAGGCGAGTTACCTTTCTTTTTCTTTTCTTTTTGGAAAAACAAGGGTCGTCAGATCAGTATTGCGGTCAACAGTTGACCCGATCTCGCGGCTCTTAACGTGCGCACCCACCCACAGCTTATTTTGAGGCACGAAGCACCAGAACCGTCGATCCTAGACCTGGCTCATGATGGAACTCGATCGAACGGTGGCTTCCAATCTTCCTCTCCCGAACTAGCAGAGCCATCTGTGACGGCGCCGCTGCCTGAAGCTCGCCGGCGCTACGACAATCCCCATCTTGGGGATGCAAGAACACACTCTAATAGGCCGTTCGTGTTTGTATGGGTGCGAAGAGTTGAGAGGGTCCATTATATATAGGCATGGGGGTCTAGAGATGGCTCCCCCAACCTGCCGCCAAGCCTTGTCCCAATGGGATTTAGGCGTTTCCTAAAATGGCCATGAAACCTTGCAAATCCTAGGTCAAATAGGTCCGGAATCTTCTCCTGATCTTCACAAAGGGATTTCCAAGTTTGCACATGCGTTGGTTTGTGAGGAAAATCGAGGGAAGTAACCCTCTGTTCTCACGGTTCAGTCCTTCTCGGACTCAAGGAAGGCGATGCACAGATTGCCTTGGATCCTGATCCGACGGCTGGCCTTGATCCTTTTATTTTCATTTAAATCAGAGAAATCGTGACATTAATTATAAACCCAACACTTTAAGGAAACTTGTAAAAGCTATAACTCCCAAACCAATTATCCAATTAATCCCAAATTTGGAGGGATAGTCCATACCGACTTAATCTACCTTCCTGCCAAAATTGGACTCATTATCTCAAAGAAAACATTACTTCTCTCCAAGTGCAAGATATCTCTTAATTATATATATATATTTCATCTATTTCTCTTTCCTTTGTTATTAATTTATTATTTTGAGTTCCTTGAACCCCAAGGAATCCATTAAACTCGAAATCCTATTTTTAGGGAATTTCCATATCCTTTTCCTTATTTTATGGAATTCTTGATGTATTCTTTGATTATATCAATTTGGGCTTTAAATAAAACAAGGCCCATTAAGAAACATGCTACCAATCATCCATGGAATCCATTCCAAACCACATCACATCAATCAAGTAAATTCATTTATCCTTAAATGATGTTTACAAAACTCATTATATAATTTGGAAAAATTGAGGTTATAACAATTACATGCCCATTGGGCTAAGATAAACTTAAATCTAGACTAAGGATTCCACAACTCTTGCTCCGCCATGTCCATCTTTGTCCTCCCATGAGGATGTTTACTTCTTATCAGATCATGCACATCAAGTATGTCAGATCTCTATTTGGTATCACATACCAAATGAAGAAGTAATAAAATTTATCTTATAAAATTTATATATGAAGTGGATGTCTCAGTGTCTTCCTTCTTCTTCTTTAATTCCTCTAACCAGAGTGGGAATGTTTTTTTCCAATGTCCAAGATGGTGACAATGGTGACAATCACCTCTTATTTTCTTCACTCCACCCTTTGCTTTGAGATCTAAAGACACAGACTTCTAGCCAGCTTTAGAACCTTTCTTAGCTTTTCCTTTGCCTGAAGACTTCTCCTTTTTCTTGCTGATTGTCATCACAAACTTGGACTTTTTGTTCAACTACTTCTCAGCTATTCTCAACATGCCCAACAACTCGGTCAATGTTTTGTCAAAGTCATTTATATTGTAGTTCATGACAAACTGACTATAAGATTCTGGAAGAGACTATAGAATCACATCAGTGGCCAAATCTTGACCCAAGAGGAATCCCAGTCTATCTAGGTTCTCCACCTACCCAATAAGCTTGAGCACATGATGCAACATGGTCTCCTTCTGCCATGTTACATTTGAACAATGCCTTGGAGACATCATAACTCTCTTATCTTGCCTGATCTTGGTACATGTTCTTGAGATGTGTGACCATCTCAATCACGTCCATATTCTCATGCTGCCTCTACAAGTCATAGTTCATGGAGAATAACATCAAAAACTTTATATCCACAACATCTTCAGTATGCTTCTTATCAACATCCTTATTAGCTAATGGTGCATTCTGAGGTGGTTCCTCTGGTTCTGGCGTGTCTAGGACATAGATATTTCTCTCCTGTGTGAGAAAAATTATTAGTGTCTTGAACCAGTCATGGAAGTTGTTCCCATTAAATTTGTCCTTGTCAATGACCGATTGTCGAGAAAAGTAATTGTTGTCCATTGCCATTTGATTGTAAAAAAAATTACAATTTTGCCAAAAACACATTTTTGATTTGATTTGATTAAAATTTGAGCGATAATAATTAGGTCTTGAATTAATTATCATTCTCATTAATTTATACAAATTGATAACCCTCAAGTATCAATTTGGAAAATTGTAGTGAAATAAATTTTTAATTAATAAGATCCAAGATAATTCAACTTTGGCCTGAACAACGCCGCAAAACCCAGTTAATTACCAAGGTAGGAAAATTTTGCCAATTGCATCATATGCAATTCTTTATAGATAATATGTACAACTCCTTTCCATAATTATCTATACACTTTTGGGCCAAGATGCTCTAAGAATCAACAGTTCAGCCTGACCCAATAGCCAATACGATAACAATGCATCCCACAGAGGCGAAACCTACATTACTACCAACACACTTCTACGAGGTAGACGGTGCACCATGTGAAGGCCTAACCTACACTTAGTCGAACAAGCTTTTCAAGTGTATTTCTATTGGAAAGCATTTTAGACTTAATATATTTGATTGAGGGATTTATATATATATATCATATATATACATATATTGTATCCAATCATCACATATATAGTACGTATCATATACATGCTATATCCCACAACTTAAACATGCAATATACGACAAAAAACGATGGTTATGGCCATTTCTATTTGTGATTTCTTAGATCCCTAAGGAATTACTACCACCTAGGTCAATCATCACATCATATTTATGATCCTATTTTTGGTGTAGATATATGCTTACCAATTTGGGTAGACCGGCTCAGCCCTTGAACCGGACGTCTCATCTCTTGGCTGTCCAGTTGGTCATCACAGACGATCATCTAACCTCCAGTCCAACTGATGTTTCAACTCCTTCCTAATGTCCCATTAAGTCCACCATGAGTTCATCTGGCTCCATTGTTCTATCCTCCATAATCCTCCAAATGGTTGGCTCGTATTATCTCATCTGGTGATTGTTGACTCAAGGTCAATTAGGTCAATGTTGACTCATGCCTAAATTGACTAAACTTGTGTTTTGGTGATGACAAACCATTCCACATATTTGTATCTAATGGTTCTACTTGAGTGATTTCAGATTAGGTATAGACACACTCCAAATGCCCCAGCTTGCGCATCTCAAATTGGAGAAAAGATAAGTCAAAGTCAATACAAGTGCACGTTTTTATAATATGATGTAAATCCATTAGAATCATGTTGTAAATCACTTGTAATGATTGTATGACTTGTAATTAAGCTTGGAAAAAATTAGGAGAACTTAGATCGAATGTTTAAGCACTCAAAAGCCATTTCCAAAATTCACATCAGGTTGTTCATCGGTCGAGTTGTCAATACACATAACTCGACCAATCCTGATTGGATCTTGAAAATGACTTTTGATCGGTCGAGTTTACACTTCACATAACTCGACCTGTGGAGTACCTGACCAATTCGATTTTCATTGGTTGGTTGAGTTTCCCTAGGACAAACTCAACCGATGGTCTGAATTTCGGCTTTGTCTTTTACTCTATCGGTCGAGTTACCCTTATAGAAACTAGACCGATTGCACTATACAGAAAAGTGCTTCTAGCCATTGTGGAGTTGCAACAAGTAAAAATATATCTGTTGCAAGCCACAAAATGGATAGTTTTCATTATCAAGTATTCCCAAAGGCTAAGAGGCATCCCCGGCTATAAATAGGACCCTTTGAGCTTCATTCTAAGGTTGAGCATTCAATGCAAAACTCAATGTGAGGTTCCTATTCTATAGTTGAGTGCTTCCTACAACCTCCTCTCTCTAATCTTAATCACTTGCTACATTCGTTAGAGTGAGTAGGAAATCTATAAGAGAGATAGTCCTACATGTATATCTTGTGAGGCTCTCACTTCCACTACCTCCCTATCTCTCATTTCGACCATGAAGATGAAGGTTCTCTCTCTTGGCTAAGAGAGGTGAAGAAGAACAAGGGAAGGCATCCCTTGGTGAAGATCAAGGACGAAGACTTGGAGCAAGAGTGTTAAGCCCTTGGTGAAGGTAGAAGACTCCTTGCTCAAGTGGGTAAGTCCTTGGTGGAAGCTTCTCTGAGTGAAGGTGAAGTCAAAGGCAGAAGATCCAAGAAGAGTGGGTAATTTCTTGAAGGCTGAAGACTTGTGCAAGAGTAGGTAAGTCTTTGGAAGAAGGAGGAAGACTCCTTGAAAAGTGGGTAATTCCTTGGTAAGGTTGAAGACTCTTTGTATTGGATAGGTAAGTCCTTTGGTTGGTCATGTATTGTATCTCATATAATGAATATAATTGAGATGCAAGGTTAAGAAATCCTAGAGGTTGACCTCTCTAGGTAGTGGACTGACTCACTTCTAGTTTGAAGTGTGGAACCACTCTAAATAGCTTGTCATTTGGTGTATGTTCAATCTCTCTCTCCCTTGCTATGCATGTTTTAGTTGCACACAAATTTCCTATTTAGGAACATTATCTTGTGATATATCTTGAAGGTCTAATGAATTTTGTTTTAGTGCATTCAGCGCTATTCACTCCCCCTCTAGAGCATCTAATCACCCATCTAGGATCTAACAATGATGATCATCTTCCTCATCATTGCAAGAAAAGAAACTATCCTATTACTATTAAATTATTACTTTGTAAAAACCTCAAGTTACATTCGAGGGGAGAAAAGATAGGAAATAATTAACCTTACATTGGGAAGAGGGAGGCAGAGGCTCCTTATATGTGTTTCTTGTCAATTTTAGCATGAGGATGTACACCTTGAGGATCTATGCCCTAAGGATCTTGTTGAGCTTGCTGAGAAGCATTGTGGCATCACCATGATGAACAAGTTAGTAGAGCAAAGGGGTAAAGGCCAAAGTTGGTTGTTTAGCTTGATGATCAAGGAAATCCTATTAGGAAGAATCGTAGTTCCTTTGTACAATGTATAGGGGTTCTTCCTCATAGCAAATTAGATATAATGTAGAATCTTGCAATAAAATTGTTAAAGGCATGAAAAACTTAATATAGATGGAACTATGTGTGAGATATTATGATTTACAATTTTGTTTCTAAAGATATTTACAATTCTATTTTTAAGAATTTTCCACTAAGTATATGAACTTTTGCAGAGCATATTTGACATGGATGAAAAGTTGCATTGTAAAAGGTGCTACAACGCTGTGGGAGGGTACTAATGAACTATAGCACAAATATGACAAGAGAATACATCAATGAACGAGAACAAGAAGAAGAAATCAGCCCTTGAGTAATGGAACTAGCTAGACCCAAAGGCATGGGAGGTGTTTGTTTCTAAGAGAAAATCCAATGAATTTTATGTATTAAGCCTCTTCATTATGTATTTATGTATTATGTATTACGTATTTAACATATTTTTTGGATTAACTAGTCTTTGAGAGATGATAAAATATAAAGGTGTACAAATAATGTGCACAAACACAAGATGGGTCTAGGAGGCTACGCAAAACTTCATGAAGATCTGGAGACATCTTCTTCTTAGCATCCTACTCCTGGGACTATTCAGTTGTCGACTACTATTGCATCTCTACCTCACCATGATTTATGGATAGCTGCGAGGTAAACTAAATCTAGAGAAATTCCCAACCCCACAACCACTGAGGTGACTACAAAAATTGTCAAATTTAAATCTAAGAGCAATTGCTATTGATGATTGTTATGTTATACATTGAGCTTAATTGTTATGTTTTACTTATCAATTACTATTAATGATGATTAGTGGGAGCGCCACGAGTAAAGGAAACAAGACAAGCTCATTCCTGGAGGAACAAGGAATGAATTAACAGTTTCTCTAGATAATTTAGAGCATTTTGGGTGTGTTAGGGATGTTGGTGTTCGTGTCAGTATAAGCGCAAATTTGTCCATAAAGGAGGATTCTCAGAAGAGAAGGTACAAGAGATGATTGGAAAGGAAATAGAGGAAGCAATGAGTCATTATCACGCTTCTCATTCAACTCTTATTAGACAAACCTGTGACAACCCCACTCTTCATACGAGGTGGATCCTCCTTTGATAAAGGTGGTTGGGAGTAATATCATGGACCCACCAACTAGCACATCTGCTCTACATTTTTTTTGTGATATAGTAGTCTTTCAGAATGATTTGTGTAATAATTTTGTGTTTAAGCATATATATAACACTATGTACAAATTTGTAGGGGTTGAGGCCATGCCGTCTTGTATTAGAAGGATATATCATTGCACTGGGTGTGTCTTACCACCCCATGCAGGCAACATGATTCACTGAAGCCCTCCAACGTGTTTTAAGTGACACCAAGACTTGTCAACAATGCTTGGAAGTAGACTGCAATCGCATATGGCTACCCCGAACACGAGACGATAGGTGATGCAGAAGGAGGCGTGGTTGTGTGGCCCATAGTGGGACTTGTCTATACTGATGTATGCAAAATTTAGATTGCATTTGTATCTGCATATAATTGGAAATTGATATGAGAATATATATGCATGATACATCACCTAAGAAATCCCCTACAACTCGTTCTCCACTTCCTCCTTAAGATATTTAATTACCTGGTTGGTTTGAAAAGGATCTATTTGACTCTCTAGGTCCTAATTGTAGGAAGTTGGTAGTATGGATAGATGACTTTGAAGAAGGGTCACCTATGATGGTCCATATTAAGGAGGATGATGAAGGTCAAGCTCACGATACTAGAACATTTTTACAACATGTTTTATATATGTTTAATTATGCTTGGTTGAATATATTTGTGATAGAACATTAGATATGGTGTGATCCTACGGATAAATACCTCATTTTATATATGTTTCATTTTTTCTTCTTTTATATTAATGCATACATGATATACATTTTACAACTGCTTACATAGGGTGTGTACAAAGTTCACACTACCCCATGTGGCATTTCTAGTTCCATTATTGATTAGATGTGTACATAAAGACCATGTATCTGTGTCCAAATACTGCTCTACCACATTTAAACATTTTAGTAAAGTGAAAACAAGTGTGATTATCACTCCGTTCAATGTTGAGTAAGTTTAGTATTTACCTTATAATTTTGACTTAAGAGTTACATTTCATTGTGGATTTTGAGTTTTATTTTGTTTTCCTTCTTTTCACTTAGGAATACCCTTTGGTGTTGTTGGTTATTGTCCCGACAATGCTAACTGTATACTATCTAGATCCTAAGGGTGACCAGGTAGACAGTGGGAGACAAGAAATGAAAAAGGCATTATTTATGTGAGTAAACTTTTATATTCTTTAACATATATTAATACATGAGTATTTTATAATACAATTCAATGTGTTACATTAACCTATAGGTCTATAAAAGAATTCAAAAAGTCTGAAGAAAAGGTGGATAAGAAATAGAAAGCCTTGAGTTGGCAAAATGTTGAGGTAGTTTATCTAACTCCAATGCATATTTATGCCAACTATGCTTACTTTTATGTATTCACATTTTGTGTGATGGTAAATTTATAGTACCCTATACAAAACAATGTTTGGGCATGCACATACTACATGATGTGGTATATGGTCATTATTCCCAGACATAGGACACTTAACATCAACTGCATACATAAGGTAATCTATATATAGTCTTGATACAATTAAATAGTCTCATTTGATAATATGAAAATATCTCTAATTATGTCATTCTCTTTGCAGGTGTTTGATATGAAAAAGCCCTATACGATATAACAATTTGATGAGATATGAGAAAACTGGGCACAAACATTCGTTAAGGAAGTGGATTTTGAATTTGATCATGATTAAGAATGAGTTTTGTAAACTTTAATGTCATTATTTCTATATACATATGGTGTTTATGAATTCTTACAACTTCAAATTTGATGTGAGCAAATTATTGGTACATATGTGAATGATGAATATATACATGTGTGAATGAATGTGAAGATGAATGAATACAATGAGATTTGCATTTCTACACGTCATGAGAATGGAATCGATGCATATGTGAATGATGTATACATACATGTGTGTGAATGACTATGAATATGAAATAATACAATGAGAATTATTCTTGTACATGTCATGAGAATGGAATTGGAGAATGTATCTTGTATGTTAATGGTTTGTGTGTTTGTTGTTACAGGTTGTGTAGGTTTTTCGGTCGGTTGTTAAGTTGAAAACATGATGGAACTTGCAGTCCAGAATTGTAGTTCTGAACTACATGTTCTGCATCATACTGAATAGCTAGATAGTGGGTCTACATACTTGCCATTTAAAATAACCTTAAATGTGTTGTCAAACAATTCCAAAAAAATGACATTGTAGGTCTGAGTCGTTGGTTCTAGGATGAAAACTGACATTGTAGGGTCTTAGTCGTCAATTTTTTAGGACAAAAATTGACACTAAAATGGCAGCACGACCATGCTACCAATTGGCTTTCAACATCAGTTTAGTAACAAACCGACAAATCAGCTGGTCTGTATCGTCAGTTTATATATATAACCAAGCTGACGACTCAGTTGGTCTATATGGTCAATTTCTACATATAATTAATGATGCAGAAACCTTTATCAATTAAAAATATGACCTAGTTTAGCAGTGCAATGTTGGTTTATGCATCGACAATCGATGACATAGTTTCTCAGCTATGCCAATCTCTTTGATCATAGCAATCGAGGTTGGGACTTAGTCATTGGTTTGTGCTTCCACAAAAACCAATATTATAGGTGCTTATCTCTAGTGGTGCCCACTTAGGTGTCAGTAAAAAAATGACCTTATAGATGTATTTTAACCTATGTTAGAGGTGGTTTCTGTATTAGTGACAGTAGACATTACTTCATATGCATTACTAATCATAGTTTGTTTCACAACAAATGTTGTGGTTATTCTCCAACTAATCTTGTTACTTGGGTAGTAACATTAAATTGCTAGGTATCCAATATTTTCTAAGAGAAATAGTAGGATGGAAGTGCCCCCTATCCCTTTAATCCAAAAACTACACAAAAATGGAAAATTAATGTAAGGATGGTTTTAAGAATTAGAACCTACTTCATTGGTGTCTCTTAATCTAAACTAACATGAAATTCTTTTTGGTTCACAATAATTTTCATTTTAAAGAATCAACAATCACTTATATTGTAGAATGCACATGTTAATTGCAAATAAGAATGACTCTAGAAGAGATGTAACCATGGTTTAATTAATTTCAAGTTATGAGTTAACTACATGAAGCTTTTATTTATCCTATTAAACATCACAACAAAGATAACATATTGATTTGACAAATGAAGGCGGGGGTGACCTTCTTTGGGTTCATCTTTTTAGGTATGTTTTTGGCAGATAAGGTAGAGATGCCTAAGCTTTGATGATCTGAAACCAAATCATGTTTGTGATATGCATTGTGTTGTTGATCATGATGGAAGTAAAACCTGCCAAAGAAAAAGTCTGATCATATTAATCACATGATACATCATTGTAACTCTAATAATCATGAACTACTTCCTACTGGATTTTAATGGGTAAGACAAAGAATTCAATAGGATCATCACAACCACAATACAACTAAGGCAATGTTTATGTCTGGAAGATATGGAATATGTCAATCATGAAAGTGATGACAATTATGATATGCTTTGGTGTGGTTTGGTGATGGTCATCATCAATATGATCATCAAAAAGTTCTTTCCCTTAATAATGATTACAAAGATATCATTGTAGACATCACCAAACATCTTATGTTGATGATCATATCCACAATATTGAATACTAAGATTATCCTGATTATTTTTTGCATGCAAAAGGTTAGAATGATGCATGTTCTACACATCACAATTGAATGTGTCAACCTAGGTGCACAAGACACACGTTGCAAGAAGTTTCCTAAGTGATTTAGTCTTATGATTAAATTTCAATCATGCCAAATAGAAAAAGTCTATATTGAGTGATTGAATCATGTCCTATTGTGATTGCATACAATTTTTTTTGTCTATATAAAAGATGTGGAGTTAATACCCCTAAATGGTTTGCAACCAATGGAGTTTTTACCATTTAAGTGAAAAGATATGGGATGTGCACAAAATGAGTTCATGACCCTTGCTATAGATAATACTTGAAGCATGAATGCTTTCATGGATTTGTTGTGGTGAATGAGTAGCTTAAGCATATGTCATTCAAATTCACTTACACATTGGGAAACAACCCTACATCAAATAATAACTTGCATACCTCTTTTTTTTTAAATTTAGACATAATTTCTCATGTGTTGACATTTGGGGGGGATACATTTTTAATTAAAATCAATTTCCCTACTCAAACCCTGTTATAACAATCTTGACTAGTCGTAAATATGTATAAGATTTCACTAATTCTGGAGTGCACCTGATTGTTATACAAATGGAAACCGAAAAGCTTGGCAAAATCATCTTGCCCTTATTATATAAGATCTATGGCATATATTAGAGAGTAATTACAATTGACATACATATATTACTTTTGATAGATAACTATATCCAAAACATGTTCCAACATCATGGTTATCACCTACAAATGTCACATTACAATGTATGAAAGATTCCTAACACTAGAGGAATCCTTTCTCAAACTATTTTGTACGTAAACCCAAACTTTTGAGATACAATGCCTTCTATGCCACCAAGGACTACCCTTTTCCTAATGAGCATGATAATTTACATGGATCCTAGTAAGGTGGTACACCCTTACGATCCGAGCAGTCATAATGATACCTTCCAAGATCATTTATTCAATGGCTCCAATCATAGAGTGTTGCAACCCTGGTTATCATGCTTCTAAATTCAACATAACTCCCCATAGTCCCTCTCAAATTGGCGTGCAACCCAAACAAAATGGGTGAAATATTACTACTAACAATGTATGTCTTTTTCTAATAAAGGAACAATGAGGAAGATGTGTTTTCTTCACACTATCAATGTGATTGTTGTACATCAAATAGTCATAAAATTGAAGTTTTTTCTCTTTCATTTTAAATTACAATATAAATTTTGAGCTGGCATTACCTATAGGTAATACTTCTTTAAGTGAGGGGTAATCGGCGTTTAACGCAATACTTTAACCAATCTTTGTATATGTAAGCATCCCTTTACTTTTTAAATAATAATGGTGATTCTATTCTCGCAATCGTCAAGGCTTGAATTTGAGACTTTTTGATAACACACTATAGACCTAACCAACAAAATTTCATTTTCTTTCTCTTCAAGTCACTTATGTTATGACTTAGTAATTTTCATCTATTGATTTTCAAATATGATGACATCTCTCTCTCTCTCTCTCTCTCTCTCTCTCTCTCTATGTGTGTGTGTGTGTGTTTGTTTGTTTGTTTGTTTTCAGTTCTGCTCCCGCATCCCTAGTTGGCATTGCTCGACCTGACGACGATTTGCATGCGTTCCTTGCTTTGCTCCTTGCTGATCCTACCTGTTGTCCCCAATCATCTGATCTTGCAAAGCCGGTCTCCACTTTTTCTGTAATATTGCCATAGAGTGCTCCCCTCACCGCCACATATACCACATGGCACGAATGCTAAACATACCTCAGTGTTACCCAACTTGCCACTGGATTCCATGTCCCAACTACAAATGCTGTCAATATCTTTATCATTCTGTAATCCGGCGCCAACATTCTAACAGTAACCATATCAGCATTACTTCACGCGAGGTGTCCATTTATGATCATAGTTGAAAATGATGAATGTTCGAAGAGGACAATCATCATTAAATAATCCCCGGACTTAATTATTCGTAAGATATTCTACAAAGCATTTGTATCATTTGCAACACCTAATTTTATATCTTCATCAGTCGTCGTTTGCAGTATATAAGTATCTTTAATTCGTCAAGATATGGATTGCCTAAAGGGTATTTTAAACGTTTTTAGATTATAGATTTTGTGGGTAATCTTGGAATGTTATTTCATTTTGAACTTGACGTTAGTTCTTTCCATACGGCATAACTACAATGCGACACGTAATTTCATGTTTTAATCAGGTCAAACCTTGCAGTAGATAAGTATGTTTAAAACATCAATTTTGGTCTCGTTTGGGTCATATACAGTATGTGACTCGAATTTTCGTGGGCAATCTTTGAATGTGATTTCATGTTCAAGTCGACACTAGTTCTTTGCATAAGGCATATCTACGATGAACAGTATAGGTTTACTGGAGGTGATGATTGGCTACTCTGAAGAAGGGCATTGGGTTGGGGGGTGCCAACCTATGAGGCCGTCAGCTGCCTGGCGATAAGTACGTACGATGAAAAAGAGGGTCCCCGTCTGTCCCCGCACCCCTCCCGACGGAGAGCGTCGACCGAGAGGGACGGACAGGCTCGCAGCAGGTTCTCGGCGTACGACCCAACGCGTTTTTCCTGCGTACGAAGAATAACAATCAATCATTGTCGCCCGGCAGCATTGCATGGAAAATATGCATGCATGCAGAACAGAGTCATGAAAGAATACAAAATCCGCTCAGCTGGTAGTCGTGTGGATTCATTCAGCCACAGAGATGCGTTAGGGTTCGGTTGGGCAGGTTCGGCGGTGGAGGGAGGCGAGGACGACGACACCACACCGGTGTGCCGGTGCTAGCTGCTGTGGGTGCTGCCGTCTTCATCTTCGTTTCTTCCTTTCCTTTTTCTAGTCTAGCTAGAGGGAGTCTGCCGCTCCTGCACGGTCAGTGCAGTGCGTTGGCATATTGATCAATAGATACCTATAGGTCGGTCCCCACTTCCCCACCTCATACCTTTCTCCGGCCGGCTCGCCCCATGGAAACGGGGCCACGCCCTTATCGGACCACTGCACACACTGCACTGGGATTATGGCGCCCAGATAGGAAGATAAATAGGGCCTACACATCAGGGCATCTGTCGGCTAGCTTTGTTTGCTTTCAATCATATTCTCTTCTTCTCTCACGGTCCGGTTCACACATCCATATTCTCTTCTTCTCTCATCATTCTAACTCATCATTAATAGGGATGGCAACGGGATAGATGTTGCCAATCCATCCTCATCTCCTTCAGGGCAAGGCCCAACATATAATTTGAAATCTCCACTCCCACAAGCGCAACGTTCATGAGTTTCAAATTCTTCAAACCCACTCGCAATCTCATTTTCAGTATCCTGGTTCACACCTCCGGCAGTATTGAAACATCCCCTCATTGCAATCATCCTCCTCGACTCCCTCTACCTCCCTCGTGGGGACAGGGCTTGAGCCGTCGCGGTTGTCATAATAATGGTTTCGATAGTGAACTCCCGTGTTGCTGTCGCGTGGAACTCCTGGCTTGCCTTCCAATTCTGGGTTGAACGCTTAGGCCACTCCTCTAATTAATTGAGTACCATATCTTACTAATAGTTATATACAACGTTAAAAAATTGTAACTAATACAATCAATCATGACCAAAAATTTTAGTTATCTTTGACATCTCCCATCAAATTTTACAATCTGGAAGAACTCACTGGAAAAATTCCAAATGACACTAAAGCCTTTTCTAAAATCTAATTTAGATTAAGGAAAAACAATAAATTGACAAAAAATATTGAATTTGTAATTTTTTTAAAGAAAAATACTAGAATGTACCTTTTGCTTGCTCCTGGTAGGGAACAAACATCTCTCTCTGGGATGTATTGCTCACTTAGAAGATAATGTGTCTCAATCAAGATGCATGTAAGAAATTGAATTTGCCTCGATTCTATTGATTTCACATTGTATTGATACATACAACATCTTGCTATTTATAAAAAAATATATATAGGAATAAATACATGTGGAGTTAACTAATTCATTCTTCAGATCCTATAATGGTGGATCTGTATCCTGGACCTCTGGTGAACTCATATGTTGAGGTTGCTATTCCAGTCCGTGGACTGTTGTGTGTTGGCCACGACTCGTTGGAAGGTTGGGGTTGTTCAGTAGCGCCGTAGACGTAGCTATATCTTGAACTCAGTCTTATACCCCCTATAAGAAAGACCTTCACTATGTTGTAGGCGAATAAACTCAAAGTGGGATCTTGGTAGTGCTTTAGTCATGACATTTGCAAGTTGTTCTTTTGTAGAGATATACTTTACTTGAAGATTTCCTTTGACACCATGATAGCAGACGAAGTGGAAGTCAATCTCGATATCTTTGGTGCTAGCATGAAAATTGGGGTTTTCAATGAGATATGTTGCTCCAATATTGTCACACCAAAGTATCAGTGAATAATGAAGGGGTTGTCGCAATTTCTTTAATAGTGCGTGAAGCCAAAGTATTTCATCCATGGTGTTTGCAAATGCATGGTATTCCGATTCAGTTGATCAACGAGATATGATTTATTGTTTGCAAGATGACCATGAAACAAGATGAGGACTAAGAAAGATGGAATAAATCATAGAAGATTTTCTATCATCGAGACACACATCCCACTCAACATCGGAAAATGAATGAAGGGAAAAGGATGAAGATGAGATGATGGATATGGGAGTGAGAAATGGTGTGCTTCAAGTAGTGAAGAATGTATTTAATGAAAACTAAACGTTCATCTGTTGGTTGGGACATGTAGTGGAAAACTTTATTCACAGTAAATGAGGTGTCCAGCCAGGTGATTATAAGATATTGGAGTGTCCCCACTAGTTTTTAGTATGGGGTAGGGTCATTTAGGGGGAACTGATTTTGATAAGCTTGGTAGTGAGGCACATGTGGGTGGATTTGGGTTTAGCGTCAGTCATGTTACTACATTGGGGGAGTTCCATTATGTATTTGCATTGTGATAGAAGAATACCATTTGGTGTTTCTAAAACCTTAATGTCTAGAAAATAACATACAGGACCTAGTGCCTTGAAAGAAGAAGGCATACTCAGGTAGGAGGTGGGATGGTCAAGTTTATGATGGTGGTTACTGTTGATGATTATGTCATCAACATAGACAATTGGTTGTAAATGAAGTGGGATGTACTAGTCTTAGAGGACTGGAAACCATAAGTTTAAAGTGCATGACCAAGTTTAAAAAATCATACATGAGGAGATGGAATTCTATAGGTGACAAACATGGTGTGGATGGGAGGCGTAAATGAAACCAGGAGGTTGAACAATAAAAACATCTCCAGTGAGGTCACCATGAAGAAATGTGTTATTGATGTCTAATTGGTGTATGGACTATTTGTCGGAAACAACTAAAGCAAGGAAAACACATGTGGTAGTAGGTTTGATAATTGAGCTAAATGTTTCACTAGAATCTAAACCTTATTGATATCCTTTCATGATAAGTCTTGCTTTATAACACACGAGAGAACTATCAACATGAAATTTGTTATGAAAAGTCCATTTATAACTAAGGGCGTTCATATGAAGTTGTCAAGGAACTAGTATCCACATACCATTGGTCAAAAGCAGGGGCATATATGGGGGGGGGGGGGGGGCTGTCGGGGCACAAGATCCCCCTGCCAACCTGACCAAACATTTATTATGTTGGAATATAAAAAGCTAATTGAATGAATGATTAAAAAAATGGCATTCAGTTGCAGCACCGTCTCCCTAAATCGAGAGTCTGGGGCAATCATTTTCCATCACACTTGTGCAGCGACCGTGAATGCGTGGACTACGATCTTTAATTTTTTCGATATACGAACAATATTCACCATGGATCTGATCAACTGATAACAATTCCTTGAGGAGCAATCAACAAAGTTGTATGATGAATCAGCCGTAAAGATTCATGAGAGTGCCGAGCGGTAAAGAGAATAACAAGCCAGAGAAAGCGAGCAGCCAATAATTTTAAGTTTCAAAAAGCTATGAAATATGGATTAGTCTGTCTTGTACGCTACTTCACTAGTCTAGTACCGACGAACACAAAATCAAAAGCTATATACTTTTTGTCAAAATTTAAATGTCTTTCCACTGGTCGCTTGACCATGAGTCGGATGTCTCTAACCATTAGCCAAAGGCATATACGTAACATCATAGATAGCCTGATAAAACACAACAGACTTCATCGTGTGTAGACTACTGTGAAGACCCATTTAAATACAACACATCACTATGTTTGAGGTACCAGTCTTTCTGTACTTAGTAAATTTTCCATTTAAATACAATTCATCGCTTATGTTTGAGATACCGATCTTTCTGTACTCAGTAAATTGAATTTCTTTATGGAATCATTTGAGGTCATTATATATTTTTTAATGGATAGTCTTCATAGGTTTTCATATTCCTATCAATCTCTATATTCACTTTCATACAAGTGGATATATCTCCCTAGCTCAAATTAGCCAACTTTTTTATTCATTAATGGAGGGTAGATTGTGACAAATAATATTATTTATAGTGCCATGTTAATTTTTTATATTTCATATCTTTTTTTTCATAATAGATTCTCTTATCGTCATACTTTATAACTCCTCTCTTTTATTAATCTTTGTACCTTGTCTTTACTTTCTTGTATCATTCGTTATCGATTTTTGTAGAATGCTTTTTTCTTTATTAAAATTTTAAGATGGATTCATACAAATTGTGTTCGTTGATAAACCAATATATAACTTAAACAATATGATATTTTTGGATGATCTTATTCATTTTTATAATCTAACCGACCAATTAGAAAATGAAAAAATGAAGTTGTTATATAAACTTGTAAATAAAGGTGATGAGCATATGAGAATCTCATCACCAGATGTGAGTATGGCTCCACAAAAGAAGACTAGTGTCGGTGTTGAAAATAATTCAGATGATATTATTCTTGATTCTGGACTTCGAAAGCCAATTGAGGAGTATGAGGTGGAAATTTGAGATCAAGTTAGAAGAGCCTATTTGTTTAAAGGTCCATGTCCGTCGGTTGATCACAAGTTTCCTTTCAAACAACAAGGAAAACAAAGATGGAGTTTTCATAAAATGTGGTTCAATAAATTTGATTGGTTGAAATATAATGTACTAAAAGATGCAGCTTCTTGATTTTATTGTTATTTCTTTAAGCAAACACATGTTGATAACTTTGATAATGAAGCATTCACAAAAACATGCTTTAACAATTGGAAGAAGTAATAAAGTTTTCAATGAACATGTGGGTGCAGTTAGAAGTGGTCATAGTAATGTAAGGCTACATTATGAGGATTTTAAAAACCAGAGTCAAAGTGTGTCACTTGTTTTATCTACTCATAGTTAGGAGATGGAAATTGCATATAAATATCATTTGACTACAATTTTACATGTGGCTAGATTCATCCTTTTAAAGGGTTTTTCTTTTTGTGGTCATGATGAGTTTCCACTTCAAGTAATAGAGGAAAGTTTTAGCACTAGTTGAATATAAAAAAGATAAAAACAATGAAATTGCACATGTGGTTAATGAAATTGTACCTGGAAACAATCAAATGACTTCTTCGCTAATTTAGAAGGACTAAGTTAAAGCTTGTGCAAAACAGACCATACAAGTCATTATTGATGAGCTTGGAGATAAATATTTTCTCTACTTGTCGATGAGTCTCGTGATGCATCAATTAAGGAGAAAATGGCTTTGATTGTGAGATTAGTACCTTTATGTAGTACATAAATTTAAAACCAATGTAGTCATGGTACAATGTAAATCATGCATATATCCTCATGTAGGTTTGTAAACAAACAAGGAAAATTTATTGAAAGTTTTATTGGTGTGTAAAGCATGTAACCAATACTTCACTTGCTTCATTAAAAACTGCTTTGGATGGATTGTTTGCATATCTTGGTTTATCAAGTCTATACAAAGAGGACAGGGATATGATGAAGCCTCTAACATCAGAGGTAAATTTAATGGATTGAAAACATTGATTCTAAATGAAAATCCATATGCATTTTATATCAATTATTTTCCAATCAATTGTAATTGGTTGTTGTTGTTGTTGCAAAGGACACTCTAGCAATTAATGGCTTTTTTAGTTATACTAATTTAATTGTTGCCATGACTTGTACTTCTTGTAAAGAAAAGATTCATTGCTTTAGAAAAATCATGATAGTATTATGGAGTAATTGGAGAATAGTTAGATTTTCTCACGTAGGGAAAAAATCAAGAAACTAGTCTAGCAAGGCCTGGTGATACTCAATGGGGATCACATCATATAGCATTGGTCAGTGTATTTATGATGTTGGATTCAGATGTTGAGGTTCTAAAGATTGTTTCTGTTGAAGGTATTGATTCAAGTAATAGAGGCAAAGCATCATGTTTAATACATACCATGGAATCTTTTGAATATATATTTATACTACATTTGATGATGAAAATATTGGCTTTAATAAATGAGTTGTCGCATGACTTACAAAGAAAAGACTAAAATATTGTTAATGCCATGGTATTGATTGCATCTATTAAAGATATTCTTCAAGAAATGAGAGATAGTGGATGTAATGCACTTTTGGGAGATCTATCTAAATTTTATGTTGCAAAGTCAATTCCATTGCCAAATATGGAAGACATGATACCTGTTAGAGGATATTCAAGACATGAGGGTTACTGGATTACTTACTATCATCACTATCATCTTGAGATTTTCAATATTGTTATTGATTCAATTGTTGCTGAAATGAATAATCCATTTAGTGAAAGTTCTACAGAGTTACTGAGATGCATTTCATGTATTGATCCAGGAGACTCTTTCTCAAGATTTGATCATGAAAAACTTTTATGGTTTGCTGAAATTTATGCTGATGATTTCTCTATGTCTGATGGTGTGATTTTGAAAGATCAACTTGGCATATACATTAATGTTGTTAGACGATGAGCTGAGTTTTTGACTGTGATGATCGTGCATGTCTTTCTATGAAGATGGTGGAAATAGAACAACATTTGGTATTTTCACTAGCGTATCGCCTCATGGAATTGGCATTAATATTACCTATGGTTATTTTTTTGATACATGCCAAGTTATTTTTTTGATACATCCATCAAAGTAATTTGTTTGTGTTAAATTTGGTTCTTGTAGAATTAGTTTATGGAGTGATAATGTAGACATGAATAATTATAGTTTGTATTTAGAAATATCAAAAATAAAATTCTTAAATTATTAACTTTGAGCAATATAGATTGTCTTAAATCATCAAATACCGACCAACTTATACATTATATTTCTAGACACATCACAATATGGATTTTCCTTATCATGAGAGTCAACATGCTCATTGTTGGATCACAAAAGGTATAAAATCATCAAAATCATGCACAATTGGGGAAGTGAGTAACAAGAACTCATCTCACCACCATATCCTATGGTTTACATATATTCACATAATAATTCACAACAAACCTAACAAAGCCAATTTGATATGTTTATATGTTTATGCCAAAACACTAATTTCTCTACTAAAGTACTCTTGTCCTATAATTTCTTTTGTAGTAAGACAAGATATTCTTATTCAACCTACTCTACTCATATAGGAATCCCCAAAAAACTATTACAAGTAGCCTAATAGGTAGAATCCAAATTGGTAATATAACTACCATTACACTTTTAATAAGACACAATGTAAACTAGATATCCCCCTATTATTACAAACACCAACACAACATTAAAGAAAAACCTTTCCTAGTCCATGCCCTATTTTTATCATCCTCATTCCTCAAATGAATGTGAAAAGTCTTTAGATCCAGTATCCGAACTCATATACTCTAACAACTTATCAAGGTTAGTGGAGTTCTTTGGGACATCCCTAGAAATATGTGATGGTGAAATTCTTTACCATGTATCTCTCACATCCCTTTATCATAGATATTGTGATGAAATAAAAGTTCCTCTCTTTTTATGGGCCCCTCTAGTCAATATATTAACTCATATGTGGCTACCCTTCAGTCGCTCTTAATACCAAGTAGAGATCCAAAGTGAATATTCTAAAGCTCATGAAAGATCACTAGCTCCACTAGTTAACCAGTTTGTCTTAACCCACTTCTTCATCTGATTTGTAGTTATTAAATTTAAATAAGGATCAATCTATGGTTTATTGACCACTTTTAGAATCATTTGCTAATATACTAACCTTTGATCATATTAACAAATCCAATGGGTTGTCTCTAATATATCATTAGCCTTTTACATACACATTAGTAACCATACTTTTGGGTTTCTCCAAAAATATATACTTCCACCTCTTGTCACCAAAGTAGCACAATAAGGACCCATAAAGTTCTGTAAGGTTTAATAAAAATCCTCACATTTATACTACATTGTTCCTTTTCTTCTACCACCAACTACCAATCAGAGTTTGAGTTTCTCACATTGCTCCTTTCTAGGAGACCAGACTTCACACATACACACAGCCCAATTTCTGCTCAAAGAAAAAGCTCAATTCCTACATGCATTTTATATTGGTGGGCATTAGGTGTGAAAAAAATTCACTATTGGGTCATAGGGATGATCAAATATTTTGGATAACTAGCTAAATCCATATATTTTCAGTATCAACTTTGTTTTTCATAAAAATAACTATCCTTTTTCCTATAGGTATATGATTATAAATTAATAACACATCATCATATAATGTTTATAAAATGATTTTTGGCTTTTTGGTGAGCTAGACCATAAGGGACCTAATACTAAAATCTCTAAATCCTAGATTAATCCCATGTCCTTTTGCTATGGTTGGGCTTCATGCATGTATGTGTTTTCACTTGGTGTTTTGTAACAGTAGATTTGTTTTTTACAATAAGAAATACTCTATGTTCATGACATCAGAGGTGACCACACCATGCCATTTGAGAATAATTTCTATTTTCCAAATGATCTTATATTCTATGACGTTTTGTTGTCACGGGGGTTAATATGCAAATTACTATGTGGTACTCTTTGAAGTGTTACGAATACATGTGGATGTGACTTTTTATAAATATGAGAACTTATTATTTTGTAATTCTCAAAACAATGATAGATGAAAAGAATCGTGAAGCATTCCTTCTTTCATATACCACACCCTAATTGTATGTTATTAATCTCATTTTATGGTAGGGTTTTACACCACATAGTGTATCAATCACACATATTATGACAATGTCATGTCACAAGGACTGTCATATGGTTGTATCACTCAAATCCTTGAAAATGGGACAAACCCCAAATAAACTAAAGGTTGAACATTGTGTTGTTTTTAAACACATTCATCATCACTTGAAGCACACCATTTCTCACCCATGTCCATCAGCTTGTCTTCATCCTTTTCCCTTCATTCATTTTCTAATGTTGACTGGGTTAGGTGTCTAGATGATATAAAATATTTTGAGGGTTATGCCATCTTACTTGGTCCCTATCTTATTTAATGGTCGGGTTTCAAACAACAAATTATATCTCCCTCGTCAACTAAATGGGAATATTGGTCACTTGCAAACACCATAGAGGAAATACTTTGGCTTCACGCGATACTAAAGAAATTGTAACAACCCCTCCGTCATCCACCCATACTTTAGTGTGACAATGTTGGAGCAACATATCTCAAAGAAAATCCCATTTTTTCATGATCGCACTAAACATATCGAGATTGACTTGTGTTTTGTCTACGATCATGTTTCCAAACAAAATCTTCAAGCCAAGTATATCTCTAAAAAAGATCAACTTGGAGATGTCATGACTAAAGCACTATTAATATCCCACTTTGAGTTTATTCATCATAAGCAACGCCTACAACCTAGTGAAGGTCTTGCTTGCAGGGAGTATAAGAATGAGTTCAACACACAACTACGTCTACTGCAATATAGAACAGCCCTGACCTTCCAGGAAGTCGTGGCCAGTAGACAGTAGGAGACCGAATGGAGCAACAACCTCAAATTATGAGTCCACCAAAGGTCCAGAATAAAGATCCACAATTATAGAATCTAAAGAACATATTAGTTTCCCCATATGCCTTAATTGTTGTATATCTACCAGTCTATAAATAGCAACATATATTTTATATCAAATACAGTGTGAAATCAATAGAATTGAGGCAAATTCAGTTCTCACATGCATCTTGATTGAGATGCATTATCTTCTAATTGAGGAATATATCCTGGATGGAGATGTCTATTCCCTATCGGGAGAAAGCAAAAGGTACACTCTGATATTTTTCTTTTGAAAAATTACAAATTTCCTATTTTTTGTTAAATCTAGTTTTTGTCAATTAAAATTAGATGTTAAAAAATGAATAAAGGTCATTTGAGTTTTTCCAGTGAATTCTACCAGATTTTTGAATTGGATTGAGGGATGTCGAAGCTAACTACAATTTGATCATGATTGATTGTACTAATTACAAATTTGCAACGTTGTATATAACTATCTGTAAGATGTGATACTTAATTTGAGGTGTGCCCTAAGCATCCAGCCTAGATAGTTGGAAGGCCATACATGAGTTCCACGTGACAACAACATGGGAATAAAACTTTCTATAATTATTTGAGGGTATAAACAAGAAGGCAATATAAAACTTTTTAACATTCCAAAGTTCTAATTCTAAAAACAAATTACATAAACATGGGAATTCACTATCAAAACCGTTATTTGACAACTGCGTGCAAGTCTTGTCCCCACAATGGAGGTAGAGGGAGTCGAGGAGGATGATCACAATGAGGGGATGTTTTCAATACTTTCGAGAACTAGGATACTGGAAATGAGATTACTGGTTGGTTTGAGGATTCATAATTCATGAACATTGTGTTTCTTGGAGTGGAAATTTCAAATAATATATTGGGCCTTGAACTTACAGAGATGATGATGGATTGGCAACATTTATCCTTTTGCCATCCCTATCAGTGATAAGTTAGGATGTTGAGAGAAGAAGAGAATATGGATGTGTGAATAGGACAGTGGAAGGACGGTTTGTGTGTGCATATGATTGCATTAAGGAAGCAAACAAATAGGTATACAATCATTAAACGTCTTTGAATCATTAGATAATCATGCTACCCTATTGATGATTTGGGAGTGCAATATAGGATAAGCAAGTCTTTGATGAAGGATGATTGACATCATATTAATCGAATGCTTTGCATCGATTTGAGGACAAAAAGAATCCAACGTTAGCAGCTTAGGAAGCATCGAGGGAGAGTTAAGGGCATGCTATGAAAGCATCAGAAGGAGCAAAAAATACTCGACGATGTTATTGAAAGCACGATGAAGTTGGGGTTGTGCGGCGGTGCCCAAGAGGGGTTTCTCACAAAGCAGACCTATTTTCATCGGAATGGTAAGCAGACCTATATTCATGGAAGCCCAGATGGTGGGGATGCTAGGCAGAAAATTTGGAAGCTGAGATGGCAGGGATGCTAGGGGAAGACATCTTGAGTAAGAACATTATTTAAATCACAAAAATCAGTATGAATTAATTCAAGCAAGGATCTATCACGTTCTACTAGTGATTTAAATGGCTTCTTAGGATGAAAGAGGAAAGATGGACATAAGGGGATGCTAGATCTGGACTTTGTGCTTGATGAAGAAGATGATATTTTTCAGATCTAGATCTACAGAGATGATGATGGCCCTTCAAAGTGAGAGGGAAACATAAATGGCCCTTAGAGTGAGGGTAATCAAGATGGCCCTATGGGCTACCAGCCAAGTTTATTTCTTCCTGTGGGAAAAGAATTGTTTCTTTCTCTCTAGGGTTGGAGTCCCTAGAAAGAAGTCTCAAATATCATATTGTAAATAATGAATAGAGCATATATTCACAATATTGTTACAATTTGTAAGATACAAGAGAGACCCCTCTCCTTTATTTAGGAGAAGGTGGACATGAGTCTAGAGACATCCAAGCCTGAATAGACTTTACTAGACTTCATACATGTCTACATACTTCATCTTTTATATGATGTGACTTATATTTCTAACACACAACAATGCATTGTTATACCAGGTCCAACACATAACCACATCTACTGCAACCTCAATGTATGAGTGCATTGGATGTCTGGGGTACAGATCCAATGTTGTAGAATCTAAAGAATAAATTATCTAGCTCTATGTGTATTTATTCCTATATATATGTCTATAAAAATACTTTATGTATCAAATACAAAGTGGAGAATCAAGAAAAATTTAGTTTCTCCCTTGGTATCGCAGGAAAACTCAAAAGAGTACTTATTTTTGTGTGTAAACTACAAAACAAATAATAAGGATTTAGTCAAAATATGAATGAGAAGAATGTCAAAGAGAGAGAGAGAGGGAGCGGGATGTGAAGGGAGAAGGGATATCCCAATGTTATGGATGGACAAACATGTACCATCACTACCTTTACATCCATGTTCCTGATTATGGATTCCTAAAAGTCTTTGTTTGTGCTATCTTTCCCCTCACACCATTTTAACCAACATAAATTTGAGTTTCTTCCAAGTCATGCATGTTCTTAAGCTACCCATCGGAACATCACACCTATCATTGTTTTGACCCATCTACAAGCAAAATTTATATTGCACGACATGTATGGTTTGTGGAAGATATATTCTCATTTAAAAAAAAAACTCCCCCAGTCCACACCCCCTCCACCTATCCTTAACCCTTAGCTATCTATTACGTCCAAAACTTCCATGAAATCTTCGTCTAATACCTCATTCCAAGTTATTCCCTTGATTCCAATGCCTAGTACATATTCAAATAAACCCAACCCCACTTAGCCTCCCACTAATCTCATGGCCACTCCCACACCACAACCTGACTATACACCTGACCCAACGTTCCCTCTCCCACTTCCACTATTCCAGTCAATCCACATGTCAACACAATCCCCATGCAATTACCCAATACGACATGCATAAACTATCGTTGTTAGTCGGGCTTCCCCCTACCACATACTGCAAAACCTCACGCCATGCCCTTCCTAGAGCTTACATACTTCAATATCACCCAGCATCAGGCCATGGGCATTGTACTCAATGCCCTTTTGACCAATGGTATGTGGACCCTAGTGCCTCGACAACTTCATATGAACGTCCTTGGCTGTAAATGGATATTTCATAACAAATTTCATGTTGGCAGTTCTTTTACATGTCATAAAGTAAAACTTATCACTAAATGATATCAAGAAGGTTTAAATTCTAGTAAAACCTTTAGCTCAATTATTAAACCTACCACCACACGTATTTTCCTTGCTTTAGTTGTTTCCCATAAATAGCCCATACACCAATTAGACATCAATAACACATTTCTTCATGGAAACCTGACTGAAGATGTTTTTATGGTTCAACATCCTAGTTTCATTTATGTCTCTCATCCACACCATGTTTGTCACCTACAGAAGTCCATCGCCTCATGTATGGTTTCTCAAACTTAATCATGCACTTCAGACTTATGGTTTCCATTCCTCTAAGACTATTACATCCCTCTTCATTTATAGCCAATTGTCTATGGTAATGACATAATCATCAAAAGTAACACCATCACAACCTTGACAGTGGCAGATCCAAAAAACCACAAAGGGGGGGGCTAAGTTATATAGTGTTTAGAAACATGACAATTGTAATCCTACATGGGTCAAAACACCATGTTAAAATAAAAGGGTGATGTTCAGGGTCGTATAATAATGGTTGATCATTCTAAAAATAAGAAAAATAAATTTGGTCCACTAATGAATTCTACCATTACTTTTTAAAGAAACATGACATCTTCACACGTCGCTCGACGAAATGCCAGACTAGTTTGCCAAATGAAGCAAAATTAACAAGTAATGACCAAAGATTTCACTTGAAAATTAAACAATGTAGTATTAAAAAAAAAGTCATACCAAAGTTTGGACCTTAAAAAATATATCAATTTGTTGTTGTAACTAGAAGGATAATTAGTATGAAAATTAACCAAGAATATTGTTTAAGACTATGAATATAGAGATAAAAATGTACTACCAGCACTAATTAGAAGGCAAGAGTTGTATTCTATGTTTTCTCATATTTTGAAAATGCTACAAAATCTTTTCATCACCAATTATACTAAATAATTCACGCTCAATGTAGCATATCATCATGTCATTCTACCATTTATCACCTATCTTGTGATGCAAATTTGTGTTGATAATGTCAGATATTCATAGAACAAACTATATTTTACTAGCCAACAATGTAATTTTTTTATTAATTATACTTTCCTCATTAGTAGTGGGGAAGCAAGGAATTTTTCTCAAGGGGGCACTAAAAAGATCAGTGATTCAAATGTATTTTTTATGTGCTAATATAACATAATAATCACTGATGTTATGTTTGTGCTTCTATCCAAACTGGAAATTCCATTTTTCAGTATCAAGATTGTAACTTTTTCTAACACAATGATTGTTGAGACAATAAGAATGAGAAATAATACAATTTTGGTCATTGCTACATCAAGTACCATGTACTATATGTACCAACCAAATGTTACTTTTTCATCTAATCATCACAATGATAGATTCCTATCATATTAGCCAAAGATTTGTTTTTCAACATTATGCAAACAATTAAAGCTTTAATAGATGCTTCACATAATGTGTTTTTGATACATGGTTGGGTAAGATGCATATATGGGCATGTATTTGAGGGAAAATATCGATGCTACTATGCATAGAAAGAAAAACTTGGTGTTTTCTATAAATTTGATCAAGAATAATGCCATGTATGAGCATGAGTTGTAGTTCGAGGCAAGCAGTATTAGGGGGTTTCTATTCTTCATTGCACCCCTGTGACTTTGTTTAACAAACTATTCATGAAACACTGGTGTACACATGTTGTTCAGGAAACTTCATCATTGTTGGGCCCAAATTCGGTGGAATCCATCACTCTAGATAACAACCCTTGATGTGCTTTTAAGAAATTATGCAACTAAGCATCAACAACCGATCTGATTCAAAAATGGCTTGCACATCCCAAACCATCGAACACAACCCAACAACAATCCTCCCTCCATCGAACTATTCAAGATTAGAAGTATACTCCCACCCTCTTGGAAAATAGAGACTTGATCCTCTCACTCATCTCCCTTTTAATTCTGGTCTCTAGGCAGATTGCAAGTTGTACTCCCTTCTCCTCTAGAATCTGTCGAAGTACTCTCTATTTTGCAGGCAGAGACGTACCTCAGACATTCCAAAGAATTAGTTTCATCTGGGAATTCTTACCTGCCCCCAACCCTAGCCCCCAAGCCTATAAAAGGTGCTACCATCACTCGCAACCACCGTACCTTGCTCGAGACCCCACTCTTACTCATACCCTCATCCTCAAGAGTCTCTATTTTTCCCGCCTCTCTTCTACTATTAGTGTTGTGCCACCAGCCATCCCTCTTTGGGCGTTCACCATCCACGTCGTCTCGCCCCAAATCACGACCCCCTTTCCAGTCGCGAGCCCCTAACAGACTTGAATGACAACTTTGCTGCCTCCACCTACTCCTCCTCCTGCCTTCTTCCCTAATGCTGATGAAGATCCTCCACCACGTTTCCTAGCTCTCGCATGAGCCTATGCGAGAGAGGGAAAGGGTATGGGAGAAAGGAAGCCCAGACTGGCCAAATAGTGGAGAACCAATAGAGATGGTTCCCATTGTAATAACTTCTCAATATATCAGGACACATTATGATATGTATCTATCCAGGTAGGGAACACTTCTGTGGATTACTCGTGTTTCACTTATTGATTATGATCCTCTACTAATGGTTTGTTAAATTTGGTGGAAACAGGTGGGGCACGTGCCCACCTGTGCCACCATGTGGCTCTGCCACTACTCATTAGGATAGAAATATGAATGATATATGTTTTCCATGATTACTTTAGAAGAAAACAAATCTAGCATTGGATAATTCTAGATTCCTATTTAGATTATCTTATTGGCATGAAATATGAAAAAGTTCAATATAAACTGTAAAAATAATTAAATGAGTAGACAAGTCATTTTTTCCAGTATATTAGGGTGTTATAGAATGAAATATATTTTATTTAGTGAAAAAGAACTTCCGTAAAATGAAAAATCCAAAATCAATATCATATTTTTTATCAAATAAGTGTATGAATGTATGTCTAAAAAATAATGTGTTGGGTACATGGTTTTTTGTTTGTAAAAAAAATGTAAGGTTGCATTGGTGGTAAGCTGGTAGACCCTTAAGTGGCATAATAAAAGGCTTAGGAGATCAACTTGATTGGTGATAAAAGTGTTAAACATACTTTCTCCACATACGAAATGTGAGAAAAACAAAATATGGTAGATAGGTTAGTAGGGGTGCTAAAGTGATCATAAATTACTTTTATAATCATGATGACAACGTTTATAAAAAGCACTTTTAGCTAAGTAAGCTCTAGGATTTTTTTAATTATCATGTAGTAATACAATAGGTCTAGTTGAGGAATTTAGGGCAACCCTATGTATCGGTGGTGCAAAAAACTAAGAAAGTTCATAAAAACTCTTTGTAAATGGAAAAATCAAAAGTTGGTATCCATTAGAAACTACAAAAATAATGGAAGTTGAAGAACGTGTTGCTCAGGAAAAGGTGGATAATCCAATGGATAATTACATTCTAATTGAAGATTCTATAAGTAATAAAAGTTGGCCATCAAAGATATAATGCTAAAAAATCTCATATATCATAGTCAGGAGTACAGTGGCTAAATTTGGAATATAAGAATAATAACTTATTTAAGGAACATTATTAGAGGTCTAAACATCAATGATTCCTTCAATCATACTGAAGTAACTCTAAGGAATCACATCAATGATTTTTATAAGAATCTTGTCAATGAGATATCAACAACCATCCTAGTTGAAATGGAAAGGAATCTTCTTGATCTTAATCATGAGCACATTCTTTTTTATGTAGTAAGGTTCTAAAAAAAGAGATAGATAATGTGATCTCCTTTCTAATAAGGATAAAGCTCCTTCTCTTGATGGATTAAACTTCCATTTCCTAAAAGGTTGTTGGTCTATTGTTGTGTTAGATGTTAGAAAGGCAGTTCATAATTTGCTAGACACTATTCATCTTCTCAGCTATGCTATGAAATGTTTTATAATCTTATTACAAAGATTGGAGACCAATTTCATCATGCAATGCATTCTTTAAAACTATATACAAATGTTTTTCAAAGCGCATTAGAGCATTATGTTGTTATTTTTTACCAATGTGCTTTCCCTAAAGGTAGATCTGTATATGATGCTAACTTTTTAGTTTATTAACTGATAAAATGATATGATAGATAGACTCACTCCTAAAGAGTGTGTGTGTTAAGATTGATTTGGTGAAGGACTAGGACCACATTGATTTGTAATATTTGTCTATTATTTTCCATGAAATGAATTTCCCATATTATTCCATGCACTAGTTCAATGAGATTTTCCATCCAACAAGCTATCACATTCTTAAAAGTGAAACCCTTTTAGATTCCTACTTGTCCCAAAGATGTATAAGGTAGGGTGTACCAGTTTCCCCTCAACTTCTATCATTTCCATGGAAGGTTTCTTTGATTTGATGAATGCAACTTCGATTAATGAAGATATTATTCATCTTCAAAGGCTCAAGAAACACTTCATTTTAAATCATGTAACTGTATTATCTAAGGCTAATTATAAATCTATGAATACTTTGAAGATGATTTTTTTGGATTATGGTATCATATTAGGAATGGACATCATCTGTGAGAATAGTCACATTTTCTGTAATAAAGAGACATGTGACTCTAACATTTCTGATCTCTTAAATACTCAGATCTATGCTCTTCCCATGAACTACCATGGCATACCTCTATTCAAGGGTAGGCTCCCTAAAGGAACATGTTCTTTGATTATTGACAAAATCAATATTAGACATGAAGGTTGTAAATCAAGGCAACTATTCTTAGCTGGTAAACTGGATCTCATAATCTCTACCTTATTTTTCTTTTACATGTATCAAGCTTGTTTCGTTGTTCTCCCTTGAAGTGTTGCTAACACGATATATCAACTTTGTAGGGATTTTTTTAGGGAGGTTTGAACTTTAAGACTATTTATTACAATATCCCTTGGAGTAAGATTTGTACACCTAAAGATGAAGGAGGCTTATGGATAAGAAGTACAAGGGATATTTTAAAAGCTTATATTATCTAAAACATTTTGAATAAAGCTACAAAAAATGATAGATTATGGGTCAAATAAGTACATGAAAAACACTTCAAGGGGGTATTGGGAGTTAATGCTAGAGGTTCAGCTTCATGGCACTAGAAACAACTAAACACTTCAGAGAGTTTGTTCTACCTCTAATTAGATAAAAAAACCTAGAGAATTATATGATATACTTCTTTGGAGGGATCCCTAGGTTTCTATAGAAATGTTTCATCATGAAATGCATTCTAGTAAATATATTAGTAATTTGATTAGAGGAAAATTAGATGTTCTCAATTGTCTCATTCTCAGTGATGGTCATTGGGACAATACTTCTTCAAGACACATCAATCATATTATCAAAATGATAAAGCTTGACTTGAGATCATGTACTAAAAAACAAGTTCAAATTATATTTAATGGGATTGATCCTACCAAATTGAAATATTCTCAAAGTTGTATAAAATGAGAAATGAGAAAGTAACATTGTATAGATTGGTTTGGATGTCAAAAATCCAAAATAATGTGCATTCACTCATGGAAAATTTTCCTAATTAAACATCATACTTGTGACCATTTCTAGAAAATGGGCCTACATTTCCCTTAAACATGTGTGATGTGCAAGATAAATATTGAAACATTCACCCATGGTTTCTATAACTTGGTTACTATAGCTGAAACTTTTCTCATGCTTCATTGCATGTTATGGGTTCTAATTTGTACATGCCTTATATCTCTTAGTTTTTGGATTATCTGATTACATTTATTTAGGATGAAATTCATGTCAACTCCATTATGATCCTAAGTGATATTTGAATAGAGATGGACCTTATATTCTTTTTGTAGAAATAAGTACATGTACAAATACTATCACAAACTTGTTTTTTGTCACCAAAAAGCCTTTCTCCTTTTTATGAGGGAATACAACACTAATCACAATACTAGGGTGAATATGTTCTCCAACTTATCCAATTACTTAGGTGGCAATTGATTCTTTCTATATTTGTATCATTGTCTTTGAAATCATAATACAATAATTAGCATCAGTACCAACATAATTTAGAGCCTATAGGGTCAAACACAAAATGAGGCATATTGAAGATGAGTATAATCATGGGAATATGGTTAATTTGTTTCTAAAAGGTTTAGGCACCTGATTAAATCATTGATGGGCTGACTAACAAGTTGATAGGTCAAATAGACTAAGTCAAGTTTCCCAAGTGGACTATGTCTAATGATTCTATTGGACTAGGATGCTCGACCGAAATGACTGATTCTGGTCGCCCGATTGGATTGTGTCTAGTAGCCCAACTGGACCAAGCTGATTAGCTAATCGGACTTTGTCTAGAAGCCCAACTGGATCGGATTATTTCTAGTAGTTTGGATAGATAGCTTGGTCGGCCAATTGGACCATGTCCCGTCGTCTAATCGTAATGTCCAGGGGCTTTCATTACAAAATTGTTGATACACACTTTTATTTTCCAAGATTTATTATAAACCATATCCCCTTCCTTTTATATATATAGGGTTGTGATAGCAATAGTTTTGGTTACACACTTTTGTGACATCATTTGACAACTCATGAAAAGCAAGTCTTGTAAGAAAAAGGAGGCGCCTTTGAAATGAATTTGACCATATATCATTACCATTGAGGACAGAAGGGGAGAGTAGATGTCCTGCAACTCTAACATATTGACAACACGAAGGAAACTCCTTCTACATATGCTCTTGGTGTGAAATATGTAGTGTCCTATCATCTGTATGGATGACATAAAGACATGGATTCTTTAATGAACACCTTAGGAGATTGACTTTTTCATCATCTTCATTCTCGATTCTTGTGAGCTCCGTCCATGGATCTACTCCTCTATAAAGGTATAAACTCAAAAACATTAATTCTCACTATCATTGTGGATGAGATCAATGGATGGAGACGCAGAGAGACAATTTTTTGTTTATTATTTAAGCTAGTATTTCCACTTTCTCTCTCGATAGATTCCTACATGATCATCAGTATTGACCTTATGTTGGGCTACGTACAACATTATGCATACAAATTTTTTATCACTAGATCTAAAAGTTCTGGAACAAAAGTAAAAAAAAAGCTAAACTTAATGTTGCAAAAGTCTTTGAGAATGTATTTCCAATGAAAACTGGGTAAATATATAGTATTTCCTGACACTACCGGCTCTATTCCTAAAAAAAATGGAATGGATGTCTAATGTGGGGTCTTATACTAAGTGTGTAATTTACATATCATATCATTCAGATGAAATAATTGAACCAAGGAGGAGTTACCGATCAAGGACATCCAAAGAGTTTGTAGGTGACTTTTCCACTTGCATTGTTGGGTATGACCCAATTTCCTACATGAAAAATATTGCTTCTCTTAGAGATAAGTCCCAGAAGGAAGCCATTAGCAATGATATCCAAATAATTTTCTTAAATCGAACTAGGGGTTTGGCTAATTTTCCATAATGTATTACTATAGTTGGGTGTAAGTGGATCTTCTATAAGAAAATCGATTTAGATCGCTCGAATAATAGATGAAAGACTAGATTAGTTTCCAAGGGGTATACACAAAAGGAAGGCCTATATTGTTTTGATACCTAATATCATTTTTCTCTTATTACAACAATTTGGGAGCTAAGTGAACTGGACTCTATGTATTACATCACTCTATGTAAAGATTGCATTCTATAAGGTGATCTTCAAGACAAAATACACATAGATCATCCAGAGGGTTTTTTTGCATGTGGAATGAATCCAAGCTGAAAAAAACATGTTAAATAGTTATATTGTTTGAAACAAGTACCAAAAAATGGCATGACCTATTTTATAATGTTAAGTACTCTTTCATCTTTATCTCAAGTTATTTAATAGGTATATCTATTGCAAATTGTTCTATGATGGGTTTTCCCTTCTTTGACTATATACCATTGAAATTATTCCGCTTGGTTTCAATACAAGAGTTTATAATGAGACTAAATTATTCTTATGTAGTAAGTTTGACATTAACATTATGAGACATACAATAATAACTTTACAACTTCAATCATCCAATATGCCGATGGAATAGAACTCTCTCAATCTCAATATGTTGAGAGTGAATTGAGATATTTGGCTATGCATCTTGTAGACATGCAACTCACCATATTGTATTTCTAAAAATTTGTTTAGAAATGTTTTTCAATACTCCTATGTAAGATACTCTTAAATTTTTAAAAGTTTAATGTATCTCATGAACTGTATATGGCCATACATCGTGTTTGTTTCCTGTAAGTTATGTAGGTACATAAGATGTCTAAATAGAACCCATTGGGAAGCTATAAATATGGTACTTAGATATATGAAGGGAATTTTTTCCTTTAGTTTGCATTATAAAAAATTTCCTCTAGTTCTTATATAATTAAGTGATGCAAGTTGGATAGATATGGGATTTGGTAGTAATGGGGTATTTACTTATTACTTCTTTTTGACGGTGGTGTTGTCTTTAGAAAGACTACAAAATAACTATCTTGTCAAGATCCACCTTCGAGGTCGAGTTGTGTTATTTGGATGAAAATAGGATGGAAGTTGAATGGTGATAGGGACTTATGTCTAGATTATCATTGGTAAAACAAGTAGTGCTTGCAATATCAATTTATCATGATTGCATGACAAAAATTTACTAAGTTAAGGAATTTCAAGTATAATCAAAAGCAAAGGAGACATATATAAGTCAGATGAAAACTTGTAATGGAGCTACTGTCTGTTGGGGTTTTGGCTGCTGATTATATTATACCAATGGTTTTATTGATGCTAGATGGATAGCTAAGAACTATGATAGTAATGGGATATCCATATATTGTATTTCTTTTGGGCATGGGTGTTGTCACCTATAATTCCAAGAAACAAACAATCAGTCATGGTACACCATTGATGTTGGTATGCATTCTATAGATGAAAATAGGATGGAAGCTGTATGGAAAATGGGACATATGTCCATCTTAGATATGGTTAGACAACTTCTTCATACAATCTCATCTTACTGTAATAGCATGTCAACTATTAATAAGTTAAGGAGTTCTAAGTACATCAAAAAACACATGAGACACATACAATTGCAAAACTTGTAAGGGAGCTTATGTCTATTGGAGTTGTGTCTGTTGGTTATATTGGTACCAAAGATAACCCAACTGATCCTTTCCTAATTAAATTTCCCTAGCCTTAGTATATAATTTTAGCTTTAGGATGGAATTCAAAACCCATGACATAATCACAAATAATAGAAAGCCAAACTATATGAATAGAGATACCACAAATTAGGTAAATGTGAAGATAGAAAGCTATTAGGTGAATTGGTGACACTTGAATTAACTTTGATCCTTGTGAATCTACTTGTCTATCCATGTGAAACTTGTAAGTTTCATGTACTTCATTTTACGTAGAGAATTATTATCTAACTAGGATTGTGTCTTAGGCTTATATATCAGAAGACATCCTTACATATGTCTAGATAAGTGATAGATGTAGTGAGGACACAATGTGGGAGTATCTTTATTCCATGAAATTGACCATGATACATGATAATGATGCATGGACATTATCGTAACAGCCTTATACATCACTACCATAGACTTTATTAGTTATGAATATATACCTTTACTATTGGATGTAGGGCTCTAGAGGGGGGTGAATAGAGTCAAAATTCTCACAAGATAAGTTAGACCTTGAATTATATCAATAAAAACCAATAGCTTAAGTGCAATTTTAAGTCCTAACTAACAAACATAGCAAGAATGAGAGAAAATCAAACAAGGACTTGGACAAGGTGGTTTAGAGTGGTTCTACTCTCCAAACTAGGAGAGAGTCAATCCACTAACTAGAGAGGTCAACCTCAAGGACTTTGCAAGTTCTTTCCTCTATATATTCACTTATAAGAGTTACAACACAAGACCCACCAAAGGACTTACCTATCCATTACAAAGAGTCTTCAACCTTACCAAGGACTTATCCACTTTGCCAAGAGTCTTCCGCCTTCTTCCAAGGAATTACCTACTCTGGCACAAGTCTGCATCCTTCAAGGAATTACCCACTCTTCTTGGATCTTCAGTCTTTGCCTTCTCCTTCACCTAGAGAAGATCTTCACCTCTTCTTCAACCTTGAAGAAGAACAACAACATCGTCACCTTCACTCAGAGTAGCTTGCTTCAACCTTTTTTTCTTTGAGAAAGGGGTAGGGAAGATGGAATGGAATGAGAGCTTTACAAGTAAAAGGAAGTAGCTCTCTTACAACTGGCATAACTCACTCAAAGTCATGAAATTCTATGTAAATGAGAGAGAGAAAGGGGCTCAAGGAGTTTCAACACACTCAACTATAGCAAGGACTTAGACTAGCATGAATGAGCAAACTTGGAATGAAATCCAAGGGATCATATTTATAACTGAGGGTGTTCCCTTGAGTGTGGGATAACTTAAAGGCAAAATATAGCCATTTTCCAAGTTGGAAAAGATCTATTTTCACTCAAAACAACTCACCAACGGTTATAATCACTTTTTTTTGCATTGTTCGCACAGTACATTTGGTCGAGTTTCAATAAAGATAATTTGACCAATCCACTAAGAGACAAAGACAATTTTCAAACTATTGTTTGAGTTTGTTCTAGGAAACTTGAGTGATGAGCTAAAATCAGTTTTGCTCAGTGAGTCAGCCGGTCGAGTAATGTGAGTGTGCATCTCAACCAATTGGTCTCTTCAAAAAATCCATCACTGGATCGGTCGAGTTTCCAACTCAACCGATGAACAACATGTGACAAATTTTCTAAATTGATATTTGAGCGATCAAATGTTGGAATTAAGTGTCCCTGGTTTTTTCTCATCTTAGTTACGAGTCATATCATTAATAAAAGTGATTAAAAAAATCATCTAAGGTCATTTTGAGTGATTTCCCAAATTGCACACTTGGATTTCTTCTGACTTGAACTTGAATAAGATAGGGCTTGTGTAATTTGATCCTTTTCATGAATCTAAAGCCTAAAATCAATCTTGAACAAACATATTAGATATATAGGAATGGAATGGTCAAGTCATTATCAAAATATGGGCAATGTATAAATCTCAAGTCAAAATTTACAACCAAGTTTCAAGTTCAAAACATATGCTCACTTAGTTCATGTGAGGGTAATATTTAATAATGTAGGTAGTGGTTCAAAATGACAGGTATAATTACTAAGTAACATTATATGGTCACAATCTTGTGAGCACTTTACTATTGACCTTTGTGGGGGTATTCTTATATGTGGAAATTATAAGTCTCATAGTGGAAGAACTATATCGTATTTATAAGTTTTGTGCAATGTGTGTAGGGAAGAGACTCTTTAGTCCCGCATTACAAGCTTTTGAGTTGAAACCAACCCTTATATATGGGAAGGTTTGTGAAAACTTGTTAAAATAACTATAAGAGGGAATGGTGAACCACCCACACATGCAAACATGCATTCATCACTCCCTACCTATCCATGAATGGGTACAAGGACTCACATATTGAGACTTGGATATTGGTCTCTAGCCTTATGTTTTGATTAATGAGTTAATACTACTCTGTATGTCCTCATGTAATACATTTAATGATCCAAATTCCATGATTTGGATAAATTTTAAGCTAATAGTTCTATAATTAGAGTAATTAGTTTTTTATGTCATATAGACTAATCAAAGTTAGTATATCCTGATACTTTGAATAGTGGTTAGTTTGAAACAAATGCAACTATTGTGACTGAGAAGGGTACTCTAGAATTCATGAGAAGACCCTCCTAGATATAGGCATGACATGCACTCACATGCATACGACACACTCACATCGTGAGACACACTTGATGTATCTAGCCATGTGCATGTTGTGCCAAATAAGATTCACAACATGCCCAATCCTAGATACTACAGGCAATCTCAACTCCAACATGAACATCATGCTTTAGTCGAACACATCGTGTTCCACATTAGTATCCATAAGCATATCACTCATCAATACTCTTGATGTGTCTAGACAAGGACACATCACGTGATCACATGTATCCTCTCTACTAGACCATCAAAATGGCATGCCTTTACTTGTGTACGGTGTGCTGATTGGTTTTAGCATGACCCTTTAGCAACTACTAAGGTTCTTGAGGTACTTCACTGAATGCATGGTGAGAACCTTGATGCAAGTGGAAAAAACATAAAGGGAGAGAGAGTTGTAATGAGGAGATATATCTCATTTTATTCATTTTAACTTTGCAAAATGAGAGGAGAGCATGTGAAAATGTGACTCTAATCTGGAATAGGTTGAAAGTAGAAAGCAGACAGACCCTAGAGACAAATTTCTCTCTCTATACAACCTTGGAAAAGTTTAAATGCATCCCCATATGGAGGATATCTCCTCTACAAGTGTTGTATTATGTTTTTCCTTCTCTTTTTCTATATTTTCTTCTCTCTCATTGATGGAATTTATTAATTTTTTGATATTCATCCTTACTTATGTATATTCCACTATCATGAAGTAGTTTTGACTGTATTTCGTACTTAATGGATATATTTTATTCATATTATGAACATCTTCTTTTTAAATATCCCTATTATTTCTCTAATTATCGTTTACTATTTATGAGTATACTTGGTCAATGTTCTCTATGTCCCAAATTTTTATCTTGAGAGAGATAGAAATTTAGTAGAGGATAATTATTGATTAGTTCATATATTTGGAAGTTAATAGTTATTTCTCCATGTTAAGTCTCATTTTTCAATTTATGAAGGTTGATTTTTTATTCTCTCCAATGTAATCTAAGGGAACATAATATTCTATTCTAGAATTATAAGTTGATAGACTGTAATCTAGCCAATTAGGTGGTTAATAGGTGAAAATATGATAATCATAATATAGTTTGAGATGTGGACATGAGGAAATCATGTATTTTTAGTATGTTTTTTCACCATGTGATTGATTAGTGTTTAGGATCCAAATTCATTCTCTTTAATTGATCCTTTGAAAGAATTGTTTTTTACAATCTTAAATATAATTATGATTTTTTAAACCAATTTATTTCTAGTTCATATCATGATTAATTTTGACTATATTGAATTGAATTGTATTCGATTCTTGTGCATCTTTTTTTACAATCTTAAATTTAATTATGATTTTTTAAACCAATTGATTTCTAGTTCATATCATGATTAATTTTGACTGTATGGAATTGAATTGTATTGAATTCTTGTGCATATGACCTTAATCTATGCTAATTTAGATATTTATTGTGGATTTAGTGCTCACTAAAATGAGGTAGAAATCATTTTTAGCACTTCTTTCTAGGGGGATTTCTTTTGACATTTAGCCTTATTCAGCTTTACTTGACTATGTAATTTTCTAGGATTAATTTCCTACAACTTTTTATTTCTCGTATTTCATACCAATTCTTGTGGAACTAAACCTTTCTTTTTTTTTCAATAGGAACAATGATTAGTTCATACTTAGTTTAATTGATACTATTCGATAGAGATCCTAGATAACCCTAAGGTTCCATTAACTAGTAGGTGACTATGCATAAGAAGATAAAAACTAAAAAAGACATTGGAGGTAAATTTCTACAACAATCATTAAAACATAGAAGACATTTCTTCCCTCATCTTAGTGATCTGTTGAGTTTACCAATAGTCACACTAAGGGTAAGTTCCACTTTCTTCTAGTTAAATGGAAATCTAATATGCATTATGCACAAAATTAGTGTTTGAAATTGACCAATAAATATGTGAATATTCATGTAGAGAACTTCCTCACTATGCAACATTGTGAAGATCAACAAGAAGACAACCATTAAAATCTAATTTTCCACTTGTTCCCCTTTACACAATAATCTCATGACAAAGAATGGATTCAATCCAAGGAGAAATGATCCACTAGACCTAGAATGCCTTACTCACTACTTCCTTGCATAAATTATTTACTCCTAGGAAAACCAGTGAGATCCTAATGAATATCTTCAATTTTGAGAAACAATTGGAGAGAAACTAGCTTATTCTTGGGATAGATACACAAAGCTTATTTGACGATGTCAACACCAAATCTTCCCAGGTTGTTACAACCCCAATCTTTGGGTTCAATTGGTGAGAAATGTAATTTCTCATATTAAAGATATTTGAACAAATAATGACATAATTTGTTTTGAATAAATGGATTTCGTTTACAATAGCCTTGATGATTGTGTTTTGGGCTTTATTGGCTATTGGGCCCAATAACAAGGAAATGAAGAAAGGAAAATTCAATTATTAAATTAGTAAATGAATAATTGAGTTTTTGAGAAAAGAATGAGGTAGAAACCTCTAGAAGGCAAAGGGATGTAATCCAAAGTTGGATTTCGTGCCTCTTGGGTTCCTTGGGTTCCAAGGAGTCCAAAGTTGCATAGGGAATGCAATAAGAAAAGAAAAGATCAATTAAATATTTCTTTATTAAGAAAGAAATTGAAAATAATGATAAAATGTGAAAAATAGGTGGAAAGAGGTATAAATGAGTTATTCTTGATGAATTTTCGTATCCATGAGATTTCCAATATTAAAAGGAATACCAATAATAGAAAATAAGAAGATAATGTGAATACATTATTATTGGTTTATGTGGAATTATTAAAAAGGAAATATTTTCTACTAAAAGAAAATAAAAATTCATGCCCATGGATTAAAAAGCAAACATAAAGAGAATAAGATAAAAGAATTTCGAATTCCTTAATGACCAAGGATCAAGGGGAAACAAGGAATTAATTTAAAGAGAGAGAATTTATTCTCAATTATGAAAAAAAGGTTTCCTAATGAGGAGAAGCCTTGTTTTCTTCATGGGCAAGCACGTTAGGGCATGAATGTCCTCCCCTATATAAGGAGGGTCGAACCCTTGGCCAAGTCTAGAGGGATCCCATGCGACTATCTCTCTTCCTTTCCCTTCTTCTTCTTTCTCTTTTCATCCATAAAACCCTAATCGGGAAAGGCAGCATGACAAGGAGCTACGGGGAGCTATGGAGGGTTCGTGATGGAAGCACAACACTCCACATTGTTGAAGTGAAGGCTAGCCATCATCCCCAGGGCCTAGCCGAGGCGCAACAGCGGCCGTATGGATGCAAAAGCAGCCGCACGTCACATGCATGAGGAGTGTAAAGATGACTATGTTGGCTGCGACCAGGTGGCACACCAAGTACGGCAAGGTGTGGTGGAGGTAGAGCAACAAAATTCGGTGAGTTTCATGCCTGAAGGAGACGGGAAACGGCCCGCGATCAACTTCTGACGGACGGTCGCTTGGGGTTCTCGAGCTGGAAGACGACAGAGAGGCGTTGGACAAATGTACCCCTCTGGGGTATATAGAGTTGCAATCTTACGTAGGGGCATTTATGTCTTTTCGTTATAACCGAGATCGGGTACACGAGGTATGTGCATGGGGAGTTCGTTGCCTATGTGGCACCTCCCTATTGGTCACTTTAAGTTTTATTTGCTAAAATCGTAACTAATCACTGGTAGCTAAGATTTAGATAAGTTATATATGAATTTTTATCAGGAGAACTCAAGGAATCCAATAAAAATATAATTGAAGCCTAATTCTGATTGCAATTCAAAAAGTGTATAAAGTTATCATCTTTAATGGTTTAATTAATGAAAAACCCTTAGAATTGATGATAGTTGAATATAATGATGTTCTCTGATTGTTTTGAACAAATATTAACCCGATGATAATAAAAACGATTATTTAGATCTAAAAGAATGATCTTTGTACATAATTGTCTTAATTTAGGGTTTCATATACCTATGTTTGCATTAATGGGCTTAGAAACCCTAATTTGGGAAAATATGTCTTTTAATGGTTTTAATTGTGCAAATCCATGAATATGGCATAGTTATGTTGTTCTAAATCCAATTTGAGTATAAGAGATCATTAATGTGGATAATTTGGGTTTCCTAGTGTATTTAATGATAAGTTAGGGTTTTCTAACATAAACGATGAGAATTGTAGTAATTAGGGATCTTTTGAGAATCAAACTATAATTCTTTGTTGAGTTGTCAATTCAAAGAAACCTGAACATGATAATTGGCCTTAATGATCTTGACATGACTTAAAAGGGCAAAGATGGTATTTATAGTATAAAAGCAATATATTGGACTTAATTTACTTTCAATTGTGCCTATGATGTTGAAAGTAGGGTTTGTGGATTAACAAAGCATTTAAAATGGTAAATACATAAGGAAGAATAAAACCCCAATAAAACCCTAAAGTTGGCCTAGAAATCATAAGGTGGAATCCAAGTCGATCCTGAGAATGTTTTGAATAAAATAATGACAATTGGATGTTATGCATTATTTTCTGGATATTTTTTATTGCTTGTTTGATTGTATTGAGTATTAATTCTTGGACATCAAGTTTCTCTGGATCAGGTATGTGGTTACGCTTATGAATAATCACTCTAGTTTCACAACAGTTCCCGAATGTTTTATTGGTTGCTTGGAAATAACTGTTGGATTCCTATTTAATTCATGCAACTATAAAGTGACTGTGATTATCACTATAAATGTGCATGCATGACTGGATCAGATCCTGGTCCACCTCTGTGGCTTTGCAAAGGATAAAAGGGGTAACCTAGAGCAAGGCCTAGGTTATTGTGAGTTAGAAATTAGGCTACCCACGTGTAGTGCCATGAGACTCATTAGTACACCATGAGTTAAGGAGTGGGCTACCTACGGGTAGTGCCATGTGACTCAACCCTAGATATTGATCTACCTATTAGGTAGGATCATGCGGGGTTTAATGGGGATCTACCATAAGGAAGGTAGCATCTAGGTCCACTGCAGGGACAGTGCAGAGGCTAGGGTATGTAGGGATTAAGCAGTTATGTGGAAAGCGTAAAGTTGTTTGTTTAAATCATAATTGACTGCAATACATTGTTATAGATAATTACATGATTATTATTTCCCCCACATACCAGCTTTATGTTGACCGACGTTTTGTTTATCAACATTTTAGGTACAAGCCAAAAGGACAAACAATAAATCGTCATATTGTGAAATACATGAATTAAAATACAAGGAGTATTAGTTAGAGTAGAATTCATATGTGGATAGAAGTTTAGAGATCCAAGTTTTCAAAAGGTATGAAAAGTTTTTATTTTTACCATATTTTAGTATAGTTGGTAGAATTTAATAATTGTTATTGATTATTTATCGAACCTTTGATCCTGTTAATTGGGATAATGGCTCTGACCTTCTGGTCTCCCTTAATTGGGGGTTACCAGAAGCTGGGGTCGTTACACAGGTGGACACAATTGAGAACCTTCTATGAAGGTCTATCCCACAACACAACCTCAAATATTGATGCATCCGACGGGGGGAGTTTCATGACCATGAATGCTAGTGAAGTAAGATTTGGTTTTGAAATAACTCTATGAATCAATATTCTTAGGCATGGGCCATGGAATAAATATCAATGATACAGAGGCCATTTTAACTCTCAATGCAAATCTAGACAATTTTACTAAGCAACTCAATACCATATGTTTCAACTATGTACACTAGGTGATTGTGTGTGACTCTTGTGGTGGTCCACTCTAAAATTTGGATTCCAATGCTTCAAGTAGAATATAATGAGGAGCAGGTTACTTTTGTTTATAAAAACCAAGAAATAACCCTTTTTCAAACTCCTACAGTCTTGGGTGGAGAAACCACCCAAACTTCATCTGGAAGCCCAATGGCCAACATCGACAGTCACATGATAACCACTAGATATAGTCTAAAAAATTATGAACTAGAAGGATTTCTTTATAATTTCATTAATGAGGCATTTTCACTTTGAAAAAATCAAGCAACCTCAATTTTAGGTCTTGAGCATCAAATGGGGTTTTTAACTTTACAACTACTGGACTCAAGAGAAAAAAACGACCAATTTTGGGAAATACAAAGGTGCATCCAAGAGGGAATGTAAATTTAATCAAATTCAAATACTTAAACCAAGTTGACAAGGGTGGAGATCTAATGAAATATCCCATGCAATGATACCATTGAATGTTTTTCCCAAGCTACATCTAAGCACAGTGACCCACCATTGAGAAAAATTGAAATGCTAACAAAGTTGAGATAACAGACTATATTATGGTCCCCTATGTACCACCACACATAAGGAAAAAGATGGTGTATACCACTTCATAACCATTTCCTTTCATCACCCACAAAGAGATTGAAGACAATCTTACTCTAGAATTTTCTATCCAATGACATCTAGCTAATGAAGGAGGAAAGTTGAACTTCAAGGAATGGTGATTGAATTATTTGTAAGTACAACATCAACATGCCAATTTTCCTACCAAGAAGAATGAACCTTGAACTATCTACATCTAATGTGATATAGGTGATACATATTTTTCTATAGTGTTTTGTGTTAAAAAAGATAGCTTAAATGGTATGACATTAATAGTCTCTATTCAGATGGGTTTAAAAGAACCCAAATATTAAAAAATATTTTTCATATTGACATAATTATGGGGCATGTTTTGTTGCCATGGTGTAAATGTGTAGATGAGGGTTTCAAATTTCTTTGTGCAAGTGAACTTTGTGATTACTGAAGACAAAGGTGGAATCCAAGAGAGGTTATCCTAGAATGTTCATTCTTGGAGAGTGTCAAAGGTAATTTTTGAGGTGGAAAGAGGTCAAGTGAGTATGAAGTTTTGGCAGGAGATGATCACTTTCTCTTTGAAGACTCCAGACTAAGGTGGCCCAACATTTGATATGGAAATTGATTGGGGAACAGTTGATATGCATGACATCCTCATTTGGGAATTCATTAATTTTGATCCTACTCAAAAGAACTATGTCCAGCTGAGGGACACAAGCATTAGCGAGAGGCAATTCAAATTTTGCATTTCATTGAGATATTCATAACATATTTTTAGTTAATCTAGTTCATCTATACATGTAAATATTCTTGTGTGAGAACTACATTTTTTGTTTAATAGTGATGTATGTTACTGAGTATTTGATGCTAACAATTGAGTGTAGGTAAACTATTAATATGGAGGTCAAAACTCAACAATTCAAGAGTGCATGTCATCACAAATGTTGTGCCTAGTCCAGAAGGAGGACAATTCAAAACTAATAAATGTGCATGACATTCTCTTTGACAACACATCGTGCATAAAACCTCTACAAAATTTCAAAAATACTCAAGGATTATGTGCACAACATGTAGTAATATCACATATGTCTAATGTTTTTCACAAATAGTTTCTCATTTTATTGAAGACAAACATAATGTTCTCATTATCTAACACATTATGTAGAAATAACCTTTATGAAAAGAATATATGATCCACATCATGCTATAAAACTTTATCTACACATTGTTTTGTGCAAGTGCTATGGTGGCCTGGACTTTGACAAATGACATGATGTGGACTATAATCAATCCATCATGTGGAAACCTACCATGAAACATCTCACTGAAGATCCACAACCCCAACAACTAAGATGCCTACAATTTCTCTCATAGCCAAGGTCTTTTGACCCTGACACCCCACAGTGATCATCTAGTTTTACATCGAACAAGATTATTCTTGTAGCATGCATACTATTTTGAATAATCTTGTGGAGTGATGAAAATAAGACTTTCTTCTTAATTTTCTAATGTATTTATTTCTTTTGTGTTGCTACCTTCTTACGATGCCCGTTTAGCATCTTTTCTTCCTATTAATGTGTGGACCTTTAATTTTTTATGTTTTGGCTTTAGCATCTCTATGCAAGCATATTTTTTGTTTTTTATGTATTGTAAGTTTATTTGTAGTCAAAACACAATTTGATTTTTTTTAGAATTTACCATGTAAATTGGGCATATGACTCTTGTTGAAGTATTTTATCATTTGATTTAAATTACCTATACAACGGTTTATCTTCTCATCATATGAGATAATGATAAGATAAGCATGATGCACTCATGCCAATTCCATTAGTGAACTTGACAACTTGAAATTGTTGTATTGTTGCAATTGATTCAAAGGTATGAATGATGAAAATGATTGAGACAATGGTATAAATGAATATAGTGTGGATCTTTTCTCTAATTTATTTTGTTTTATTTAATTATAAGAACATGATTAATGTCTAACGATTGATGATACTCAATGACATATGTCTTTAGGTTTAGGACCTGGACAATGAGATCATGTGTATGATAAGAGTTCATATATTCTTGTTAAATACCTAGTCAATTGTTACTGTGGAAGACTGATAGATAGCAATAAAACATAAGACTAGAGTGAATTGGTTGATGATAGAATCTCAGCAGTCATGATATGTGATATTAAACTAAACGTATAGATACTTATTAGAGAACAGTGTATCAAAAAGACCCACCATAGTAGTGATGCATGAAAACCATGATTGGTAGTCAGGATCATCTCTTATAGTGTTGGAAATTGCATTGGCTAAATTATGGATGAACTAGGGAATGAATCGATTGTTTTGCTCAAAGTCGGTAGACGACTGGTTTATGTGATGAATTGTCTGATTCATGGATCAATTTACTGGATCAAGGATTAGTGTTGACGTCATGTTGGGCATTAATTGGATTAGTATTTCCAATAAAATTGTGATTGGGAAAAATCACATAAAAATGGTTCAAGGGTAGAACCAATCGGCTCACATGACAAACTGATTGTTTCACCTCTCATAGGTTTTGAAGATTTGTTAAATTTCAGTTCCTTTCACTCCCACACAGACTAGGAACTCTGACCCTAACCCTCCTATATATAGAGGGGTATATGTGGATTCTCAGAGACACAACTAAATTGCCTCAGACAATAGTTGTCTTCTCCGATTGTGGTACACGAGAGAACCTAAGCAAGTCATAATCGATAAAAGGAGGGATATCAAGGGAGAATAATTGTCAGAGAGAAAGTTGGTGCTAGTACACCAATGTGGAGGGACAACTCCTTCATGTATGTTCTTCTCGAATGAGAGAAGTTCCTGATCATCCGTTTGGACTACCATAGAAGCAAGGAGGTTGTTGGCTACTCCTAGGAGGATGATATCAAGCAGTCATCCATGGTGATCAACTAGGAGCTTCTGCATATGTTGTCAGGTGTGACATGACGAAAGGAACACACTACGATGAGGAGATTGTCATTGGACTTTCTCCAGGACCAGGTATATCCTTGAAACCATCCTTTCCATTATATAGTTGTTGACACGATCTATTGTTATAAGGGGAATATGGCAGTCAATTTTTGTTTTCACTACCTGCTCTAATGCCATATTTCCCTATAGTGGTATTAGAGGCGCGCCAACTTACTATGTTTCGGGATTATCAATATGATCAGATTTTTATTTTTTCATTTATTTATTGCATACCATGCAAATAGCTAAACTGATGAATGTGCATATCTGATTAAATACTATGTACAAACCCAAACTATATATATATATATATATATATATATATATATATATATATATATAATTTATACACATCTTCATAAGAGCTGGTTTTTATGGTGGATGTGTAGCATGTGGGAAATTACCATAATTATATGTGCATGGTGGTTATGTTTTTTTTTCTTTATCTTAGTTTGCATACTGAGCCTCTACCTTATCTTCCAATTATAAAAATATTATTTTCTCCTACCTTTGCTCCCCTTAAATGTAACTCAATGTTTCTCTATTATCATGTAATATCATTAGGATAGTTGAATTTTTGATATGTTGAAGAAGATGAGTGCCCCATTTCATAAGATGAGCCTCCCATTTCAGAAGATGAGCCACATTTTAGAAGATGAACTGATCGATGGAGGACCAAGGAGGATAGATGACAAGAGATGAACTGATCAGTTGGAGGCCCAAACGATTGACTGGAGGCTCCAGAAGATGGTGGATCAAAGACTAAATGGTCATGGAGATGACCAACCAACTGGCCTGGAGGTGAGCCAATCGATTCAAGGGTTGAATCTATCAACCCAGATTGGAAAACACATATCTTAATCAATAAGTTTCTATATTAGATGTAAACCTTAGGTGGTGGTAATTCCTTGTGGCTCCAAGGAATTACAATAGAATGGTCATAACCATCACTTTCATTCTTTTGCATGTTTACATTTGTGGGATATAGAATGTATATGATACATAATAGAGTATGTGGTGATTGGATTTATATATGTATTTATGAATACAAATCCCTCAATATAATATTAAGCCTAAGATGCTTTCCATAAGCAGTACACATGAAAAACTTGATCGACCAAGAGTGGGAGTGGCCTAACATCGTCTATATCATGAAAGTGTGATGGTAGATATGGGGGTCTTTCCTAGGAGGGTGCATATTCTATCGTGTTTTCTTATGATCTAGGTGACCTTAATAGGATTAAGTGTCTGGAAACATGGACATGGACCATGGCAAGGAGTTGTGCATACCATCTATCCAAGAATTGCATGAGATGCAATTGGCCAATATTTCTTACCTTAATAATTGGTAATAAGCGCCAACATTGGTTGGGTATTGACTTAATTGTTTTGGATCTTGACAATATTGTACCCTATGATTTTCTAGATTGGTAGTGAGGCTATCAATATGAAGGAAATCGTGGGAGTGATAATTGATTAAATGTCTAACTAAATATTATCAAATTTTAATCAAATCAAATCAAATCAAAAGTTGTTTTGACAAATGCAAATTTTAATCATGTAGATAAATGGAAAATACACAATCATTGTGATCAGTCCTTATGAAGAAAAAATCTAAATGAGATATACAACAATAACTAGTTTAATATTCTTAAAAGTGTTCTCTATGTTCCTGAAACACCAGTACTAGTAGAATCTGCTCCATGTGCGCCTAAGGATGAAATGGATGCTTATTTGAAGCATGCCAAAATGTCGTGGACATCAAAGACCTTCTACTGATCTATATGAACTATGGAGTTGCATGAGTAGCATGAAAGGTACAATGTTTGCTAGGTATTGTTTGAGTGAAAACTAATGGAGGGAGACACATTAGAGTCACATGTACTCAATATGATTAGGCATGTGAAACATCTAGAAAGGCTAGTATTTCCTTTAAGTCAAGAGTTTTTCACAAATAATATTTTGCAATCCATGCCTAAATAATATAGAAATTTTATCAAGTGTTACAACTTGAGTAACATGTCTAGACTGCTTTCTGAGTTGCTTGATATCTTGATATATGTCAAAGAACAAATGAAGAAGGACAAATCTTGGATAGGGATTAGAGGCATAGAGTCCAAGGACAAAGCCAAGGCAAATAGGCGTTCTGAGGCTAAGCTAAAGTCCAAGTCTTTTGTACTCAAAATAAGGAGAAGGATAAGGAAACCTAGGAAGATGAAGCAAGGGCTATAGATATCTACTTCAGGTATATGCATAATTGAGAACAACTTTACTACATCTACATCTTAGATATGAGATATCAAATGTGGATCACCCATTTGCTCAAATGTGAAGGATCTGAAAAGAAGTAGACCTTTAGCGAGAGATGAGGATGAATTGAGAATTGCTAATGGAGCAAGAGTTGTTGCTATTGCAATTAGAAACTCTGAGTTATCTCTACCAAGTGGGATTGTAATATAGTTGGAGAACTTCTATTATGTACATGCCATTAATAGGAACATCATATTTATTTCTTGTTTGGACAAGAACAGATTTAGATTTCTCAATAAAGAATGGTAGATGTTCTATTAGTAAAGATGGAATATTTTATGGTAGTGCCCCATTGTCTTATGGTTTATACTTGATATACCTAGAGACTAGTGTATACAACATTAATACCAATAGGAAAAAACTTGATAACTCAAACCAAGCATGCCTTTGGCGTTGTCGTCTAAGGCACATAAATGAGAAACATATATCCAGACTCCATAAAGATGGTTATCTAGACTCTTTTGATTTCAAATTGATAGCGACATGTGAGTCTTATTTGTTGGTCAAGATGACAAAGACTCCATTTACTAGAAACAATGAGAGGGATAGTGATCTATTAGAACTCATACATACTGATGTGTGTGGCCCTTTTAGAACAAATTTTAGAGATGGATATCACTACTTCATTACCTTTACTGATGAATTGAGTAGGTATGATTATGTATACTTGATGAAACATAAGTAAGAGACCCATGAAACGTTCAAGAATTTCATGAATGAAGTAAGAACCAACTTGAAAAAAAAGTATTAAGACACTTCATTCTGATTGAGGTGGAGAATACTGAAACGAAGGATTTTGGGACTATGTCAGAGAACATACATCAACAATGTGTTGAAGAGGCTCAACATGGAGAACTCAAAGAGAGGAAACATGCCCATGTGTCATGGTGTCAGCATCTCTAGAGATCAATGTCCTAGTTCTTATGAAGAAAGGGAGCACATGAATAAGATTCCATATGCATCTACAATTGGAATATCATATAGGAAATATTATGTACTCGTCTAGATATCTCGTATGCCTTGAGGATGATGAGTAGAATATCAGTCAGATCTAGGTGATGCTCACTAGACACCCATGAAGAACATCATTAAGTACTTGAGAATACCTAAGGACCAGCTCCTAGTTTGCGATAGAGAGGAAGAGTTGGTGGCAAAGGGTTACACTAAAGCAAACTTCCAAACTGACAAGATGATTATCGACCACAATTATGATTTGTGTTTTGCCTAAAAATGGAGCAATGAGCTGGAAGAGTTACAAGCAAGAGATAGTTGTGGATTCTACATCATAGGCCAAGTATATTGTTACATCAAATACAGGAAGTTGTTTGGATCAAGAAGTTCATCTTAGAACTTGGGGTGGTTCCCAGCATCAACAATGCAATTGAGCTATATTGTAAAAACAATTGAGGTATTGCACAAGCTAAGGAACCCGTATTACATCAGTGTTCCAAGCACATACAAAGGCGGTTCCATCTCATCTGAGAGATCGCACAGTGAGGAGATGTGAAGATTTGCAGAGTACCAATCGAGAGTAATGTGGTTGACCCCTTGATAAAAGCACTTTCATAGAAGAAGCATGATGTTCATGTTAGAACACTTAAAATCAAATTCCTGGGTGATTGTCTCGAAGTGAAACTGGGATTCTATTAGTATGTATGCCCAGAGAAGAAATCATATGATGATTGTAATGGCATATCTTGTAAATGATTTGATTAATAATAAAGGCAATCTTCAAATTTATTCTGTTTTATTCGGATATGAGATAATGATGTAACATAATAAATGTCTAAAGAATGATGATACTTAATGACATATGTCTTCAAGGTTTAGGACTTGGACAATGAGATCATGTGTATGATAAGAGCTCATAGATTCTTGTTATGTCCCTAGTCGAATGTTATTGGGGAAGGCTGATAGACAACAATAACACATAAGACTAGAGTGTGCGTTGGTTGATGACAGAATCTCATTAGTTGTGATATGTGATATCAAACCAACCACATAGATACTTATTAGAAAATAGCATATTGGACAGACCTGCCATAAGTGTGATGCATGTAAACCATGACTGGTAATCAGAGTCATCTTCTATAGTGTTGGTGGTAATTTTGGTTCTTAGACCTAAAATCACTACACTCATCACATGTCATTCGGGGTACTTTAACATCATCCACCATGACCTTGAATGAGGTTTGCCATAAATGTGATGATTGGGTGTATTATGATACATGGGGGTGATTGTGAGTTATTAGACAATATTTGTTCCTCCTATAGGAGTATGATATCTTTGACACTTGATAAGTGAGACTGAGAAATGCATTAGCATTCAAATGTAAGTTCATATGTCATATTGAGCTTACATATGCCATAGATATTCTACTCTAGTTCAAGGAACATAGAGCTAATGTTGAAGAGAATGACTATTCCATGCCTTGAGTCTAATCTTGAAATTAGTGACAAAGGAACTATACAATCATGGTAACACCAATCACAGAATGTAGGTAGAAGTTGTTCTCTAACTTTCCATTTACTTGGGTAGAATGATGTGTTGCTAGATACCACTCTTTTCTTGTGATGTCATAAACTAGTTATGGACATTCACTACCAACTTAAATAGGAACCTATAGGGTCACACATAGGATGCACTTGGAATAGAAGTTTGTTCATGATTGATATTTAAACTGATTACTAAAGTGTTTAGATATTCAATTTGAACAAAAAATGAATGACTGGACTCTGAATCGATCGATTCAAGTGTTGAACTGACATGTTGGAGTGTCAAGTTGATTGAAAATAGTAGTGGCTAAATTATGGATGAACCAGGTCATGAACTAACCATATCACTTGGTGAACTGATCAGCTCAAGGTATCTAGATGATTTGTTCATGTGATGAATAATTTGATTCATGGATCACTTCTATTGGATCAAGGATTAGTGTTGATATCATGTTGGCCTTTAATTGGATTAAAATTGTCAATTTATTTATGATTGGGAAACATGACGAAACAAATGGTATAAGGGTTGAACTAATTGGCTCGCATGCCAATTGATCATTTCACATGTGAATCGGCCATTTTTCCTGTCAAATGTTGTGAAAATGTATTAAATTTAGGTCCCTTCCACTCCCACATTTACTTGGAACCCTGACCCTAACCCTCCTATAAATAGAGGGGTACTATAGGCTTCTCAGAGACACAACTCAATTGCCTCTAACAATTGTTGTCTTCTCTGGTTGTGGTAACTAAGAGAACCTGAGAAAGTCCTACTCGATAAAGGGAGGGTAGCAAGGGAGAACAATTGTGGGAGAGAAAGTTGATGCTAGTACGCCAACATGGAGGGACAACTTGTTACAACCCCAATTTTTGGGATCATCTGGTGAGAAATGTAATTTCTCATATTAAAGATATTTGAACAAATAATGATATAATTTGGTTCAAATAAATGGATTTTGTTTACAATAGCCTTGATGTTTGTGTTGTGGGCTTTATTGGCTATCCCAATATCAAGGAAATAACAAAGAAAACTCAATTAGTAAATGAATAATTGAATATTTAAGAAAAGAAAAATATGGAAACCTCTAGAAGGCAAAGAAATGTAATCCAAGGATGGATTTCGTGCCTCTTGGGTTCCTTGGGTACCAAGGAGTCCAGAGTTGAAAAAAGAAAGCAATAAGAGAAAAAAAGATTAATTAGGTATTTCATTATTAAGAAAGAAATTGAAAACAATGAGAAAATGTGGAAAATGAGTGGAAAGAGGCATAAATGAGATTTCTTGGGGAAATTTCGTATCCATGAGGTTGCTAATATTAAAAGGAATGCCAATAAGGAAAATAAAAGAGAAATAAAAGGAAATCCTCAAAAAGAGATGTTTAAATGAGAAATAAACAAGATAATGTGAAATAATGCATAATGATGCATCTAGAAGGATAATAAGTATCCAATAAAGAGAATTTCGAAATAATGGAGTATCCTGGGATCCAAGGAGTCCCAATAAAGAGGAAAGAAAGAGAAAATACTAAAAAGGCAAAATAAGAGGATAATGTGTTGCTTTATTAATGAATTATGTGGTATTATTTAAAAGGATGATATTTTCTATAAAGGAAAATAGGAATTTGTGCCAAAGAATTAAAAAGCAACCATAAAGTAAATAAGGGAAAGGGAATTTCGAATTTCCTAAATATAACCATGGATAAAGAAGAGAGAGAATATTAGTTCTCTTAGGAAGAATTGACTTCCTACTTGGAAAAGGACTCTCAGATTCATAAATAGCCAACCTAGGGCTTCTGTAATCACCCCTATATAAAGGGGAGACCCTTTGGTTTGAGCCCAAAGAATCCCATGTTTCTTTTCTTCTTCTTCTTCCTCATTTCCATCCTTAAACCCTAACCATGTGAAACAAGATGACCAAGGAGCAACTGGGTGCTAAGGATGGTTTGCGTTGGGAGCACCATACGCCACATTGTTGGAGGAACGGTCAGCCCTCGTCCTTAGGCCCTAGCCAAGGTGTAGCAGCGACCGCAAGTCTGCAAAGGCTGTTGCACGTCGCGGGCCAAAGGAGCGGGTAACCGGTGAGGTTGGCTGCGATCAAGATGCCTATGGGTGTGCCAGAGCAAGGCGAAGCTAAGGGAGAAAGTTTTGGCGACAACCGTGGCCCAGGGAGGAGAGGCAGACCTACGCAAGGCTACAGGTTGGCGGCCGCGCAGGGTCTTCCAAGGAGGAAGACGACCCAAGAAAGATTGGATAGATTTACCCTCTGCGCAATGCTGGGCCGGTCGGTTAAGTCAAGGGCATAATAGACAAATCGAAATGTTTTCCAAATCGAGCGCATGCATGGGATAGGCGACGTGGCGCATCGTGATTGGCTGGGTAAGTGAGATCTTGTTAAAATCATAACTAATTCTTGGAAACTTGGACTAGGACAAATCTTATATGAAAATTGATCCTTAGAACGAGGGGAATTCAATAAAAATATGTTTAGAAGCTAATTCCTTTTGTTATTCGAAAAATAGTGTAAATTATCATCTTTAACGAATTAAAGATTAAGAAACCCTATTTTGGAAATGAATAAAGTGTTTAATAGGGTTTAATGGATCATTAGAGATGATATTAACCTGTTAAATGTAAAAAGGTACATTATGTTCAAAAAGGAAGAACTTTGCATGTGATTAGTCTAATTTAGAGTTTATATGCATAAATATGCTTGAAATATGAAAAGTACATAAAGTTATCATCTTTAATGATTTAATTATGGAAAAATCCTTAGATTTGATGGTAAATGGTCTTAATGACATTATTTGGATAATTCAAGTTGATATTAACCTGTTGTTAATGAAAGTGAGAATAAGATCTAAAAAGATGATCTTTTTATATAATTGGTTTAATTTAGGGTTTCGTGCATGATTATGCACTAATGAACTTGAAAACCCTAATTTAGATGAATATGTCTTTTAATTGGTTTAATTGTTCAAATCCATGGATAAATAGGGATGTGATGATCCTAAGTCAATTTAGGTATAAAAGACTATTAAAATGAATAGTTGAGAAATTAAGGTTCAGAAAAATGGAAAAGGATATTTTAGGGTTTGCTAACTTAAAAAGGATAAAGTTTGAGAAATTGATCTAAGAAACCCTAATGAATATTAATGAAACCTTAATGCGGATTAGAAACCCTAGAAAGAGAATCCAAATCAATAAAGTAGATTCTTGATAAAGTGTGTAATAAAAAGGGTACATATTCTTTTCAGGAATTATGTGATTACTTGCTTGGATCTGTTGATTGGCTTGATTGTATATACATGAAGTATGTGTTAAATAATCTGCATGAATCATCAAATCAGGTATGTGGTTACGCTTATGAATAACCGTTCTAGTTTCACAGTGATTTCCGTATGTTTTACCGGTTGTTTTAAATAAACTGTTGGATGTTTATTTAGTTCATGCAAATTACAATGTGGTTATGACTATCACAAAGGATATATGCCTACAAGCTCAGATCCTTGTTCTCTCTGTGGCAGTATAGTTGACCTAGTACATGGCTACCTATTGGGTAGGTCCATCAGGTCAGAGGAAGACCTAGTACATGGCTACCTATTGGGTAGGTCCATCAGGTCAGAGGAAGACCTAGTACATGGCTACCTATTGGGTAGGTCCATCATGTCTATGGATGACTTAGTACATGGCTACCCTTGAGGTAGGACCATCAAGTCACATTGAGTTAGATATTGGGCTACCTCGAGTAGTGCCATGCGACTCTACCTTTATAGAGGTATTATATAAGTCCACTACAGGGACAACCCAGAGTTCAAGAATATGTATGGATTGAGTTGTATGGCTTAAAATGTAATCTGGACTGTTAAATGATTAATTGCATGATTATATTTTTATCATAGTTGCATGTTTATTTTTCCCCCACATACCAGCTTTGGCTGACCAGTTTTGTTTGTCAGCATTTTAGGTACAAGCCAAAAGGACAAACAGTAAATCAACATACTGTATAATACATGAAGTAAAATACAAGGAGGATTGGTTAGAGTAGATTCCTTAAGTGGAAAGAAGTTTAGAGATCCAAGTTTTCAAAAGGTATGCAAAAATTTATTTTCTTACAGCTTTTCAGTATAGTCTGTTAAAATTTGATAATTATTCTTGGTTAATTGTCGAACCTTTGATCCGAAAGTTATGGGTGTGGCTTCGACCTCTCAGTCTCCCTTATTTGAGGGTTATCGGGAGGTGGGGTCATAACATTTGGTATCAGAGCGTAGGTTCCTCAATTAACCATTAATAATTATTAAATTTTACAAACTCCGTAGAACCCAAGGGAGTTATTAGAGGATTATCCGAAAGATGGAGGTGTCTAGAAAATGATCACGACCGGGGGCTGGCAATATTTTCCTCCACACCACTAGTCGGAATACGAGGACTCCCGGATCCGTGTGACTGTCTGGCCAAAGTCTTAGGGTAAGAATCGAAATAAGATACCTTTAGGACTTCTCATCTTATTCATCCCTTCTCACCACAAAATTCTGATAAGGACCTAAAGGATTAGGGTTTTCTTTCTTCTCCTCACCCTCTTGAGGTATGAGTAAGGTTAATAAGGTTTAAGGAATCCTCCACCAAATTAATGAAAATCATGTAAATAAAATGTCATGGACATAAGCTTAATAGATTAAGCGCCAATTAAATAATAGATGCATGCTTAGGTCATATGACATAAGTTGTCATGTACTCAGAAGAGACCTGAGGCTAGATCTTCTTTTTAGGAGGATAAGTCAGTCTTGGAGGTGGAGATCTCCATTGCAAGTAGAGACCTGTAACATCCTCTGAGGATGATGCTAACCCCAACCCTAAGTGATGGTTAGAGAGAGATGAGTTGGACCAGGTGTTTGAAGGGACATGCCTTTGGGATGCCATATGATCCATGGGTGACCTAGCACCTTTGGCAACCCAACCCTGGGAAGGGTTGTGTATGTTAGGGTAAAGGGTAGCTCCTTAGATGATGATGTTAGTGAAGGACCTTAGAAACCCTATGGGCCTATGTGTGTAGGGCATAGCATGCACCTAGGGTATGCTAGTAATGTGAGCAAAGGGTTGAAACCCTGACCAAGAGAGTATGAAGGATGGCTTATGAAATGAGCATAAGGTGTTATGGATAACCTTGAGCGAACATAAGATGACCATAGGCTTCTTTTTAGCTAAGGGCATGCTTTTGAGGTTGACCCTTCAAGAAGATAGGACCTCAAATGGTGAGGTTGGTTGTAGGGTTAGCTCTAGAGAGAGAGAGCAAGAAACCCAGCAAGAGGGTTGGAAAACCTAGACCCCGAGATATGAGGAACATGGGGAGTTGAGGATGAGGCGACCTAAGTGGATGATAGTGGTCACCACATGCTTGATCCCTAGGGTTTTCTGGTGTCTTGGTTATCATGAGAAGAACCAAAACCTAGAGAGAAGACGAGTCTACTTATACCTTTGTACCTATGGTATAGATGAGAAGAAGAGTTCCATAAACCCTGGAGAGGTATAGTACCCAAGTTATGAGGCCTTACACTTTGTTGATTTTCCTTGAGGAGGACTCAACCTTAAAGTGTTGATCAAGGAGAAGGATGATAGGAAGTGTACGTCAGACCCAGTACATGCTTGGTTATTAGTTAAGAGTTTGAGCATGCAGTTGGACACCCAAAGTGAACCTAGGGTTCCTGACCTAAGAGGGGAAGTGGTATACCTAATGCTCATGATGAGAATTAAGTTGATATAGTTTCGAGCATGGTACTCCTCATGTATAGCGGAAAAGAGGAAGCCCCTTAAGTTTAAGGTGTGGTTGATGGACCCCTCACAACTAGGTTGATGATAAATGAAGGTATGATCTTGATCCAACATTGAGGAAAGAGGACAAGTATGACCTAGCATGGTTGAATAGGTGATCTGCTTGTGCCTTAATAGCTTGCTAGGGTTAAGTAGGCTCATGTGGATGTAAACCCTATACCTAAGAGCTTTTGTGACCTTGTTGTCAAGAGATAGTTTTCCTCCCATCCTGGGAGAGGGACCCCTTTGGTAGGGTGTATGTCAGTTTTGTCAGTTTAAGGTAACCTAAAAAGGTCTCATATGATCTTGAGAAGCTAAGTGGAAAAGTACATGGTATGAGAATGAACCTGTAGATCCATAGATATCCATCTCTAATTGCATATGAATGTGTTACCATGGAGGTAACCAGTATGGGGCTTGACCAAGGTAGGCAGGTTGCCATGATCCCTATGAAAGGATGAAAGTCAGCCCACAGATGCAGAAAGAGAGATGGTGAAGACTTGGGTAAGGTTCTAAGTGAACATGTATTATAATGGAGAATCCTAAGTCTATCCTAGGGTCAGGTAGGGATAAGATCGATAAAAGTAGGAGTTGCCTAATTCCCCAGTTGCACATGACCATAGGGTCGGGAGGTAACAATTATCATTGTCTGAGGGCCATGGGTTAGGAGATTGATCACCTTCATGAACTCATGGGACCCAAAGGGCAGCTGAGTAGGGCACTCTCTTGATGCATGAGGGAAGAGGGATGACCCCAAAAGAGTCGGTACCCTATAGACCTAGAGGAGATGACCAAGGATATAAACCTCAGTAGGTTCAAGACTAGTTTGATATCATGATGTCTGTGATGTAGAGACATATGTGGCACGTTGCAACTTAGATATAAAGGTATATTGGCAAGGTGGGATGTACCATCTCTACTCTTGGAACAGGAAGAACTCTGTATTTGGACTGCAGCCAAATGCTTATTTCCTCTTGTTATGGGGGTGAGAGATAGGACATTACGCATGCCATACACCAAGGATAAGATATGATGTAGATTGGAACGTTGCCACAAGGAATGGGGATAGAGAAGATAACCTACCATGGTAAAGTGAATGATACATGGATGGTTTGCAAACACTAAAAGGAATGAGGTAGTCACCTTATGAGGAAGTTTTTATCATAAGCTATGTAGAACTTACAAGTTATACCAGGTTGAGTTTGATCACCATGATGATGAAATCAGAGAGTGTTCTTAATGAAAATAGACATAAAGTTTGAGGTGAGAGGATAAGTGAAATGCATGGAAGCGTATGTCTTCAATGTTACCTAATACCTAAGGATGTGAAATGGTAATGGATGCTCTGGTTGAGATACATCTGACTTGTTTGACTAGAAGCTAGAAGAGGTTGTTTGGCTAACCCTAAGTTTGAAAAGGAGAGGCGTTGGATAACAATCAGATGTAACAAGATTCGTTGAAAGGTCAAGGGTTGTTTGGTTAGCCAGTCTAGTCCTGGACACAATGAAAGGATGGTGGTATAACCTCAGATGTACTTCTTTGGAAGAGAAGGTGATGAAACCCCGACTAGAGTGGTTTAGGGTTTCGGAGGAATCGATCTTGAAAGAATCATGAAATACAAGAAATCATGATTGAAGATCACCATACACCATGGAAAATGGCAATAGCACTTTGGATGCTTAAGATAAGGTTGCATGTAGTTTATGGCCATGCAAGCCAGGAGGTAAAGGACGAACCCCAATAACCCAGTGTATTGATATAAAGGATAAAGAGTCCCCGAAAGAGAAAGGAAGTTCATCACTATGGATGTTGTAAGTCTCCCCTGGACCCAGGAAGGTCGAGATGAAATATGGGTTATGGTAGGTCGCCTTACCAAAATAGCATGAGAAAGAAAGAGTTCTGTTAAGGGACAGATCTAGTTGAACTACCCATGAGAAAAATGGTTCAACTATGAAGCAAGTTCAATGGTTTTTGAGTTTGACCTAAAGGTTCCCTTCCAAAAGATGGAAGTAGGTACATGAAGAACTCAATGTTAGTACATTTTATCACCCCAAACTAATGGTTAGTATGATCCAGACTAAAAGGACTGATGAGAGCATATGTTCTCGTTCAGGGTGATAGTTAGAGACCGTTTTTGTCCTATGAAAAGATGTGAAGATAACCACCATGGCCAGTATCGGGATTCATAAGAAGCTCTGTAAGGGAGGTTGTGTCGGTCACCACTTCAGTAAGGTGATGTTGGTGAAAGGACCACATGATGGTTAGAAAAGAGCCACAATGCATGTAGATGAAGTCGCTTTGATCGTGCAATGGCTGAAAGGAGCCTAGAAATGACGAAAGTCATGAGTATATGCAAAGTAGACTGACATGCAGCCCATTGTGGGAGAATATGTGACATGAAAATCCGACCCCTCTAAGTTATAACTAAGAGAGCTGAGTCCCCGATGTATGGGTTCTTTTGACATGGTTTGGTGGAGAAGGTTAAGTTTGACCTTACCCCTCGGGATAAAATAATATGTGATGGGTTCCATGTGTCCAATTTAGAGCACTATGTGAGGTACCTCGACCATGTGCTGAGCAATGAACCTAATGAGCCCCAAGGGAGGCTGACATGGCCTGAGTCACCTGTGCAGTTTATAGACGCCAGGATGAAAGAACTCAGAGAAAAGAATATGTGATGATAAAGGTTTTGTAGAAGCACCATGAGTACGGTAAAGCCACATAGGGGCTAATGATGGACATGGAAAAGTCTTATCCTGAATTTTTGTTTGCTTGCTTGAATTTCGAGGACAAAATTCCTATAAGAGGGGAAGTATGTTACAACCCCAATTTTTGGGATCATTTGGTGAGAAATGTAATTTCTCATATTAAAGATATTTGAACAATTAATGATATAATTTGGTTCAAATAAATGGATTTTGTTTACAATAGCCTTGATGTTTGTGTTGTGGGCTTTATTGGCTATTGGGCCCAATAACAAGGAAATAGCAAAGAAAATTCAATTAGTAAATGAATAATTGAATATTTGAGAAAAGAAAAATATGGAAACCTCTAGAAGGCAAAGAAATGTAATCCAAGGATGGAATTCGTGCCTCTTGGGTTCCTTGGGTACCAAGGAGTCCAGAGTTGCAAAAAGAAAGCAATAAGAGAAAAAAAGATTAATTGGGTATTTCAGTATTAAGAAAGAAATTGGAAACAATGAGAAAATGTGGAAAATGAGTGGAAAGAGGCATAAATGAGATTTCTTGGGGAAATTTTGTATCCATGAGGTTTCTAATATTAAAAGGAATGTCAATAAGGAAAATAAAAGAGGAATAAAAAGAAATCCTCAAAAAGAGATGTTTAAATGAGAAATAAACAAGATAATGTGAAATAATGCATAATGATGCATCTACAAGGATAATAAGTATCCAATAAAGAGAATTTCGAAATAATGGAGTATCCTGGGATCCAAGGAGTCCCAATAAAGAGGAAAGAAAGAGAAAATACTAAAAAGGCAAAATAAGAGGATAATGTGTTGCTTTATTAATGAATTATGTGGTATTGTTTAAATGGATGATATTTTCTATAAAGGAAAATAGGAATTCGTGCCAAAGAATTAAAAAGCAACCATAAAGTAAATAAGGGAAAGGGAATTTCGAATTTCCTAAATATAACCATGGATAAAGAAGAGAGAGAATATTAGTTCTCTTAGGAAGAATTGACTTCCTACTTGGAAAAGGATTCTCGGATTCATAAATAGCCGACCTAGTGCTTCTGTATTATATAAAGGGGAGACCCTTTGGTTTGAGCCCAAAGAATCCCATGTTTCTTTTCTTCTTCTTCCTCATTTCTGTCCTTAAACCTTAACTGTGTGAAACAAGATGACCAAGGAGCAACTGGGTGCTAAGAATGGTTTGCGTTGGGAGCACCATACCCCACGTTGTTGGAGGAAGGGTCAGCCGTCGTCCTTAGGCCCTAGCCAAGGTGTAGCAGCGACCGCAAGTCTGCAAAGGCTGCTGCACGTCGCGGGCCAAAGGAGCGGGTAGCTGGCGAGGTTGGCTGCGATCAAGACACCTATGGGTGCGCCAGAGCAAGGTGAAGCTAAGGGAGAAAGTTTCGGCGACAACTGTGGCCTAGGGAGGAGAGGCAGACCTGCGCAAGGCTGCAGGTTGGCGGCCGCGCTAGGTCATCCAAGGAGGAAGACGACCGGAGAAAGATTGGACAGATTTACCCTCCACCCGATGCTGGGCCGGTCGGTTAAGTCAAGGTCATAATAGACAAATCGAAATGTTTTCCAAATCGAGCACATGCATGGGATAGGCGACGTGGCGCATCGTGATTGGCCGGGGAAGTGAGATCTTGTTAAAATCATAACTAATTCTAGGAAACTCGGACTAGGACAAATCTTATATGAAAATTGATCTTCAGAACGAGGGGAATTCATTAAAAATATGTTTAGAAGCTAATTCCACTTTTTATTCGAAAAATAGTGTAAATTATCATCTTAACGAATTAAAGATTAAGAAACCCTATTTTGGAAATGAATAAAGTGTTTAATAGGGTTTAATGGATCATTAGAGATGATATTAACCTGTTAAATGTAAAAAGGTACATTATGTTAAAAAAGGAAGAACTTTGCACGTGATTAGTCTAATTTAGAGTTTATATGCATAAATATGCTTGAAATGTGAAAAGAACATAAAGTTATCATCTTTAATGATTTAATTATGGAAAAATCCTTAGATTTGATGGTAAATGGTCTTAATGACATTATTTGGATAATTCAAGTTGATATTAACCTGTTGTTAATGAAAGTGAGAATAGGATCTAAAAAGATGATCTTTTTATATAATTGGTTTAATTTAGGGTTTCGTGCATGATTATGCACTAATGAACTTGAAAACCCTAATTTATATGAATATGTCTTTTAATTGGTTTAATTGTTCAAATCCATGGATAAATAGGGATGTGATGATCCTAAGTCAATTTAGGTATAAAAGACTATTAAAATGAATAGTTGAGCAATTAAGGTTCATAAAAATGGAAAAGGATATTTTAGGGTTTGTTAACTTAAAAAGGATAAAGTTTGAGAAATTGATCTAAGAAACCCTAATGAATATTAATGAAACCTTAATGCAGATTAGAAACCCTAGAAAGAGAATCCAAATCAATAAAGTAGATTCTTGATAAAGTGTGTAATAAAAAGGGTACATATTCTTTTCAGGAATTATGTGATTACTTGCTTGGATCTGTTGATTGGCTTGATTGTATATACATGAAGTATGTGTTAAATAATCTGCATGACTCATCAAATCAGGTATGTGGTTATGCTTATGAATAACCGTTCTAGTTTCACGGTGATTTTCGTATGTTTTACCGGTTGCTTTAAATAAACTGTTGGATGTTTATTTAGTTCATGCAAATTATAATGTGGTTATGACTATCACAAAGGATATACACCTACAAGCTCAGATCCTGGTTCTCTCTGTGGCAGTATAGTTAACCTAGTACATGGCTACCTATTGGGTAGGTCCATCAGGTCAGAGGAATACCTAGTACATGGCTACCTATTGGGTAGGTCCATCAGGTCTATGGATGACTTAGTACATGGATACCCTTGAGGTAGGACCATCAAGTCCCATTGAGTTAGATATTGGGCTACCTCGAGTAGTGCCATGCGACTCTACCTTTATAGAGGTATTATATAAGTCCACTGCAGGGACAACCCAGAGTTCAAGAATATGTATGGATTGAGTTGTATGGCTTAAAATGTAATCTGGATTATTAAATGATTAATTGCATGATTATATTGTTATCATAGTTGCATGTTTATTGTTTCCCCCACATACCAGCTTTGGCTGACCGGTTTTGTTTGTCTTCGTTTTAGGTACAAGCCAAAAGGACAAATAGTAAATCATCATACTGTGTAATACATGAAGTAAAATACAAGGAGGATTAGTTAGAGTAGAGTCCTTAAGTGGAAAGAAGTTTAGAGATCCAAGTTTTCAAAAGCTATGCAAAAATTTATTTTCTTATAACTTTTCAGTATAGTCTGTTAAAATTTGATAATTATTCTTGGTTAATTGCCAAACCTTTGATCCGAAAGTTATGGGTGCGGCTTCGACCTCTCGGTCTCCCTTATTTGAGGGTTATCGGGAGGTGGGGTCATAACACAACTCCTTCCTATCTATTCTTCTAGAATGAAATGAGTTATCAGTGGTCTATGTGGGATACCCTAAAGGCAAGGAGGTCATTTCCCACCGCTAGGAGGACGACATCAAGCTGCCATCTGTGGTGATCAACTAGGAGTTTTTGTAGACGTTTTTAGGTATGACTTGAAGTAAGGTACAAACTATAACAAGGATATTGTCATTGGTATTGCTCCACGACAAGGTATATCCTCAAAATATAGTTATTGACACGATTTACTATTATAAGGGAAATATGGCAGTCAATTTGTTTTGGCTGTCTGATCTGGTGCATATTTCCCTACATTGTCCACTAAATGGAATTAGAGTTAAGTGGGTTGGGTATATCTAGCATCAGTAGACTTGTTTTAACTTTGAGAAAAATAACCATGATACACAATGATCAATCCCTAACCTCCTATGTGGTATTTTTTTCTAAAATTTACAAACAAGAACCTTTTCATCAAGCTAAAATATCCATATGATAGAAGAGGTATTTGGATTAGAATCACATTCATAAATAATTCCACATCAATACAAAGATCTCTCTTAGTGCTTCAACACTTCAATCTCAGCCTCATAACTCCACCTCCCATGTACCCCACCAACCAACCTACTCCTCTGCCTTCACATCCTTCCACCATGGTGCCACATCTACCTCATGACTCATTCGTTACATCTATCATGGACTGGACTTTTGGCATAATTTTGAGGACAATATTTCTTATAAGGTTAGTAGAATGTGATAGAGTGAAATTTTTATATTTTTGGTTTTACACAATTAATGACATAATGATAGTCCTAAAGTGTGTTTGATCATATGAAGTTACTTCAATTGGTTTGAAATAAATTGAAGTTGATTTGATGATTAATAACATTATTAATACCCCTAAGTATGTGTTTTTTTGGATTAAATGGTTGGTTTTTCAAAGAGTAATAACTTTACACAAAAATTGAATGAAATGTAGTTATAACTATGATAAAGCTATTGTTAAATTTTCAAAAACATTAGAGGTTTCTGGAGATAGATAATTAGGTTTAAAATGGCGAAATTATTGATATATTTATGATTGATGATCAAGTTATTGAATAAATAACCTAATTTCTAATATTAGGCTGTGTCGCACGACCCTTTGGTTGAGGGAAGATCGTGTAGCAAAATCCTGGTGGCAAATTTGGTGGTTTAGACCTTTCACTTAAGTGAGCCAATGATCTATTTTTTGTGGGTTCCTTCATAGTTGTTGGATACACCTTGGAAGACCAGATCTTCATGCCCTACCTCCAGTTAGACTGGAGATCGTGGGGTTGCAGTGAGTGGGAAGCCTTAACCTCACCTCACGTTGTGGTCATTGCCTAAGAGGGGATGATTAGTGGGTAGTTTTCTTCACCTTACCAAGACCTAATGACAAACACCCATTTGGCATAGAAGTAGTAGAGATAAAGTAACTCCAATCTTCCATCCCAACTACATCTCCACCCAGTGAGGCAATGGGATAAGGTAGGGAAAACTCAATTTAGAGGAGAAATCAGAGACAACTGGGATTGGGAAAAGGAAGAAAGGTCCCTGGGTTTGAAACCATGTTTGACCACAAGCTACAACAACACTTCTTTTGGTAGACCAACCCTATTTTTTCAAAGAAGAAAGTGGAGATAAGTAGAGTGTGAGAGCACATCCCACTGCATGTGAAGACTACACCTAATACTCTAGAGGAAGTATGATGCTTATGCAAGTTTAGGATTGAAGATCCATTACAAGGAGGGGATTTCACCCTTTCCTCTCCATCGTGGCAGAAGCCTTTATTGGTGGCTCCAAAAAGTAGAGCTCCAGAGAAGCAAGCAAGAGACCATATAGCCCAAGAGCTCAACAATGTGATTTCAAAGCTTGAATCAGCATTAGATGTTAGGGAGGATGATTTGAGTGTCATCTATGGCTCCCTAGAGATATCCCATGTAGTGGCGACGTGAGATAAACATACATCTGTGTGATCAGGAGAAAGAAAGGGAGCAGACCCGGTCCAGTAGAAATTAACCTACCTACTCAGTGTGAGCTAGAAGCTGAGCCACTAAGAGTCGCACCATCAGTGGACACGTGGAACAATCTCGATTGACCACTGGACATAAATATCTCAGAAATTCACACTTCTTAGATAATACAGATAAAGTACCACAATTCTCTGAAAAATGTGAGGAACAACATGAAACCATTATATAAGTATTTTGATGTTTATATCTTAGTGATATCATGTAAGATGCATTATACTTTTTTAATAAATAATAAATACCAATGATGACCTAAAATTATGAAAATGCACCAATATCTATAAAATATGATATATATCTATCCGATATCAGTTATTGTATTTTTGATGTACAAAATCATGTAATTTGCTTTATATAGATAATTAGCACTAACAACCCTAATTAATGTGCAATAGTTACAAATATACTCAAGAAACCCTAGAAATTACGTAGTAAGCTCATATCAATGATTGGAAGCTAATATGTAATACTAAGATCAAAATTATGCATATAAATCATCTTACATGTTAAATGATCCTAAAATGATGAGAAGACCCTAATATGACTAATGCATGTAACCTGAGGTTAACACATGCACACAATGATATGAAAACTAATGTTCATACAAATGAACCATAATCTGCAACATGATCTCAATAAGATAATTTCCAGATAAGAAGACAAGTAATTATAGGAATATCCAATGATCTAGCAAAACCCTAATGAACATAATTAGGGTGAGGATGAGATATAAGTTAATAGAGAATCAAATGTGTGGTCTATATGATTTTATATTGATCAGGGTTTGACAAAGAATATAGTTGGTTTGGGAAATATGTGATGGTTAGATTAAATCTCAGTTGAAGGTATGTTTTACCTCTTACTTGGATTATTATTTAGTATGGTTGTATTATGTGTGTACAAGCACTTGTCATATGATATTGCATGCAATAACTATTCTTATATGCTATCTTGCATGATTTTCTATTTATTTAGTTTTGAACACATTAAACATAATATATCTATTCCATTATATGAAATCACTAATTCTCTTTGGTATCATAGTGTTGGAAAGTGATCATTCTCTTTGGTAGTGTATCACATTGTACAATGATCGAACTCTTTGAAAGTAGATCATAAGGCCTTGCATCTCAACTTCTTTGGTAGATGATATAATTCATTATTCCCTCATGTGGCAAATGCATGGATGGTATAATGGAAAATATGCCTATTACATGTGTTCTCTTTTGTTAATAAAGATCTTTATTCTAATTTGATTTTATTACTTTTATTACTGCCAAGTATTAGTTTTATTTTATTGCCAATTCATAACAAAGAGATGTATATAAAATGACACATAGACATACTCAACATAATATTTTAGTATATTGTGTTGGCGTGTACCACTTGTAATCTTTTATTCACACTATGGACATAAGCTCTTGAAGAACCATGATAGTTGAGAGTTGTGCGGAGAGAAAATGTATAGGCGGACCTATTATCAAAAGATCATGTAGTAGATGTAGCATGTGCAGATGTAAATTTTTTGTGGTTCAATGTGTGATATCAATTTATAATAATTCATTTTGTAATTATATGTTGAATGGTGAGATTGTGTTTTATGGTTTGTTCTTGTTCATGTGCATGTGCTACTTTAGTTTCCTTTGACTCCCTTGATTTTCTTCTTCTTGTTCTAGTTTGAATTGAGATTATTGTTGGGCTGAGGGTTTTAATTTGGACGTCACACATTTGGTCAAGCCATTGAAAATCTGGGGATGTCACAATATCCAATGAATAAATCATAAGATATATGATGTATGAGAATGATTACCACATATAGATACATTCTCGCCTTCATTATGACATCATGCACATTATGTCTTAGATGAACATGTTATGCCCTAACTCATGTCCTATATACCAACTATCCTTCCACTCCACTGATTATGCTTCTTATGCATGTGGTCTATTTTAACCTTCTTCTCAATAACCATCCTCTTCTAGCCCTTAGTTTTCTACCTTTCAATCTTATCACCCATCACCTCCCCATGTTGTTGCACCACTTATAACTCCACCCACCTTTTTACATGCTAGACTATCACTAACCATGGCTCCCTCATATGGTCTCCTTTCCAATCTCATTCACTATAGTTCAGCACAACATCTACGTACCTAAAATATTGATTTCTTATTGTAGATGGATAATTTGGAAAGACTCAGATTCATGCTTGATGGCCCATTTGTCAGATGCTAACATTAGATGATGTGGACATTGATGTGGATGAGGCTCTTAGTAATGTGGAAGATGATGATGGTTATGATGATGAGGAAGAAGATGCTAAAGATATTCCTAAGATCACTCATAACTACCCTCCTACTCAACCTCTTGAGAAAGTTGATGAATACTATGATCCCTCTTTATATAACTACATCTTGGTATGGATTGTCTAATCCCTATATATTTTGTTATCTTAGAATGTATTAGGACATATGTTTTCTAAGGCCATGTTTTATATTCTTCTATAATATTTTTTATATTTATTTTTCCAAATGGATGCATCCTTTATATCATTAGGTGTCTCCCCATGTACGTTCTGGTTTCTATTGATGTACTCAAACTTGATTATTATAGGATAATGTTGAATGGTTTCTAATTATCTTAAGACACTATGATATGACTTGTGGTATTGTCCACATTTTGATTATCTATCATTCTTATATTATTTTCATATTTTATGGTGACTAGGACATTTATTTCCATCTTCCTCCCAACTTATGATATAAAAAAGGGGATTGTAGCAAGATCTTGAAATTGACGTTATTGTATAATATGTTAGAAATGAATAGATATGTATAGAAATTGATATTTTTTTAGAACTAACATACATGGATGACAATCATAGTTTATAGGGTATCTAGTTTTGTTAATTCTCAAAAACTCCTCAATGTTGAAAAGGTAAAGAATTTGAATTTGTTTCTTCTAATATTTTGATTATTATTCACCATTTCATTCCTGTGTATATAATATTTTCTTTTGAGGCTATTTCATATCATTAGCTACACTTAAAGAATTGAAGTTCACAAATGCTAGTTTTGAGAAATTCAAGTTGAAACAACACAAAATCAAGAATTGAAAAATAGGTAGATTCTGACATAGATTTTAACAATAAATATTTTAATGACTTCATGACTTATAATTTATTTTAAATGGTTATTATAATAATTCTAATTGATGTGATATGCATGTCTTCATTAAATGACTTAATGTGAATCATGGATTGTCATCGACTGATATTGCCTCCAGTTTGCCTCATCCGATCAGCTTATTTTACTTAAGCATGTAATGTCATCATCCGAGATGCTTACTATCATTGTACCTCACAAATGAAGTTAAAAAGCCTTATGTTTTTAGTGTTCTTGGCCAACTTATGCTCTCACATCTCGGTCAATGGTACTATAGCTATAAAATCAAGAATCATTGTTAGAGAGAGAGAGTGATTTATATATATTATAAAAGAAGAAAACCTCTCTAAAATGGCTAAAATTTATACTAAAGTACCGAGTGGGAACCAATCAACTGTAATTATGAACCATTGAACTTCATCCCAAGGTTTCGTTTCATGCTTTTATTCTATATTTGAGTGAAAATCCCCTATAATCTCCTAATCATTGTTGATCTTGATTACTTTCTACTATCATTGAGAGTGATCTAGGAACTTTTGAAAGATCTAGATTCCTTGTGATCCTTATAAAACTATAAAAGCTTCTTGCTCAAATCTACTCTCTCAAAGATTGGTGAATCAATGATTCCTTCATTGATGAAGAAAGAGATGGTTCATGGCAGAAGATCCAAGTCAAGGGTGGGTAAGTACTTGGTGAAGGCCAAAGACTCTCATTCACTAGATGGGTAAGTCATCCGTAAGGTTATTGTTTCCCTTATTAAAGTGAAACTAGTTACTCTTTTGTCATAGAAAGGAGAACATCATCTTAGTGTAACTCTTATAAGCATATAATATATTACTCAACTTTTAAAATTTCAAGGGTTAACCTCTCTACTTAGTAGAGTGTATATGTTATTTTAGATGTTGGAAGAACTATATACACTTGTATTATTTGTTGATTTTTCATTCTCTCATCTTTGATTTTCTAGTTTAATTGGACTCACATTTCCATACAACTTCAAAGTCTAAAAACATTGTGTGAGTGTTTTTAGCTCTACTTACTCAAACTCTAGATCCAATAGATACAACATGCTACACTTCACAAACCTATAGGCTAAATGAATAGAGAAAATACTATTGTGCTCTCGTGCCCAAAGGAGTAAGCCACCTTTATCGTCCTTGAGCATTGGAATATCCAACACCTTCACTGCAATTGAAGACACTAGGCATTTTTGTATGATTGTCTGGCTCCATGTGTATCTATCATGGTTAATCAGGTTGTTGACCCTGAATAGACCATGCACACATAGATTCATGAATTTATCAATGGAACCTCCCATCTCTAGGATCCATAAATTGTTGGATGTATTGATCTTTGTTCAACCACCTCCCTCCAAGAAAATCTTGTTTTTCCACTTGTGCTATTCCACATATGCTTTTTTGTGTGTATATATAATATCCTGTCTTTATATATGTGTTTTCCCCTAATTATTAAATAAAAAATTGGATTTACTTGATATTGAACTAAATAAATCTTATAGGTGAATCCCATGTACATTGAGTTGTCTAATTTGCCTTAGTAAACCCCAATTGCAAGATATAGACATGATAAATTAAAAAAGTCATCATAATTAATCACAGAAAGTCTAATAGTCTAAAAATATATAGTTATACATGGAATGCATAGAAATGAAAATTTGACATGTTGGCTCATTCAGACTATAAAATCCGTGAACTACTGGTAAGTGACGTGGTTTTTACTACACTCACAAATTCACCTAGGGATGAAATCCCTAGTTTTTTACCAGAACCTTATGCAATAGTACCACCCTCAGGCAGACAAATCTTATCACGGTATAGTTAAGGATCAAATCCCAAGGGATAACATTTTTAAGAATCTTCTTAGTTGAATCTGGATCAACTAAGACTAATATTTAGAACAAAGAGTTGATTCGGGTTTATTCAAACTAAATTCAAGGAACGTAAAATAGCAGGATTAAAATTGAGTTTAGATTAATAATGGGAATTACTGGGGTGGAATTGGGTTTCAATAGTTCTATACGTACAAACACATCCAAAAAACATCCAGGAAAGATACAATCATCCAAATAGAGTAACCAACAACCATCTGTTAGGAAATAGAGATTGCATAAGCATCTCCATGAGCTTAATGTCTCATTACTCATGGATCACACACTTACTACTCCAAAGATATCACTTCAAAATTTCTTGCACAGGCAACAACCATGTTAATTGATACTCAAATCCCAAGTATTCAATCTCTGGAAAAAAAGAATATAATAGATCATGCAAGGCAAGTGATCAATCCACAAAGAATGCACTAAACAATTAACAACAAGATGAAGAGTTATATACAAGCCATGGAATGTTACAAAATGAACGTGTAAGCACGGGCAACATGTATATTCCTCACACCCCAGTGAAATGGACTACTCGCTCCTCATGATAGAAGTAGAAATAACAAGAGAGAAGGAAGATCCCACCATGGTCATGGTGAAGAAGATCGTCACGGCTCGATGGAGAAACAATCTTCTATTTGATGACAAGGTAAATTTGGATGAGGAGTGGAAGAGCACCAATGATAGGCGAGGATGACCTTCTCTTTCCTTCTTCCTTATCTTCTTGTGCTCTTACTCATAGGAGATGGAGCGATAGATGAAGGGGTAGTGGTCGCTATAGATCTGAACTCCCATTACTTTTGTGGCTAGAAGATAGATCTGGATGGAGTGAAGATGGTGATGTATCAAGGACACCATGGAAGTGTCGATGGTTGATGGAAGTTGTCTTCCTGAGTTGGGCATAGAGAGGAAGCCTATTGAAATTTTGGAGCAGAGAGATCTACTAAATGAAGGAGGGGGTCTTCTATTTATTGGCTCATATCTGGAGAGCATCGAATTAACTGTACCAGTTGAGACTCATGTCTCGATCGTGACTGTTGTTACGGTCAAGACTGTTGTCTCGGTCGTGAACACTGTCTCAATAGCATTAGCATCCTATTTTCAACAAAATAACATGTAGAAAATGATATCCTAGATCTTAGATTCAAATTCTCTACATACAAGATCTAATGTAAATGCAAAATAGTTGGCCAAATAAGACTGTAAGCATATAAAGTTAGTTTTGTCACATAGAAAGGCTTGTACATAAGTAGATGTAGTAAAGAGAATAAAAATAGGCAGTTGGACACTCTTGACACCCTAGAGAGAGTACTACTCACTCATGGTAGTAGTAAAAAGTACAACTAGGCAAATGAAATAGAAAACCATCATCATAGTAGAAAATGGAATCACAAACGTTCTGAGCAGAAGATGTACTTCAAACTTAGAAACAAATGTGTTGAATAAGGAACAAGAACACCACTTTGACATTCATCAGAGGTGAATTGGAAGCTGTCAAAATTCCTTCCTTGTTGGCTAGATCTTCTACTATAGAGGCAGAGTAGGTGGAGATGATGGTGGATCTTTAGATGAAAGACGTTTTTAGTCTAGCTTCTTTCAAAGTCAGGACCTTGGAGTCTTGGTAGATGAAGATATCTTGTCAGCATCAGTCAACTAAAGAAACTAATGAAAATTTGGGGATGAATGCTTAGAATTGACTCCGGCATAATGTGGTGTCAAAGGTGGATCCCTTTAATGGAGTCCATGACCTTGCATTTATATGTGGAGTACTAGGGTTTGGAAGTCTTCCTAGTCACCCATAATTATATATAGGCCTACATGGATGTGAAGGAATTTTGAGGGAGGAAGAAGAGTGGTCTCACAAATCCCACAATTCCCTTTAGAAGGAAAATATGTTGGGGTTTCATTGGTAGGCAATTAAGCAGAAGCACACAACTTCCATTCGAAGACTATATTCGATAGATGACTGTAATATTTCATTCGAAAGATGTGTCCACTGGATTTTCATTTGAAGACAAACATTGATAGGAAAGCACTAGATTTCATCAATATGTGATCATTTGTAGACAAAACATAGGAGTCTCATCATTTGACGAGTGCTATAACTCTGGTGGTTGTTGAGAAAAATCTTCCTTTAGTAGTCAACTATTGGAAAGACATGCTTTCAGTGAATTGATAGGGTGTGAGTACAAGGTGAACCCATTAGGGGGATTTTTCTATGTAGAGAATGCCATCAAACACAAACCTATGAAGATCATCAACCAATGCAGGGACAACTCGATAAAAGTTTAGTTCATTTATCAAAAGATACTTATGCATAACATATGAAGATCAATCTTGTCATGAAAACTAAGGAATTGGATCAAAATCCTAAAAAATAACAAAAAATTAAGTACACCTAAATGCGAGATAGTTCTAAAAAATGAGGGAAGTGAAAAACTAAGTTGTAAATGCAACTAATACTAGGATGAGTTTGCATTCCTCATGTAGTCTTTGAGTTATGTATTAAAATATTATAAATTTTTAGAATTGACAACATAATGAGGAGAAGTAACTCATCTCATGAGAAAAGATCAACACTAGATATATTTATGTGATTTTGTAATAATTTTTATCATTCATACCTTTGAATCAATTGCAACACTACAACATTTTTAGGTTGTCAAGTGCAACTATGGAATTGGCATTAGTGCATCATGATTATGTTATCATTATCTCAGAAGATGAGAATTATAGGTGACTAGATCAAATGATAAACTAGTTCAACAATGAAATCATATGCCCATTTTACATGGTATATTGTAAAAACAAATCATACATCAATAGGAAGAAAAGATGTTGCACAAACATCATGGGAAGGTAGAAACACAAAAGAAATAGATTGAATAGAAAAATCAAAAGAAATTCTAGTTTTGACCACACACAACAATCTTATTCAAAGTAGTATCCACGCTACAAGAATAAGCTTATTCAAGTTTAAACTAGTTGATCACTGTGGGGTGTCTGGGTCAAAGGACCTTGGCTATGAAGGAAATCCTAGGCATCTTTGTTGTTAGGGTAGTGGATCTTTAACAAGATATTTCATATTAGGGTTTCACATGAATGTTTATTGTGTTGGTATGTATGCCCAAAGAGCCAATCATATGATGGTAGTAATGGAATATCTTGTAAACGATCTGATTAATAATAAAGGCAATCTTCCCATTTATTTTGTTTTATTCAGTTATGAGATAATGATGAAACATAATAAATGTCTAAAGAATAATATTACTAAATGATGTATGTCTTTTGGTTGAGGACTTGAATGATGAGACATACGAATGTCAAGAGCATATGCATTATTGTGATATCCCTAGTCAGATGATATTATGGAAGACTAATAGACAGGAATAACACTTAAAACTAGAGTGTGTGTTGGTTGATGACATAATCTCATTAGTCATGATATGTGATATCAAACTAAGCACATAGATACTTGTTAGAGAATAGTATCTCAAATAGACCCACCTTGAGAATGACACATGGAAACCATGATTGGTAGTCAGAGTCATCTCTCATAGTGATGGTGGTGATTGTGGTTCTCAGACCTAAAATCACTACACTCATCACATGTCGTTCAGTTTACTTTGACATCATCCATCATGATCCTAAATAAGGGTTGTCATAAAGGTGGTTCTCGGGTGCACTATAACACATGGGGATAATTGTGAGTGATGTAGATGGGATTTGTTCCTCCAAAAGGAGTTTAATATTCAAGCCAGTTGATAAGCAATACTGAGAAATGCATGGCCATGCTGGTGTGAGTCAATATGAGATATTGAGCTTACACATATGTCAGACATTCTACTCGAGGTCAAGGAACATGGGTTGAACATCGAGGAGTATGAAAATTCCATGTCTCAATTTTAGTCTAGGTATTAGTGACAAAGGAACTATACAATTGTTGTAACACCAATCACAAATTGTAGGTTGAAGTTGTTCTCCAACATCTCCAATTACTTGGGTAGAAATCAACTCTTTCTCAATATTAATCATTGCTTGTGAAATCATAATATGATTATGAATATCACTGCCAACGTAGTTTGGAGCCAACTTGGTCACACTTATAGGATGTTATTGGAATAGGAGCATAATTTTGGATGTGATTGGAAATCATTGGAATCAAGTTGATTACTAAGACATTTAGGTAATCTACTAGAATAATTTTGGGATATAATCAGAGTTAATTGGTTAAATTTTTTAAGAAAATTCATTACTTTCCATTATTAAACTAGCTGGTTGATCCGAAGCAATTGACTAGAGTCAGATAAATAAGACTAGTTAATCAATTAATATGATTAGTTGTTAAAAAATTGTTACCATAATATTTGTTTAATGGTCCATAAGTAGCTCGTTTTAAATGTAATTGCAACATATTAATTTACCCAATGGCTTTGGGAAACCCTGCTTCCTTTCCTCTGCTATTTATAGGGGCATGATGGCTAGACTTTGTAGAGTCTCTCAAACATGCCTTTGTATGTGAATCCTAGCCGTCATTGTCCCTAAGATAAAGAAGGAGAGTGACACGATGCTAGCATGTCATCAAGAAGACAAATCCTTCCCACTGACTTAAGATGCACAACGTGGAGTTCCAATATATCTGTGTGGATGAAGTAGAGACGCAAACATTGAGTTGCCTATGTTCGGTACATCGATGATGATCGTCTATGCACACAAGGAGTGACACACATCACTGTATGAAGGGACGTCGTTGGACTTGCTCTAGGATGAGGTATATCTTGCACACCCTCTTTCTGAATACATTGTTATCGAAGAGATTTTCTTATAGGGAATGTGTGGAGAAATTTTGATTGTTTTCACTCATATGTTGCCTCCTCAAAACCCAGACATACAATGCATGTCATGTCACTTGTCAAAGTCAAAGCCACCTTAGCACATGGATGACACCGTGTGTAGGTAAAGTTTCATGGCATGATGTTGACCATATCTTTTTTTCATAAAGGTCATTTATGCATGATGTGTTAGATAATGAGCACATTTTGTTTTTCTTCAATAAAATAAGAAACCATTAGCGAAAAACATTAAACATGTGTGATGTTATTGCATGTCATGCACATAATCCTTGAGTATTTTTTGAAAATTTGTTGAGGTTGCATGCATGATGTGTTGTCAAAGAGAATGCCATGCACATAATCCTTGAGTATTTTTTGAAAATTTGTTGAGGTTGCATGCATGATGTGTTGTCAAAGAGAATGTCATGCATATTTATTAGGGTACCATGGGTGTTGCCAATAGCTGTCATTCGGTCGAGTTGTCAATGCTCAGAACTCGACCGATTACACTGTGCACAGAGTATACATTTGGCTTATTGAATGAGAATTTCCCTCTCAACTAGATTTTCTCAACCAATAGCCTTATTCTTTGGCACTCCATTTGGTACCTTTATATGCATATTGCCATGTTATAAATTGCCTATCTTGCTTACAACTCTATCTCTCTAATTGCTCTAAATTGGTATATCTATATCTTGCAATTTCTTGCTTTGAGTTGTTTTGTAGGTTTTGATGATGATCTCTTTGGATCTCTTGGTTGTGTCTAAAATCGCTTCCGTTGTACTCTAACTTGCTACATCTCTATAGGTGTATATCTTATTTTGATACAACCTTGAGGTTCTTAGGGGTAACCATCTTATGGTAAGGATGCATATATAGTGAGTTATATCCTCTCATGCTTCTAAAATTGCATATCTCTTGGTTTGGATATATCTCTATATCTACTTATAGCTTGCTCTTTGACTTGTGTATCTTTTGGTATCTCTTGCTATGATCTAGATCCTACTAGTAGTCCTAACTTGTGATATCATCTACTAGTAGTTCACATACATGTAGTTCTAACCCTATTTATAATTGGAATATTTGCTCATCTATATGCTATGCTTGTATCTTGTCTCATATATGCTCAAGCCTGTTCCTTGAATTGCATATCTACTATCTTGAGTTGCTTGCATAACATTGTGATTCAGGGCACATAGAGCTACATTGTATGTAGAAATTGGAGTATTTTTGGATTTTATGCAGCTTTTGCTCCAGTTTTAGTTTTTGGTGCAAGTATAGTGTTTTTCATGCAGAAATGACCTTCTGAGCAAGGCTCATCGCTACACCATGAGCTCTGATGGTTTTTGGTCAAATTCCATCATCTTGAGGGTCAAAATTGCAATTTATTGTTTTTCTGCAACACTTTATCTTGCATCTTTGGGTTGTTCAAGTATATGCTTTAACTTGCTTTTCTTTCTATGCTTGGACAAGACCCTATCTGTGCTCTTCTACTCTCCTTATATATATTTGTGTTATCTCCTTTCTCTTTAACAAGTGATGTTTCTTATTTTCTTCATAACCCCAATTTTTGAAATGACAAAGGGGGAGAAAGGTATGTCTTCTTTTAAAAGAGGAAGAAGGCATGTCTTACATGAAGAAGAGAAGTATGTTCATGTAAAGGGAGAAGGTAAATGGGAGAAGACATATATGTGTAGAACATATATGAGTAGAAGACATAGTTTCTATAAATGTTATGAAAGCTAACCATGCAGGAGAAATAGCATCAATTGAGGGGGAGTATGAGAACTCCATGCGCATCAATTGAGGGGGAGCATATGAGCTCAATCCTATTGAAACCCCTAGGTTTCTCCGAAGGTATGATTTTACGTACAAGCTTTCAATACATTTATGGAATGGTTTGTCATCTTCAAAAAGGGGGAGAATGTTGACTCAAGGTCAATTAGGTCAATGTTGACTCACATCTAAATTGACTAAACCCTTGTTTTGATGATGACTAACCATTCCACATTTTGGTGTCTAATGCTTCTACTTGAGTTATTTCATATTAGGTATAGACACACTCCAAATGCCCTAACTTGCGCATATCAAATTGGAGAAAAGACAAGTCAAAATAGCTACAAGTGTGCAATTTGGGATCTCTATGTAAATGACCTTAGAATTGCTTTGTAATCACTTGTAATGATTGTATGCTTTGTAATTGAGCTTAGAAAAATTATTGGGACACAAAAATCCATCATTTGTACGGTTAAACGAAAATTCCAAAATACCCATAACAGGGATTTTGTCGGCCGAATTCCAAACTCGGCCGATCCATATATTCTGGGATTTTTGTTGGAATCGGCCGAGTTACAAACTCATCCGATTCACAGTTCGGTCGAGTTCTAGCTAGGAAACTCGGCCGATCCACTGATCGGTCCAAGTCTGGAAATGGACCGATCGGTCGAGTTTCTCAAAGGAAACTCAGCTGACAGTCTAGCTTTCAGTCTTGTCTTATAGTGGTTCGACCGAATTGCCTTTATAGAAACTCGGCCGATCAGACTGTACTGGAATGCAGAAAAAGCATTTCCAACCGTTGGAGACTTTGTTGGGACCCAAAATAGATCCGTTGCAACTTGTAAAACGGATATTTTTCGTTCACAAGTGTTCCCAAAGGCTAAGAGGCATCCCCAGCTATAAATAGGACCCCTTGGGATTCATTCAAAGGTTGAGCATTCCATGCAAACTCTTTGAGAGGTTCCTATTCTATAGTTGAGTGCTTCCTACAACCTCCTCTCTCTCTCTAAGCTTAATCACTTGCTACATCCATTAGAGTGAGTAGGAAATCTGTAAGAGAGCTAGTCATATTTGTATTTCTTGTGAAGCTCTCACTTCCACCACCTCCCCATCTCTCATTTCCAATCATGAAGATGAAGGTTCTCTCTCTTGTCCAAGAGAGGTGAAGAAGAACAAGGGAAGGAGTCCCTTGGTGAAGATCAAGGTTGAAGACTTGGAGCTAGAGTGGGTAAGTCCTTGGAGAAGGTAGAAGACTCAAGCTCAAGTGGGTAAGTCCTTGGTGGAAGCTTCTCCGAGTGAAGGTGAAGTCAAAGGCGGAAGATCCAAGAAGAGTGGGTAATTCCTGCAAGGCCGAAGACTTGTGCAAGAGTGGGTAAGTCCTTGGAGAAGGCCGAAGACTCTTGCAAAGTGGGTAAGTCCTTGGTAAGGTTGAAGACTCTTTGTATTGGATAGGTAAGTCCTTTGTTGGTCATGTATTGTAAGTCTTATAAGTGAATATAAGAGTGCAATTGTTGGAAGTCCTAGAGGTTGACCTCTCTAGGCAAGTGGATTGACACACTTCTAGTTTGAAGTGTGGAACCACTCTAAATAGCTTGTCTAATTGGTGCATGTTCAATCTCTCTTATCCTTGCTATGCATGATTTAGTTGCACTCAAATTACATATTTAGCAACCTTATCTTGTCATATAATTTGAAGGTTTAATGAATTTTGTTTAAGTGCTTTCAGCTCTATTCACCCCCCCCTCTAGAGCATCTAAGTCACCCATCTAGGATCCAACACATATCACCCCTTCCCAATTCCATGTACATCTCAAATATTAGTCCACATTGGTCTGGAGTCTTCAAAGAGAAAGTAATCATATCCTACCAAATCTTCACAATTACTTGAACTATATCCACATCAAAAATTACCATTGACACTCTCCAAGAATGAGCATTCTAGGATAATGTTTCTTGGTTTTCCACCTTTGTCTGCAATAATCACAAATTTCACCTACACGAAAAAATCTTAAACTCCCATCCACACACTTACTGCCATGGCAACAAAACATGCCTGTAATAATATCTATCTAAAATTATTTTTTAAATGGTTGTGTACTTTTGAACCCATATGAATAGAGACTATTAATAAGCGACCATTTAAGTTATCTTTTTGGTATACAACTATTACATATTAAACATTAGATGTATAAAGTTCTAGGGGCCTTCTTTTCGGTACAAAGATTGGTATGTTGATGATTTACTTACAAAGAGTTAAATCATTGTTCCTTGAAGTTCATCTTTTCTCCTCCATTAGCTAGACTCCATTGGATACAAAATTTTAGATTATGATTGTCTTCAATCTATTTGTGGGTGATGAAAGGAAATGGTCAAGAAGTGGGATGCACTGTGTTGTTTCTCATGTGTGGTGGTACATAGGGGTCTGTTGTCTATTCTTGTATCTCAACTCTGTTAGCATTCCTCATCTTTCTCAATGGCAGGTCAATGTGCTTAGGAAACGGATTTGAAGACTCATTCAATGGTATCATCGCATGGTCTATTTCATTGGATCTCCACCCCTGTCAACTTGGTTTAAGTAGTTCAAGTTTGGTTAAATTTTCATGCTCTCTTATATTTACCTCTTTATTGCTCATAATTGGTCTTTTGTTACACTTGACTCCACTAGTGGAAAAGTTAACAACCCCATGATGCTCAAGTCCTTTTATTGAGGTTTCTTGATTTTGCATAAGTGCATGTGCCTCACTCATGAAATTAGAAAGAATGCTTTCAAGTTCATCATTTTGTAGACTATATCTAGTGGTTATCCTATCACTGTCGATGTAGGTCATTGTGCTTCTAGATTAAGTTTTGGCGATTTCTCCACCCCAGATTGTAGGAGCTTGTAGAAAAGTTATTCCTTGGGTGCTTCCCAAAAAAATTAACCTACTCATTGTTGTATTCTATTATTGATGCATTTTAATTCAAAATTTTAGTTTGGACCACTGCAAAAGTCACACACCGTCACCTAGTGTACATAGTTGAAACTTATGGTATTTAGTTTCTTAGTAATCTTCTCTAGATTTGGATTGAGAGTTGAAATTTCCTCCATATTTTTTATATTTCTTATATGGCCCATACCTAAGCAGATTAATTCATAGACTGATTTTTAAAAAAGTCTCACCTCACTATCATTTATGGTCAAGAACCCCCCCTGATGGCTGCATCAACATTTGATGATGTATCATGGGAAGACCTTCATAGAAGGTTTGCAACTATGGCCACTCGGGAATATTGTTGTGTTGACATCATCAAATAATCTCTATGTACTTATCCTAAGAATCAGCTAGTCTCTCTCCAAGTTGTTTCCAAAAATTGAAGATGTTCTTTAGGATCTCACTGGTCAAGCTGGGAGGAAAATATATTCAAGGAAGTGATGAGCAAAGCATTCTAGGTCTAGTGGATCCTTTCTCCTTTCCTTGCGTCCATTTCTTGTTGTGAGGTTATTGTGTAAAGGGGAACAAGAGGAGATGTAGACCACCAATAGTCATCCTTGTTGGTCTTCACAGTGTCGCATAGCACAAGGAAGTTCTCCACATGAATATTCACATCTTCATTGGTCAATTCCAAATAGAGATTTTATTGCAAAATAACTATTAGATTTGAATCTAACTAGAAAAAAGTGGAATCTACCCTTGGTCAATCTATTTCAAACTATACACCTCATTACAATGAAAGGAATACTTCCTTATATGTTTCAATGGTTGTTGTATAAATGACGTCTCAATAAACTTTTTACAACTTTTACCTTCTTGCATGCAATCACCTTATAGTTCATGCAACCTTAGGTTATCTAGAATCTCTGTGAAAGAGTATCAATTAACCCAACTATGAACCATGCATGGTTCCTACTGGAAAAAAGAAGGGTTTAGTTCCACAAGAATTGGTATAAAACATGAGAAGTAAAAAGTTGTAGGAATTTAATCCTATGAAATTACATAGTCAAGAAAGTTGAATAAAGTTGAATGTCAAAAGAAATTCCCCCTAGAGAAAGTGCAAAAAATTGATTCTACATCATTAGAGTGTCCATTATATCAACAATAAAAGCCTAAATTAGCATAGATTAAGGTCATGTGCATAAGAAGCCAATGCAATTCAATTCAAAATAGTAAAAACCAATCATGCAAGTTGAACTAGAAAATGATTGGTTTGTAAAAGATCCTCATTTAAATTAAGATTGTAAAACAAACTATTTCAAATGATAACAAAAGACAAATTTCTATACTATACAATGCCAATTTAAAATTCAATCAAACCATGAATTTATGATCATAAAATGCTTTAAATCAAGACTTGAATAGTAGTACAATCTTTGTTCATCAAATCACCCAATTTGAAATCATTGCTTGTCCTAAAGCAATAAGATCCAACTTAGGATTCAAAAGAATTTATATAATGATAACAAAAAAATTTGTCATCTTCAACGCAACTCTGACATGAATGATAAATCCTACTATCAAATGAATGCTTATTTTCAAAAGAGATAAACAATCAAGGTGTTACAACCCCAATTTTTGGGTTCATTTGGTGAGAAATGTAATTTCTCATATTAAAGATATTTGAACAAATAATGATATAAACTGTTTTGAATAAATTTTGTATACCATAGCCTTTTTGGTTGCTTGTGAGCTTTGTTGGCTATTGTACCCAATTATAAGAAAAAGAAAAATAAAAGAAAAAAGAAATTATCTAATAAAAGGAATATGTAAGGAAGGGATAAAGAAATAAGAGAAATCAACAAAGGAATATTTTCCCAAGATGGGATTTCATGCCTTTAAGGTTCCTTGAGGTCCAAGGAATCCAAGATGATAATTTAATAGAAAAGGAAAGAGAAAATAGGTGAGAAATATACTTAATTGAGTAATATTTTGCACCTACATAAAAGGCACGTTTTCTTTTATACAATGAGCCCAAATTTGGCAGAGACGTATATAAAGTCATTATTAACTTTCCCTCAAAATTTGGGATTAATCGGACACTCAGTTTGGGAGTTAAGGATTTTACAAAATCCCCTAAAGTGTTTTTATTATCATCAATGTCACGTTTTTTATTTATTTATTTGGATATTGTAGGGATGATGCCATCCGTCGGATCAAGATCTGAAGCCAGCTGTGCATCTCCTACCTTGAGTCTAAACAGGAGAGGGAGCTGTGCAACATAGGGATACTTCCCTCGATGTTTCCTCATAGATCTGACTATATGCAAACATGGAAAGTTGTTGTTTGAGTTCTTGAGATGATTCCGCACCCAACCCACATGGGTTTGGGTGATTTCATTCATTCTAGAAGTTTTGCCCAATTGGGCCAAGAGCCAAGGGTGGCGGTGACATTGGGAAACCCTAAAGAGAGCCATATGTCCTATAAATAGGACCCCCTTCAACTCAGGCAGACCCCCACGAGCTCAATCAGCCCCTTCCCTAGTCTCCTAGTGCCCTAACCTGACAAGAGCACCTTGCTACGGTGAGCCCTCAACCACGACACCGCCGCAAGGCTTCTGCTGAATTAGACGAGGAAGGAGTGGTCGTCATTCGATCAGAGACCATGATGGACCAAAGAGAGAATCAACGACCTTGGTTTCTTCGCGACCTCAGTAAGTCTGTAAGTGGGTGCTAGTTGTGAGAGCCATGTGATCATGTCTGATCAAAGAAGACCAGTGATCCGACGGTTGACAATTTTCTAGAAAAACTCAGGTAACTCGCCTCTCTGAGCAATATTCAAGAAAAGTATTGAAACTTTTATAAATCGCTAAAAATAGATCCATTGGCCAAAAAATACAAATAAGTAGTGCTTTTTGATCAAAAAAATACAAGGAATGTAATAAAAATGTAACTGAAGCGTAATTCTACTTTCAATTCAAAAAATATATACATATGCTATCTTTAATGGTTTATCTATTGAAAGAACCCTGATCTTTATTGATTAATGTTTTGGAAGGGTTATATGGATGTTTAAAGTCGATCTTAACCTGTTGTTAATAAAAAGGACACAGTAAATCTAAAAGGATGGTTGTGGCATATAATTGGTTTAATTTAGGGTTCCATGTGCATAAATGAGCATTAATGGGCCTTGAACCCCTAATATTAGTAATTATGATTTATAATGGCTTTAATTGTTTAAATTCATGAATAAAGACAAAATATGATGGTTCTAAACTATTTTGAGTATAAAGGTTTCTAATTGTGGATAAATAGCTTTAGTGTTGAAATTAGGGTTTTCTAATGAATAAAGGTAGAATTAATGACAATTAGAATTCATATGTGAATTAGGCCCTAATGAACTATGAATTGATGATAATTAAGCATAATGATCTTTTCATGGAATAAAAGGGATAAAAATGGTAGATTTAATGTAAAAGAGGCTTAATGGACTTAGTTGACGATTAATTGTGTTGTTTCTGAAATTAAGGTTATATGTTGTTAAAGGATAACCTTAATAACTTTCAGGAAGAATAGATGAGAAATTAGGGTTTAAAAGAGTTTAAAAAAACCCTAATTGCAAAGTAAACCCTAAAAAAGAGGTAGAAATCCTAAAAAGGAATAGAAACCTTAAGTAGCAAGATGTTTTGAATAGATTTTGATAAAAAGGAATTGGATGTGATTTCAGGATTTTGTACTTGCTTGATTGGATTTCCCTTCTTGGATGATTCTATCTCAAATCTGCCTGACAGATATGTGGTTACGCTTATGAATATCTCAAGTTAGTTTTCTGAGGTTTTTCGAAGTTTTCATCGATGACTTGAAATAAATTGTTGGATGACTTTAGTTCATGCTAACTATAATGTGGCTATGACTAACACATAAGATATGTGCCTACCATCTCAGATCCTGGTCCCCTCTGTGGCTTAATAGTTGACCTAGTACATGGCTACCTATGGGGTAGGTCCATCAGGTCATTGGATGACTTAGTACATGGCTACCAATGGGGTAGGCCCATCAAGTCACATTGAGTTAGATATTGGGCTACCTTTGGGTAGTGCCATGCGACTCTATTACCCTATGTATTGGCTACATGTAAGGTATAACCATGGGGGTAAGAATCTACCTAAAAGAGAGGTAGCATACAAGTCCACTGGAGGGATAGCACAGAGTTAGGGGATAGGTAAGGATTGAGTAGTATGGCTTAAAATGAAATCTTGTTTGTTAAATGATTATTTGCATGATTACATTGTTAACATAGTTGCACATTATTTGTTTCCCCCACATACCAGCTTCTACTGACCGATGTTTTGTTTGTCAGCGTTTTAGGTACAAGTGAAAAGAACAAACAGTAAAGTGGCATATGTGGAATTAAATGAGAATTAAAGTGCAAATGAGGATTAGTTAGATTAGTATATGTGTGTATAGAAGTTTATGAATCCCAGTTTTCAAAAGGTATGCAAAGTTTTTATTTTTACCATATTTTAGTATAGTTGGTAGAATTTAATAATTTTTATTGATTATTTGTCGAACCTTTGATCATGTTAATTAGGATAATGTATCTGACCTTCTGGTCTCCTTTAATTGGGGGTTATCGGGATGCGGGGATGTTACATTTGGTATCAGATCCAAGGTTCCTCACTTAATCTTTAATAATTATTAAATTTTACAAATTATGTAGAACCCAAGGTAGTTATTAGAGGATTATCTGAAAGAAAGAGGTGTCTAGAAATGGATCACGACTAGGGGATGGCAATATTTTCCTCCGCACCGCTAGTCAGAATACGAGGACTCCCGGATCCGTGTGACTGCCTGGCCAAAGTTTTAGGGTATGATTTGAAATAAGATACCTTTAGGATTCTCTCAACTTGTTCATCCCTTATCAACTCAAATGCTATTAAGGACCTTAAGAATTAGGGTTTTCTCTCTTTTCCTCACCCTCTTGAGGTATGGGTAAGGTTGATAAGGATTAAGGAATCCTCTACCAAATTAATGAAAAGCATGTAAATAAGATGTCATGGACATAAGATTAATAGAATAAGATAAACTAAAGAATAGATACATGCTTAGGTCATATGCCATAAGTTGTCATGCCCTCAGGAGAGACTTGAGGCTAGACCTTCTTGTAAGGAGGATAAGTAAGAGAGAGTTAGTCTTGGGAGTATAGACCTCTATAAGTAGAGACCTAGAATCATCCTCTGAGGATGGATGTTAACCCTAACCCTAAGTGAAGGTTGGAGAGAGATGACATGATGAGTTAGATGTCACAATAGACCAGGTGTGTGGGCATGCCTTTGGATTCCATATGAGCCATGAGAGGTTGGATGACCTAGTACCATTGGCAACTCAGCCCTGTGAAGGGTTGTACACGTTAGAGAGAAGGATAGCTCATTCTTTGATGAGGTTAGAGAAGAACCTATGGAAACCCTATGAGCTGATATGAGCATGGCATAGTAGGCACCCAGAGTACATTAGCAGTGCGAGCAATAGGTTGAAACCCTGGCCAGGAGAGTATGAAGGATAGCTTATGAGAAAAGCATATAGAGCTATGGATAACCTTGATCAAACATAAGCTTCATCAGGTACTGGTATGCTTGTGAGCTTGATCCTTCAGAAAAAGAGGACCTCTGATAGTAAGGTTGGTTGTAGGGTTGGCTCTAGAGAGAGAGAACATGACTCATATAGGAAGGTTGAAAGCCTAGAATCTAAGATATGTGGAAAAGTGGGGAGTTGAGGATGATGCGACCTAAGTGGATGATAGTGGTTGCCTCATGCTTGATCCCTAGAGGCTGGTGGTGTCTTGATTTCCTTTAGAGAAACCAAACCCTAGAGAGAGGATGAGGCTTCTGGTACCTATGTGCTTCACCTTCAGAGATAGGAAGAAGAGTAACTTAGACCTGGAGAGGTTTAGTAATAGGTTGTGAGGCCTTATACCTTGTTGGTTGTCCTTGAGGAGGACTCAACTCTGAAGTGTTGCTCGAGTAGAAGGATGACAGGAAGTACATGTCATGCCTTATACATGCTTGATTTGTGGTTAAAAGTTGAACAGGAAGTTGGACACCCAAAAGTGAATCTAGGGTTCCTAGGCCTAAGATGGGAAGTGGTGTACTTGATGCTCATGAAGGGATTTGAGTTTATATGGTTTCAAGCATGGTACTCCTTATGTTCAAAGGAAAGGGAAACCCCCTTAATTTTAAGGTATGTTTGATGAACCCCTCACAGATAAGTTGATGACATAGGAAGGTATGATCTTGATTCAGTGTTGAGGAAAGAGAACAAGTATGACCTAACATGGTTTAGTAGGTGGTCTGCTTGTGCCTTAGTAGCTTGCTAGGGTTAAGCATGCTAGACATAAGAACGTTTGTGACCTGGTTGTCAAGATGTAGTTCCTCCCATCCTGGGAGAGAGACCCTCTTATAGAGTGTATACCAGTCTTGGTGGTTTTAAAGTATCCTAAAGAGGTCTCATAGGATCTTGAGAAGCTAAGTGAAAAGTACATGCTATGAGAATGAACCTATAGACCCATAGATAACCATCTCTAAGTGCATGTGGATATGTTACGAGACCCATAGATAACCATCTCTAAGTGCATGTGGATGTGTTACCATGGCGGTAACCGGTATGGGGCCTGACCAAGGTGGGTAGGTCACCATGACCCCTATGAAAGGATGAAAGTTAGCCCTTGAATGCAAAGAGAGATGATGAAGGCTTGGGTAAGGTTCTAAGTTGGACATGTGCTATAATAGAATCCTAACTCTATCCTAAGGTCAGGTAGGGATAAGACTGATGAAAGTAGGAGTTTCCTAATTTCCTAGTTGCACATGACCATAGGGTCGGGAGGTAATAACTATCATTATCCGAGGGTCGTGGGTTAGGAGATTGATCACCTTCATGAACTCATGGGACCCAAAGGGTAGATGAGTAGGGCACTCTCTAGATGCATGAGGGAAGATGGATGATCCCAAAAGTGTTGACACCCTATAGACCTAGAGGAGATGACAAAGGATTGTGTGTGGACCCCAGTAGGTTTGAGACCAGTTTTCCCACAGAAGTAACCTTGATATCGAGATGATTGTGATGTAGAGACATATGTGGCACATTTCAACTTGGATTTAAAGGTGTACCGACAAGGTGGGATGTACCATCTCTCCTCTTGTAACAAGAAGAACTCTGTATTTGGACTGCAGCCAAATGCTTATTTCCTCTTATTATGGGAGTGAGAGATAGGACAGTACGCATGCCATACACCAAGGATAACAGACAATGTGGGTTGGAACGTTTCTACGAGGTATGGGGACATAGATGATAACGTGCCCTTATGGAGTATATGATACATGGATAGGTACAAATGATAAGAGTATTAAGGTAATCATTTGGGGATAATGTTTTATCATGAGCTATGTGGAATTTACAAGATATGTGAGGTTGAGCTTGATAATCATGAGAATGAGCCTAGAGTTCTCTTGATGAAGATAGATTTAGAGATGAGATAAGATAATAAGTGGAATACATGAAGGTGTATGTCATCAACATTACCTAATATGTATGGATGTGAAGTGGTAATAGATGCCCTGGTTGAGATATAGCTGCCTAGTACGGCTAGAGTCTAGGAGAGGTTGTTAGGATAACCCTAAGTTTGAAAAAGGAGATGTGTTTGGCTAACATTTAGATGTAACGAGATCTTTTGAACAAGTTAGTAGTTGTTTGATTAGCCAACCTAGACCATGATGCAATGAAAGGATGGTGGAAGTACCTCAAATGCACTTCTTTGGAAAAGAAGGTGATAAAACCCTGATGAGAGTGGTTCAGGGTTTCTGAGGAATCGATCCTAAGGAATTATGACAATATGGGAGATCATGATTTAAGATTACCATATACCATGGTACTACCAAAATAATAAGTGACAGTGGTACTTTGGATGCCTAAGATGAAGTTGTATGGGGTATGCTGCCATGCAAGCCAGGAGGTGAAAGACGAACACCAGTAACCCAGTGTATATACATAGAGGATAAAGAGTCCCTGAGAGGGAATGGGAGTTCATCACTATGGATTTTGTAAGTCTCCCCTAGACCAAGGAAGGTCAAGATGCAATATGGGTTATGGTAGATCATTTTACCTAGATGACATGAGAAAGAAAGAGTAATGTCAAGGGACATATCGGGTTGAACTACATATGAGAGAGATGGTTCAACTACACCATTAGGTGAGTTTAAATGTTCTTGAGTATAACCTAAAGGTTCACTTCCATGAGGTGGAAGTAGGTACATGAAGAACTCGATGTTAGTATAGTTTATCACCCCTAACTAAAGATTAGTATGATCTAGACTAGAGGGTCTGCTGAGAGCATATGTGCTCATTCAGGGTGATACATAGAGATAGTTTTTGTCCTTTGTAAGATGTCAAGATAACCACCAAATCCAGTATTAGGACATAAAGAAGCTTTGTAAAGAAGGATGTGTCGGTCACCACTTCATTAAGATGATGTTGGTGAATGGACCTTGCAAAGGTCAGAAAAGGACCACAATGTGTGCAGATGATGTCGTTTTGATCATGCAATGGCTGAAAGGAGCCCAGGGATGACATGAGTCGTAAGATGATGCAAAGTAGACTGACATGTAGTTCACTGTGGGGGAATATGTGTTGTGAAAATCTGACCCCTCTGAGATATAACTGACCCCTCAGGATAGAGTCATATGTGATGAGTTCCATGTATCCAATTTAGATCACTATGTGAGGTACCCATGCCATGTGCTGAGCAATGAACCTAGTGAGTTGTGCAGTTTATAAACACCAGGGTGAAAGAACTTAGAGAAAAGAATATGTGATGATAAAGGTTCTTTGGAAGCGCCATGGGTAGGGTAAAGCCACATAGGAGCCAATGATGGACATGGAAAAGTCTTATCCTGAATTGTTTATTTTCTTGATAGAATTTTGAGGACAAAATTCCTATAAGAGGGGAAGGATGCTACAACCCCAATTTTTGGGTTCATTTGGTGAGAAATGTAATTTCTCATATAAAAGATATTTGAACAAATAATGATATAAATAGTTTTGAATAAATTTCGTATACCATGGCCTTTTTGGTTGCTTGTGAGCTTTGTTGGCTATTGTATCCAATTATAAGAAAAATAAAAATAAAAGAAAAAGGAAATTATCTAATAAAAGGAATATGTAAGGAAGGGATAAAGAAATAATAGAAATAAACAAAGGAATATTTTTCCAAGATGGGATTTCGTGCCTTTAAGGTTCCTTGAGGTCCAAGGAATCCAAGATGATAATTTAATAGCAAAGGAAAGAGAAAATAGGTGAGAAATATACTTAATTGAGTAATATTTTGCACCCAAAGAAAAGGTACGTTTGCTTTTATATAATGAGCCCAAACTTGGAAGAGAACTAGATAAAGTCATTATTAACTTTCCCTCAAAATTTGGGATTAATCGGACACTCGTTTGGGAGTTAAGGATTTTACAAAATCCCCTAAAGTGTTGTGATTATCTTCATTGTCACATTTTTTTATTTATTTGGATATTGTAGGGATGACGACAGCCATCGGATCAAGATCTAATGCCAGCTGTGCATCTCCTATCTTGAGTCCGAACAGGAAAGGGAGCCACACAACAGAGGGATATTTCCCTCGATGTTTCCTCGTAGATCTGACCATATGCAAACATGGAAAGGTGTTGTTTGAGTTCGTGAGATGATTCCGCACCCAACCCACCTGGGTTTGGGTGGTTTCGTTCATTCTAGAAGTTTTTCCCAATTGGGCCAAGAGCCAGGGGCGGCGGTGACATTGGGAAACCATAAAGAGAGCCCTATATCCAATAAATAGGACCCCCTTCAACTCATACAGACCCCCACAAGCTCGACCGGCCCCTTCCCTAGTCTCCTAGTGCCCTAACCTGACGAGAGCACCTTGCTCTGGTGAGCCCTCAACTACGACACTTCCACAAGGCTTCTGTTGAATCAGGCGAGGAAGAAGGAGTGGTCGTCGTTCGATCAGAGACCATGATGGACCAAAGACAGAATCAACGACCTTGGTTTCTTCACGACCTCAGTAAGTCTGTAAGTGGGCGCTAGTTGTGAGAGCCATGTGATTATGTGTGATCAAAGAAGACCAGTGATCCGACGGTTGACAATTTTCCAGAAAAACTCATGTGACTCGCCTCTCTAAGCAATATTCAAGAAAAGTATTGAAACTTGTATAAATTGCTAAAAATAGATCCTTTGGCCGAAAAATTCAAATAAGTTGTGCTTTTTTATCAGAAAAATACAAGGAATGCAATAAAAATGTAATTGGAGCCTAATTCTACTTTCAATTGAAAAAGTGTATACAAATGCTATCTTTAATGGTTTATCTATTGAAAGAACCCTGATCTTTATTGATTAATGTTTTGGAAGGATTATATGGATGTTTAAAGTCGATCTTAACCTGTTGTTAATGAAAAGGACATAGTAAATATAAAAGGATGGTCTTTGCATATAATTGGTTTAATTTAGGGTTCCATGTGCATAAATGAGCATTAATGGGCCTTATAACCCTAATATTAGTAATTATGATTTATAATGGCTTTAATTGTTTAAATTCATGAATAAAGACGAAATATGATGGTTCTAAATTATTTTGAGTATAAAGGTTTCTAATTCTGGATAAATACCTTTAGTGTAGAAATTAGGGTTTTCTAATGAATAAAGGTAGAATTAATGACAATTAGAATTCATATGTGAATTAGGCCATAATGAACTATGAATTGATGATAATTGAGCATAATGATCTTGTCATGGAATAAAAGGGATAAAAAAGGTAGCTTTAATGTAAAAGAGGCTTAATGGACTTAGTTGACGATTAATTGTGTTTTTTCTTAAATTAAGGTCATATGTTGTTAAAGGATAACCTTAATAACTTTCAGGAAGGATAGATGAGAAATTAGGGTTTAAAAGAGTAAAAAAAACATAATTGCAAAGTAAACCCTAAAAGAGGTAGAAATACTAAAAAGAAATAGAAACCTTAAGTAGAAAGATGTTTTGAATAGATTTTGATAAAAAGGAATTGGATGTGATTTTAGGATTCTTGTACTTGCTTGATTGGATTTCCCTTCTTGGATGATTCTATCTCAAATCTTCTTGACAGGTATGTGGTTACGCTTATGAATATCTCGAGTTAATTTTCGAGGTTTTTCGAAGTTTTCATCGATGACTTGAAATAGACTGTTGGATGACTTTAGTTCATCCAAACTATAATGTGGCTATGACTAACACATAAGATATGTGCCTACCAGCTCAGATCCTAGTCCCCTCTGTGGCTTAATAGTTGACCTAGTACATGGCTACCTATGGGGTAGGTCCATCAGGTCATTGGATGACTTAGTATATTGCTACCAATGGGGTAGGTCCATCAAGTCACATTGAGTAAGATATTGGGCCACCTTAGGGTAGTGCCATGCGACTCTATTACCCTATGTATTGGCTACATGTAATGTAGGACCATGGGGGTAAGAATCTACCTAAAAGAGAGGTAGCATACAAGTCCACTGGAGGGATAGCACAGAGTTAGGGGATAGGTAAGGATTGAGTAGTATGGCTTAAAATGAAATCTTGGTTGTTAAATGATTAATTGCATGATTATGTTGTTAACATAGTTGCAAATTATTTGTTTCCCCCACATACCAGCTTCTGCTGACCGACGTTTTGTTTGTCAGCGTTTTAGGTACAAGTGAAAAGAACAAACAGTAAAGTGGCATATGTGGAATTAAATGAGAATTCAAGTGCAAAGGAGGACTAGTTAGATTAGTATCTGTGTGGATAGAAGTTAAGAAATCCCAGTTTTCAAAAGGTATGCAAAGTTTTTATTTTTACCATATTTCAGTATAGTTGGTAGAATTTTATAATTGTTATTGATTATTTGTCGAACCTTTGATCATGTTAATTAGGGTAATGGCTCTAACCTTCTGGTCTCCTTTAATTGGGGGTTACCGGCAGGTGGGGTCGTTACACAAGGTCTTCCCCTTCCATCCTCAAGATTCAACCTAGGTTTACCCCCAAAGAACAACCAAAATAATAATCCCACCTAGGTACTTCTCATCTAAGCTCAAATGATCTTTATGTTTCCAAATGAAATAAGTCTATAATTTCACATTTGTGGTTTAGTGAAGCTCAAGGCACCCAACTATCGAGACCAGATCAATATTTTAAATAAGGTTGGCATACTAATTGAGATGTTATGTCCTCTTTTATGGGTTTAAAAGAAGTAAAATCTAAGTCTATCTTTTGAAAAAGCACATAATGATCACAACCACATCAATATTTCCAGATAGATTGTCATACTAACTAGAAAATATATACCATGTTCGTTAGTTAAATCAAAGCTTATAGGGGAATGAGTTTCACTTAGTGGTGTAGTGATGTAGTGATTATCACACAATAGATACCTTATAGATGTCATATCTAGGTTTTACCTTAACCGAACGTACATCAATCAAACCTGAAAGTAGATGGACCTTATCATAGTATAGTTTAGGTTTGAATCCAGAGGACGTATTTAGGAATAATATTATCAATGTAACCAACAAGGACTAGCACTTACACAAGGTTTGATTTGATTTAGTTAAACTAAGACTGCAATGACAAAAGGGATGGATGAAGGTTCTAATTATAAATGGATTGAAACACATTGCTACCCATCAGTTACTCTTTCACTACATCATAAATAGAATGAACATGCATATGTTGAAGCAGGATATATCACCCTTTAGGAATTAGGTCAAAAACTAGAAAAATATTACTCTAAGCTTGTCACCATTTACTTAGATATCATATACCTATCACCTCATAAAACACATACCCAAAGTTCTCATCAAGGGTTTAACATGTAATTAATGATGTCCTAGATCTTTGATACAAATTTCTCTACATCTAAGATCTAATGTACATGCAAAAAAGTTGGGCAAATAAGATTGCAAGCATGAATGTTAGTATTGTAACATAGCCAGGTTTATACACAGTAAAGAGATTAACAATAGGAAGTTGGCCTACTCCTCACACCCTAGAGAGAGGACTACTCATGCATGGTATCAGTAACAAGTACAACAAAGGAAATGAAATAGAAAGCCATCATCATTGTATAAAATGGATCACAACCATCATATGTAAAAGATGTACTGAAACTTAGAGACAAAGGCGTTGAACAAGGAATGAGAACACCCCTTTGAAATTTATCAGAGGTGAACTATAAGTCTATGGTCTCCCTTCCTTATTGGTTGAATATGTTACTATAGAAACGAAGTAGGTGGAGAAGATGGTTGATCTATAGAACAAAGACATATTGAGTCTACCTTCTTTCAAAGTCAAGACCTTGGAGTCTTGGAAAAAGAAGAGATCTCATTAGTGTCTTTTGGCAAAAGAAACTAATCCGATCAAAAAAACAAAAGAAACTGATGAAAATTTGGGGACGGATGCTTAGATTTGATTTCAACAGCCTGTGGTGTCAAAGGTGGGTCCCTTTAATGGAGGCCATGGCCTTTTATTTGTATGTGGAGGACTAGGGTTTAGAGCACTTCCATGTCACCCAAAGTTAGATATAGGAATCCACTAATGTGAAGGGAATGTTCTGGGAGGAGAGGAGGAGTCTCACGACGCCCATAGTTCACTTCAAAAGCAAAACATGTGGGGCCTTCATTGGGTGGTGAATAAGAAGAAGCTTTATCTATTGAGATACACACCTATCTTCAATTGGAAGAAAATATTTGATAGATGAGTGTAATATTTTATTTGAAAGACATTTCCATAGGATGTCCATTGGAAAATGAATATTGATAGGCAAGCATAGGGTTTTCATTAGTATGTGATCAATTCTAGACCATATCCCACTGGAACCAGAACCCAAGAAGGAGGAAACAAAGATTCCAAAGCAACCTTTCAAAAAATTTATATGGAATAACTATCATTCCTCCCTTATTCCAATTATTTTTTGGGCATGTGGGGCTAAACCCACACTCATTAGGACCAGGACTAGCCTGGTGTTAACTCTATGCATGTTCATATTCTTATACAATACAATATAATCCTTCTCTTCATGTTTTGATGAAGGAAAATCTTTATCACCTTATGTAAGAGTGATCATCATAAGTTTGTATTGGATTGCTAAATGATGTGAAAGTTGGGTTTAAAGTTAGAGAAGTCATTATCATCACAATCAATAACATGTTGTGAAAGTAGGCTAACCACCATGAAGTAATAATTTATAGATTGTTAATTCATTTAGTCTCATAATTATTCTATGAAAGTAGATTAATAACTAGGCTAAATAGTGTGCTATATTGTGAAAGGCGGTAGTACAAGATACATTTTCTTAATTTAATTAAGTAAAATAAGTTGTGTTGATATGATAGAATGCATGTAAAGGTTGACATGGTCGTGATACCAATATTCTAAATAATCCATCCATCTGATCTTCCATTCACTTTACTTTTGTCACTTTTAAATCTTATTCTTAGTTTCAAATAAACCAATCAAATCATTTATTAAGCTTAACTAATTTGTTTATGTTACTAGTAGTTTCCAAAAGTCTTAATTCCATGATTTTGACATTCAAGCCTTATTGAGTCCCTTCACTACTCTAAGGTGTACACTTGCATTTAACATGCACACTTAAGGCATATTAAGTTTTTGTCATCATTGTTAGGGAATTAGAAAATGCTAGCACTATGAGTGCTGAAACGGATCACTCTAGGTTAGGTTTCCTTTTGTTACTTTTTAATGCAGTTGTAAATTTATTAAAAAAATGTTTTATTGTTGGAAAATCTATTATAATTACCATAATTTGGTTTTCTTTTCAGCTACTTCTTCTAGGTTCACACTAGGATTGAGTATTATGACAAGTCTTCTTCACCACCACCACCTGTGAGAAATTAGAAACTAAGCAAGTGCATAGGATTAGTCCTAACCAGCTGGGGCTAGAACCATAAGTTAAGTCTGACCACTCGAAGAACAAATATGATGTCAAAGTTTTTGACAATGAGCAAACAAATTGGGAAAATATCAAAGCCTCATATATTATGTTACAATTGGGTCCAATAAAGAGGCAATAAGTCAACATGGGGAGATACAAGATAGATCGTGATATACTATCATCAAGTCAAAAGCTTTCCACATGCATATTAATGAGGAACCCATGCATTACATTAATATTATTTCTTGAAATTGTGACATGATTACATTCGACTGCATCCTGGTGTGTTTTCACTTGAGGTAGATGCTTGGTTTGTTTCCAATAGGTTTCAAGTTCGACCCCTTACCAAAAGATAAATAGAATGGACACTTAATTTTTTAAAAAAGGATCTAAATTACCACTATCTAAGCAAAGCAAGCACAAATGGACACTAACTACCCTATCACGATTCATCTCCCAAGAACAAGGCAATTAGAGAAGAAGCAATTAAAGTAAGTAACTAAGAAAGAATTAACTAGGAAGAGCAAGCTGGGGTTTTAAGCAAGTTGTGGAGATGTGGGATGTTTGGGCGATGTTATTAGGAGGTTGTTTGGGGGATGTTATTTGGATTCTGGGGGTGGGTATAACATGTAAAAATCTATCCATTCATTCTAGATTGATAAACTGAACAACTAGACAAATGCTATGGAATCACCCTAAGATATTAGTCGGCCATGGATGGTATAGGGTGTGTGAAGGGCAGCTACACTCTTGCACATCCTATCCAACCTTGTGAGGCTCAATTGAACTAAGGCTTAGGTTGGATTCAACTAGGATTTGACAAGCCTAGATTTATAGAGTGTGTGTCCTTAGGGAAATTGGGAGACAAAGATAGTAATGAAGAGTAGATGTGAGGGTGTTTCACCTCACATCACTCACCATCTAGCTTTTAGAAATCTCCTAGGCAATTACACTCAACAATCCTATACTAGATACTTAAATATCACACTTACGAGTAAGAGAAGGGATGTTCATGTGGGAAGATGAGGTGCTAGGTAGGGATCCACTAGTAGGACCTAGGAGAAAATTCTAAAATAGCCTCACATATGCCATTTTCTCCTAGACCTAGGTGGTTTCAAGCACAAAACAAAATGCAATTTCTGCTTTCAGGCACAAACCATAAGGATAATCACAAACATTAAGAAAAAAGTTGAAGTAAATCATCAAAAAATAAATGTAGAGAGATTACAACTTATATTTCCCCAACATGATATCAAAGTAACATTTTTACCCCAAATAACCCACTACAAAGGACTTATCTAGACATAAAAGAAGAAAAGAAGAAAGAAGAAGGAGTAGGAGGCCATGAAACATTGTGAAGACTCCTCCTTCTTCTCCTCCTAGCTGATGGAGCATGCACTTCTTCTTCCAATCTGAATGGATGCCATGAAATGGTGGTGTATGATGGTCAAAACTTTAGAAAACTAGGGTTTTGAGGTGGAAGAAGGTGGAAATGAAGTGGATGTAGGTGGGGGTAGGTGAGAGCTCCTTGAATTCTCAATGAAGGTGGAAATGAATTCTAGGGGAGTGTAACCTCATGATACAATTGATACCTAAGTATATGTAGGTGGTAGGAAAGAACTAGGTTAAGTGGGGGCAATACATGAAAACTAGTGCAAAATGTATGCTAGGGTTTCTGGACACCATGACCATGGTGAATGAGATGAATATGGTAATGGTGGAGTGGCACAGGCGAGGTGGACATGGGTAAACTTTTAGATGAAATTTCAATTTTGGAAGGACAGTAGCATGACTATTCTAATCACCATAATCGTGGTGGGTGAATAGTGGCATGGGTGATGTGGCTAGAAGTGGGCACGATCATTGTCTTCATGTTGGTTTTGGTGGAATTATGTCAATATGGGCATGAAGGATGACACAAACATGGTGTCTCTGGAGTGCGACAAATGTTTTGGTGACCACATACGTGATGGTTGAGTTTTTGTAGCATCTCAATTTCTTGGATTTCCATGTCAAATGTGGCATTCTCACCACGGGCATGGCATTGCATCTTGACATGTATTTAGGGCCTGACTATCTTTTTTGGCTCCAAAGTCCTTCAATTAGCTGCTCTTTGTCTTGGAATAATTTTCGACCACCTATGGAAGGTTAGGAGATGGTCTAGGACTCATCCTCAGATGTAGAAATCAAAGGATCCTCTCTTCTATATAATATCTGGTTCAAACACTTGAAAAACACATAAAGAGCAGCCATAAGAAAATTTGACATTTATAGGAAATAAATTGTAATCTAACATGTCTAGATGTGATTGAAATGCAAAAAATACAATATGAAGCCCTAAAATAGGGATGCATCACTACCCTAAACTCAAAACATACTTGTCCTCAGGTATCCTCTAGCTTAATCTCTCTTTGAAATCATTCAAGGGAATCATGGAAAATGTAATCATTGTGATGCTTATTGGATATAGTGAGTTAGCATGAGGAACTAGGAAATTAACTACTCTACATCCATTTTTTTCAAGTGTGAGTCAAGCACAAAGCACAAAATTATAGAATACAGGATACCATTCACACATGCAAGTAATGCAATTTTCAGAAAGCTTCGAATAAATTGTATCAAACATGGAATACATTTGAATGGTTAGAATTGTTGTTTCACTTGCTAGAGATACATCATACAATTCATTCCACTTCTCATAACCCACTTGGTTTTTGTAAGGGGATGAGGGCTAGACACACATGCAAGTAATGCAATTTTCATAAAGCTCCGAATAAATTGTGTCAAACATGGAATACATTCGAATGGTTAGAATTGTTGTTTCACTTACTAGAGATACATCATACACTTCATTCCACTTCTCATAACCCACTTGGTTTGTGTAAGGGGATGAGGGCTAGAGTTGATTTACCCTAGCCCTATTAGGCATAAAAAGAGAAGAAAGGGTTATGAAAGGGGTGGAATGTTATTACATAGGAGCACTCATCCTTTTCTTTTCTTTTCTTGAGAAGATATTACATTGATTCATCCCTTATTTCTTTTTCTTTTTTTGCTTTTTGTTCACCCTATATGTAAGGAGGAAAATGTCGTGACAAGAGTAAAATAAGGGAGATATAAATATGACCCTTTCATCCCATTTGGAAGGTGGTCAAGACTGATATGTGCACTACTGACATCCTTTCATTAGGTGGAGAGGTAAGAAGATGATAGAAGAAATGTTGGGTCATTTCGGGGCTCAAGCAGTAGAAATTCATGTATGATATCACTCAAGAAAGCTAATCCATGTGACATTCACCAAACAAACAAACTATGCATAAATGAAGAATATGTAGATTATATTGTTTTCACATGGAATGGATAATCTCAAATGCTTAAGGCTTGCAAGAACCACACTATCAAAATAGCCAATTATTTTCAAGAGGCTTGGAGTACATGAAAATTGCTACATAGAACTCATTTATCTAAAAACATTATAAAGAAGTTATATTATCCATATTCAAGTCATTCACATTACAACAAATGCAAATTTCTTTGAAACACATCGTTGGGCAAGTAAATTCAAATTTGGGAAAAATTGGCCAAAATTGTTCCCATTTACGTTCAACCACATATAAACCTACATTAGGAAAAGAAAAGAATAAAATGAGAAAATTCTAGATAACACGCACATAAGTTACCAAAAATATACATGATATTAGTACATGGCGTGGAGTGGCATGCAAAGCAAAAACATGAAAAAATATGCAAAATTCCATGAAATAAATTAAATGATATGAACACATGTAAAACAAACACACAAAGTATGGATGGAAAAATTCAAGAGTTAATTAGACCATTTGATCATGTCTCGATAATAATTTAGAACAAGGAACATAGAGGAAAATGAGGTAAAGGAAGGGATTACCGCCCTACCACCCCAAACTTTTTAACTATGTTTTCCTCAGGATGAAATATAAGTTTGGAATAGTAGGGTATATGGTATTGAGTCATGGTAGATAATTTCTAGGAGGGGAGTGAGATCTCAAGGTGTCCATTGAGCGAGGAAGAGCCACCATGATTGTTCTATGCAAAATGACCATTATGTCTTGCCAGCAACATGACTATGCTATGAGGAATAGCCGTGTTGGTCTCAGTCCTATAGCTTTTACATTGTTTTCATTTTTTTCTTTTCAAACTAGGTCTTTACTTGGTTGGCTCCTCCATGCATCCTCCTTCCTACATTGTACTTATTCTAGCATGATTCATAAACAAAAAAACCATCATGTATAGTGTATGTGTGTGTACTTCTTGGAAAAATTGAAGTATAGCAAAACAAAAGGGGTTTTGAGAGGAAGAATCTCAAACTGATGTGAGTTGCCTCCCACTAGCACTAGGTTTACAGACTTCATCTGGGATTTTGTCTTCTTTCCTCATCAATTAACAACAAGTGAAGTGCTCCCATCTTCATCATTAGTAGTTCCCTCAAAAGATTTCTCCACATGGTCCTCATTCCCTTTGGGATCGTCATCATAGATCTCACAACATTGGTCCTCTCAATGAAACATTTCATCTCATTGAGCATGATCCCTTTTGGAAGTGTATCCAAAGCCAGGTCCCTAAATAGCCAAAAGGATTCCACAAAATAGAAATTTAGGGTCAGAACAGTTGAATGAGATCAATGAGATGTTCATATCTAGAACTATTCATTAAGGGAGGCTCAAAAGGTCAAAAAATAAATAAAGAAGACTCTCTTCAGATATTTTTTGCACAATCATGGTTTTAAAACAATATGTTGATTAGTGGGAGGAAATTTCGTGGTGTACTTATGAGTAAGGTTGGATTACAATTTGTCAAAATCTTTCTTTCTAGAGATAAAGTTTACATGATTATCATCATGGAAAAGCAATGCTTCTATATGATGAAAATCAAAGAGAACAAGGAAGAATATTTTTTCCAAGCCAGCTTCAATAAATGGTCTAAAAGAGAAGGATTTACATGGAAATAAAGATTTTTATTGTTGAACCATTTGAAGATTCATGAATAGAATGTCATTGAAAGAGACAGTCTTGTTAAATGTAAGAGGATGATGAGAAACAGTCTCAGCCCAAGGAATTGAGGAGTTTTGCAATTATAGTTTGAGGAAATACATGGTAACAGAAATTGTAGGAGAAAGGAAAACTAGTTATACCAAAGTAGGGAGATAGAAAATGACTAGGGGATATGGAGCAGGGTCAGATCTAAAGGAGAAAACCAAAATGGGTAGCTTGGTCATAATTAATTAGTTGACAAAATTCAGTCCCGAATGATGATTCCTATTATAGAAAATGCAACATATTTTCATCAAAAGATATGTGTTGATATGGAACTTGGTCAACGACCCATTTGATGAGTCTCCAACACTCCTCATTGACCGATATACGCTCATGAATGCCTCTATTAATGAAAGTCACGTCCCAAAGGGTGCACTTTGAGCTAAACTTGATGTAGACCAACCTATAAAAATGTAAATATGAGCCTAATATATATATATATATAGGATATGTAGACATACTACATTCATCACCAAACATTTATAAGTGAAATAAAACACTTAAACATGTTTTCAATTTGGTCTAAAAATGTGTTAAAAAGTAATAAAAACCTACCAAATAAATAAAAGCAAATTATACGATATTTTAAACATGATAAATACATACTAAGATCACCAAACTAGGAGACATACTAGTATCATTAATGGTAGAGATAAGAAATTTTGATATCATAGAAATAATTATTCCCTAAGAAGAGGATTAATAAAAATATATTTTAATTGATTTTTCATGCCCACATTTATAATTAAATGTCTTTCTCAATAATGTTATCATGGACAAAAATGATTGTGTACCTCTACATATTTATCTATACTAGGAAATATAGAAATCTAACTTACATTTATTGCACTAGTATTATTTAAAATACTGGAAAAGAATCATAAGTAAATCAAAGTCTTGCAACAATTTCTTAATCCATAAGATTCGAACACAATAGTTACCAATATCTATGTATTCATACTCAATAATTGTTACAGAAATGATATATTGCTTCCCGGATAACCAAGATACTAAGACTGTGAACCCCATGCCACACAAAAGTGAGATTACTCAAACAAAATAGCAGAAGAAGATTAAGCAACCAGATTATTGAAAAACACTAAAAATTAAAAACATATTCAAAAACACGCCAAACAACAAGAACCTCTACATATAGGTACTTTCATGCCTCAAAGAACTTATCATGTGTGCAATCAGTCTGTTACCAGAGAACCTATTTCAAAACATATATATAGATATATCCAATACAGCCATATAGAACAGGGCACACAAGCCAATAACATATCAAAAACATATCTACAAAACATCCTCAAGGACCCGAGTGTACAGGGACGACTCTAGGACTCTATCAAAAAAAGACATCGAGCAACACTTACAACCATGTTGACTACTATTTTTCTTGTTGCTCCTCAACCTCTAATGCATCATCTCTGCCTCCTCGTGCACGTCCACCTAAAAAGGATGTAGGAAACCCATGAGGTGAGATTCCAAATCTCATTGGGAGATATAACTCTCCACCAACTCTATTATTATCAGAGATAAGATAAATAAAGCAGCAGTAAAGTTACAACTATAAGAAGTAGATAATCATTATTAACATGATGAGCAATTACTATTGAATTGTGCAACATCTTAACCATTTAAAAGGAATATGAAGAACACATATATTTCCTATCAACAATATTGTATAAAGATCAAGCAAGGCCACATCCAATGTTTCTGTATTTGACCCTATACAGATATACTATAGGTTGATTATGTATTTTATTATGCCATGAGGATTTGAGTCGTACCACCCAAATGCAACTAACCACTACTAAGTCTAAATCGGCGCCATACCAGGTCTAGTGGAAGAGCCAGAATCCACAACCTCACCACCTGGTGGTTAGTACACAAGTGAAACATGCAAGGACATCACCAGTCAAATTGCTTCCAACAACATATGGTCCAGCTGTGCAAACAGAGCCCGCCTTGGTACAGGTCACGACACTAGTGAAACTGTGCTATGGCTCGTAGCCACACTCTTCTAGGGTATGGCCCACAGCCAATCATGTGTCACATATCACTGAGCTACGGTCCAAACTCATACTCTTCTAGTTATGGCCCACAGCCAATCTTGTGTCACATATTCCTGGATGTAATGGGATACTCATCCTCACCCCCGCATATTCAAAAATATGTGCTCCGAGTTAAACTCATTTCACCATTCAACAAGTACTAACACTGAATGGATCTCTGGCATAGGGCAAGCTACAAGATTAGGTTCCACTAGATTAGTTAGATCATTTAAGCATCTTTTAACATCAATCAAGTTACAACATACAACCTCTAAACATGTTCTACATAAACAAGGGCACATAAAGTGTGATCTCATTAGATTATCACATGATGCTTGTCATTCACCATAATTCTCATCACAAGGATCACATATCATGGGGTAACGATTCCTCCTCTTATCACTAAGGAATTTACAATCAAACACAAGGAAATAAGCCATCATTAGGTCATACGACCATTTACTTCCACTTTTGATGATACCAACATCACATATGACTCACTAGGCCCATTCACTCATATCATAAGCAACATAGCTCATACATGCCTATGCTTATCAACTGGTATCACACACATGGTTAGAGACTTGTAGTAATAAGAACAATACATAATTATCATTACCATCTCATAAGATCCATGCCATTCACATTGCATCATTAGGGTTAGGGTTACTATTTATTTAATTAGGGTTTACAAGTTTGGATCAACAACCACCTTTAGATCATTATTTCCATCATCATTATAAGGTATGTTATGAGATAAAGATTATAGAAAATAACACTTCCTTATTATTTGCACAACCACCCCATAAGGTATCACATCATAATCTGTAACCCTATCATCAACACGATGTAACATAGCCACCATCACAATGTATCAGTTAGGGCTAACATGTACCATATCGGTTAGAACTTGCCATAAGGTGTTGACTTATCATCATTAAAACATGTAAACTACCACTATGCAAGGCACAAGAGATAACCTTAGTAAGAGATGTATTGGTTTACCACTTCTAGAGAGTGTGATGGTCAACACCATCTAAGGTGTGACAGGCAACACCACCCCATGGTGTATCAGCCAACACCACCTAAGGGTGTTGGGAAACCAAAGCATGTCGGGCTACCCTAGGCATATTGGTCATTAGGGTTAGGGTTAGCTAGGCATCACATGTTAAGGTGTATCGGGCATCATTACTCCAAGGTGTCTCAACCTCCACCCAATTAGGGCATCATAGTTAGTCTCCAAGATAGACCAACTCCATAAGGTTCCTCCATAGCCTTGACAGGCTAACATCTTTAAGGGTATACCGGATGAACAACACCTTATCTACTTATGGTACTTCAAGAGCATGATGACTAACACCCACCATCATCTTGGTTAGCCATCACATATCATTTTAGGTAGTGCCATGTCATGACGAGCTATCTTCTCAAGATCTATCAAACATAAGCCAAAAGGAGCTAACCTTATCAACACATGACTATCTAAGCATATCTAAGTCATGACAACCTAGGCATCTCCAAGTCATGACGACTTAGCACATAGTGTATTAGGTTGTTATTCTATAAGCCATGATGACCTATCCTCCACATGGTGCATGTATGTATGAACTTTATGTCTTCAACCTTATAAAGGTCGGCTACTAGTCCATCTACTACTTAACAAGAAGGCACAAGATATGAAGAGCGACCAACAAGATTACACCATTAAAATAGTTCTAAAGTCGTTAACAACTAGTAGTATACAAGAGATGAACATTAAAAGATGAATAAAAACATAAGCACATGAAGAGTGAAAACTAACAAGGTTGGTTAAGAGTTATATAAACTGCCTCAAAGATCGCCATCAAGATCCAAACTACAAGGTTAAGCTCCAACCTCACGAGCTCAAGGTAGAAGATGATACACCAAACTCGATCACCACCACACCTCTAAGGAAGAAGATTATACCAAGGTTAATATGGTTCAAGATAGAAAGAGGGTATCCCAGGTCCATGGTCAAGAAGAAGAAGAAGAAAGAAGAAAAGAGAGCTAGGTACATATCTTACCAAGGTAGAAGATGAAGGATGAGAAAAGAACACCACAACTTGGAAATCATCCACCATGATCCAAGAAAGATCCTCTAGCTCCTTAAACTTCTCAAGGTTGTCTACCAAGGAAGAAGGAAAGAAAAGATGGCCAAAAGAATCCTCTTGCATGGAGAGAAAGGATTATATATACAAGAGGGATGAGAGAGAGATCATGGAAGAGGTGTCACCACCTTAGGAGCTTAGGTTCCACTTGTCCACGAATAAGAGCCACATGCATAACATCATGCAAGACATGGTGATAAGGTCTAGGAAAGATCTGGATCACTTGGTCTCCTACCAAGGTCATGCCCAATACCACATCTCGACACATCCATGAACCGATAGGGTGCATCCCTACATACCCACAAACTGATAGTGTGCAACCCTACAAACCCACAAACTGATAGGGTGGAACTCTACACACCTACAAACCGATAGGGTGCAACTCTACACACCCACAAATTGATAGGGTGCAACTCTACATGCCCACAATCCAATAGCGTGTAACTCTAGGGCTCTCTAGCCCAAGACAACACATCTAGGTGTAAGGTACACCTCAAACATGTATCCAAAATATCACCAAGGATGTCACAACACAACCAAGATCCAAACAAGGTGCCCATCTCTCTCTCCTCTAGATGGTGCAAAGAGAGAGAAGGAACACGCAAGGGGTGGCAAACTTTCATATCAACCCTAACTGTGAGTGAATTGCAATTTGCACCAAAACCTCACCACAAAACACAAGCATCAACCAAACAATATCAAGCAAGAAACTTAAAGCTTCTAAAATTCCCTAATTATATCTCAGATGATTAGAGAAAGGTGCTAAGCAACATGCTTTAGCAAAACAAATAGGGTTACCCCAAAATAAGGGTCAGGTTCCTTACAAATCATAAATCCCTAATAGGGGTTTCTACCCCAAAATCCTAAGAGAAAAGAGAGGGGTACTTCCTCCTCATCTCTTCCTCGAGCTCCCATGTGGATTCCTCAACACCTTGATGATGGCAAAGAACCTTCACAAGAACTAGCTCTTTCCTCCTCAGCTTCTTCACTCTCCAATCAAGGATCAAAATTGGATCTTCCACATAGGTCATGTCCTCATCAAGCTCTACCTCCATAGGATACAACATCAACTCTGTATCCGGATGGCACTTTCTCAACATACTTACATGAAACAATGGATGCAATATGTGTAGCTCAGGTGGAAAATCCAACTTGTATCCCACCTTCCCAACACATGCCACCACTGGGTAAGGTACCATAAACCTGGGAGCCAACTTACCCTTCTTTCCAAACATCAGAACACCTTTCCAAGGAGAGACTTTCAAATATACCTTGTTTCCCACTTGTAACTCCAAGGGTCTATAATGATTATCTGCATATGACTTATGTATGTCCTGTGCTGCCTTCTACTGTTGTTGGATTACCTTGATCTTTTCCTTGGTCTACTGCACAAGTTCAGGACCAAGAAGCTGATACTCACCTATCTTGTACCAACACAAATGACGATCTGCAATGCCTCCCATACAAAGCATCATAAGGTGCCATGTCAATGCTACTCTGATAGTTGTTGTTGTAAGCAATCTCTATCAAACTGAGGTGTACATCCAAACTTCCTAAAAACTAAAGGACACATGATCTCAACAGATCCTCCACGGCCTGAATGATCCTCTCAAATTAACCATCTGTCTGCGAGTGAAAAGTAGTGCTAAACTTTAACTACGTACACAAAGTTGTGTGCATTCTCTCCCAAGAGTGACTCGTGAACTGAGGACCCCTATCAGACACAACGGTTGTTGGAACACCATGCAAATGCACTATCTCATCCACATAGATTTGGCCAAGCTTCTCTAATGTGAACATCATCTTCATAGTAAGGAAATGCTCTGAGTTGGTCAATCTATAAATGATCACCCAAATGGAATCATGACCTTTGGTTGTCCTAGGAAGACCAACCATGAAGTTCATATTCACATGATCCCACTTCCACTGTGGTATAGGAAATAGTTAAAATGTCCCTCCATGCTTCTGATGCTCTGCTTTAACCTGTTGGCATACTGCTCACCTTGCAAAGAACTTAGCCATGTCCTTCTTCAAGCCTAGCCACCAATACATGTCCTTCATATTATGATACATCTTGGTGCTACATGGGTGCATAGTGTATATGGATGAATGAACCTCTTTCAACACCATCCTCCTTAGGTCATTCTCATTAGGAACCACTATCTTCCCATGGTAATAAACTATCCCATCATCTAACTCATGGAAGCCATCATGCTTCTCGCTGCCAAACTCTTACCAAATCTATCGTATCATGGTATATGTCTGTTACACCTCTTTGATCTACTATCTCAGTGTAGGATTCGCATGTAGATGTGCCAACAAACCAGCTAGCAAGGAAACCTCCAACTTAACATTCATCTGACGCAAGGAGACCAACATGTCTTTCTTGTGGCACATCAAAGAACTCAAATGGGCTTTATCCATAGGTGAAGATGAAGTCTTCTTGCTCAACGCATTTGCTACGATGTTCTCCTTCCCTGGATGATAATCAATCATGCATTTGTAGTCTTTGATCAACTCCATCCAACGATGCTACATCATATACAACTCCTATTGTGAAAAGATGTACTTCAAGTTCTTGTGATTCATGAAGATCTGACAATTCTCCCCATATAGGTAGTGCCTTCAAATCGTCAAAGCATGGACTACTTCTGCTAACTCTAGATCACAGGTTGGGTAATTCTCCTCGTGTTTCTTAAGTTGTCGGGAAGCAAAAGAAACCACTTGTTTGTCCTACATCAGCACACATCCCAAACCATTCCCGAATGCATCACAAAAGAGGATGTATCCTTTTCCTTGCTCAGGTAAGACTAGAACCGGTGTGCGCACTTGTCAACTTCTCCATCAACATCTGAAAAGCACATTGACATCTTTCATCCCAAATGAACGACACATCCTTCCTTGTTAACTTTGTTAGGGGTAAGGTGAAAGCGCTAAAGTCCTTGATAAACCTCATGTAATATCATGCCAAACCTAGAAAAATGTGCACTTATGTCAGCATATTAGGCTGCTCCCACTCGGTCATAGACTTCACTTTCTTAGAATCCACTCACACTCCCTCAGTAGATATAACATGCCCCAATAAAGCTACCTTCTTCAACCAGAACTCATGCTTACTAAACTTATCATAAAGTTGGTGTTGTCTCAGCATAGTCAACCCTGACAAAGGTGTTGTTCATGTTGTTGACTGTCATGAGTGTATATCAAGATGTCATCTATAAAGACCACCACAAAGTGATCAAAAAACGGCCAAAACACTCTATTCATCAGATCCATGAACATTGTTGGTCCATTGCTCATCCCAAACAGCATAACCACAAACTCATAGTGACCATACCTTGTCCTAAAGGTTGACTTAGGTATGTCATCCTCCTTGATCCTCAACTGGTGATATCCTAACCTCAGGTCTATTTTCCATAACATTGTTGCATCACACAACTGATCAAACATGCCATCTATCCTGGACAAGTGATACTCATACTTTATTATCACCTTGTTCAAATGTATGTAGTCTATACACAGCCTCATAGACCCATCTTTCTTCTTCACAGACAACACTGGAGCACCCCAAAGTGACACAATCAGCCTAATCAAACCTTTGTCAAGCAGTTCTTACCACTTTATCTTCAACTCTTCCATCTCTGTCAGAGCCATCTTGTATGGTGTCTGACCTATCAATTGCGTTTTGAGGACCAGATTGATCTCAAAATCAATCTCCAGGGTGGGGGAACACTTGCAAACTCCTCAAGAAACACATCCTCGAACTCTCTAACAACTGACACCTCCTGAATACAAGGACTCCTCACCTTAGTATCCATCATGTGTACCAATAATGCCTTGCAACCCTATCTCAAAAGCTTCTACACCACTATGGTTGATGCCAGACACATCGGAAGAATCTTCCTATCTCCATGGAAGTTCCACCATCTATGAATGTCGCCTGTTTGGAACTACAATCCAAGACCACTTTGTAATTCTCCAAGGTATCCATCCCAAGGATTACATCGAATCCATGTTGTCAAGTGGTATGAGATCCACTTGAATGTTGTGTTCTGAAAAGGAGAGGACATAGAAAGGACACACCTCATGCAACACTACAAAACCGACTAATGGGGTTTCTAACAACAAACTATTCTTCTTATGACTAATAGACAAAAGACATATACAAAGCACTTCATGAGTGATAAAAGAGTGTGTTGCACTCAGGTCAACTGAAATAGGTACAAAGTAAGAAGAAGACAAATTAGAATAAAATAGCTTCATCTAACCCGCCACCACTCATAGGTTGTCCACCACCTCCGACTGACTCATGGTGTAGAATGTAGTCATTGTCTGTTGTCACCCCCATCCTCTGCTTCCCTAAGCAGACAATCTGGCCTGTGAAGCTTGGCCACATCCTCATCCTCCTACATCAATGTTCAGCTGTCTCTGAGAGCCCTACTAGCTCTGCCTAGGTTGTTGGGTCACTTCATCATCTCTCACAGAACATTCTCACCTCAGATGTCCCATCTACCCATACTTGTGGCAAGACCAGTTCCCATATTGTGGTTTAGATGGCCATGTCATTGATGTTGATGCAACACTCTGGGCTCATGTGGGCATAAAACTATAGCCTTTGCCCTTACTTAGTGACCACTATGTTGAAGCACTAAACCTTTGTGATGCTGGTGGTGTGGAAAACCTCAACTTCTTAATGCCTCCTACTGACTACCCCTATGATTGTCTAGACCTATTCTTGGTGCTTGCCTCTCTCTTCTCCTTCATAGACCACTCTATCCTATGAACAGACTCCACAAACACAGAAAACCTCTCTTGATTCTCTAAAGCCACTGTTGGGGTAGACAAGTCAACATCCAAACCCTTCTCAAAATGATAAATCTACTCATCCTCCATGGCAGCCATGTCAGGATAGAACCTCAACAACTCCATAAACCTTGCTTCATACTCATTGATCGTCATGGATCCTTATCGAATCCTCTCAAACTGGCTAATCTTCTCATCAAGATACGTCCAAGTAAAGTATCAACTAATGAACTCATGCCGAAACTCCTCCCATTTGATCACAACACCTAGCCTCTTCTCCTCCTCTATGTCCCACCAATGGCTAACACTCCCCTTGAGGAGGTACACCACATGCTTCACCTTATCCTCTTTAGGGATAATAAGGATCTTAAAGGCTTTCTCTAGCTTGGTAATCCATATATCCGCATCCATTGGATCATCTGTCCTAGCATACTCCACTGCCCCAACATAGTGAAGCTGCTCAAAAGTATATCCAGTACCCAAAGATTCAGTATGGGGAAATGGTTCCCTAAATAGAGGTGTAGGTATCCTGTCTGCCATATGAGTCATAGTAACCATAAACTTCCCAAAAAAAGATTGAAAGGCAGGGTTTTCAACCATGGTTGGGCCAAATTGGGGGACTTCAGGCACTAGATCTTCTCATGCCTGTTTTTTTGCACCACCACCTTATGCAGTAACACTACTCTTGGCATCATGTTCTTCATCTTCTCCAGACATATTTAAGCCTTGTTTTCTTTTTCTGCATAAGCAGAAGTCATTATAAGATATATCGGAGGATACTAGGACAAACACAAACCCTAGTCCTAGGTTTTTGTACACTCAGTGAACCTAAAGCCCTGATACCAACAAATGTGACACCTCATGCCACACAAAAGTGAGATTACTCAAAACAAAACCGTAGAAGAAGATTAAGCAACCTGATTACAAAAAAAAAATTAAAACCATTTTCATAAAGCTACCAAACAACAAGAACCTCTACATACAGACGCTATCATACATCAAAGCACTTATCGCGTGTGCCATCAGTCTATTACCAGAGAACCTGTTCTGGAACATATATATACTTACATCCAATATAACCATATACTATAGGCCACACAAGCCAACAACATATCAAAAATATGTCTATAAAATGTCTACAAATCATACCCAAGGACCCGAGTGTACAGGGAGGACTCTAGGACTCTATCAACAAAAGACATCCAGCAACACTTCCAACCTTGTCGACTATTGTTTCTCTTGCTACTCCTCAACCTCTGTTGCATGATCTCTACCTCCTTGTGCATGTTCACCTAACAAGGATGTGGGAAATCCATAGGGTGAGATTCCAAATCTCAGCGGGAGATATAACTCTCCACCAACTCTATTATTATCACAGATAAGATAAATAAAGTAATACTAAAGTTACAACTATCAAAAGTAGATAATCATTATTGAAAGGATGAGCAATTACTATTGAATTGTGGAACATCTTAACCATTTGAAAGGAATATAAAGAACATGTATATTTCCTATCAACAATATTTTATAAAGATCAAGCAAGGCCTCATCCAATGTTTCTATATTTGAGTAAATATAGATATTCTATACAGCCGATTACATATTTTATTATGCCCTAAGGATTTGAGTCGTACCACCCAAATCCAACCAACCATTGTTAAGTCAAATCGATGCCATACCATATCTAGTGGAAGAGCTAGAATCCACAACCTCACCACCTCATGGTAATTACATGAGTAAAACATGGAGTGACATCACAAGTCAAACTACTTCTAACAACATATAGTCCAGCAATGCAAACCTAGCCACACTTGGTACATGTCACGACGCCAGTGAAACTGAGCTACGACCCATAGCCGCACTCCTCCAGTGTATGGCCCACAACCAATCTTATGTCACAAATCACTTAGCTATGGTCCAAAGTCATACTCTTCTAGGTATGGCCCACATATTCCTAGACGTAAGGGGATATCTGGTCTCACCCCTTCATATTCAAAAATATGCACTCTGAGTTAAACTTGTTTCACCATTCAGCAAGTACTGACATTGAATGGATCTATGGCCCAGGGCAAGCTACAAGATTAGGTTCTACTAGATTAATTAGATTATTTAAGCATCATCAATCAAGTTACAACGTACAACTTCTAAACAAGTTCTACATTAATAAGAGCACATTAACATTTGATTCTTGTCATTCACCCTAATTATCATCACAAGGATCACATATCATGGGGTAACAATCCCTCCTCTCATCCTTAAGGAATTCATCATCACATACAAGGAAATAAGCCATCATTAGGTCATACGACCATTTACTTCCTCTTTGGATGATACCAACATCACATATGCCTCACAAGGCCCATTCACACATATCATAAGCAACATGTCTCATACCTGGCTATGCTTATCAATTGGTATCACCTCCATTCACACATATAATAAGCAACATGTCTCATACCTGGCTATGCTTATCATTGCCATCTCATAAGTTCCATGCTATTCACATTACATCATTATGGTTTGAGTTTCTATTTAATCAATTAGGGTTTAGAAGGTTGGATCAACAACCACCCTTAGATACTTCCATCATCATTATAAGGTATGTTATGAGATAAATATTATATAAACAACACTACCTTATTATTCACACAACCACCCTATAGGGTATCACATCATAATGTGTAACCCTATCATCAACATGTAACATAGCCACCATCACAAGGTATCAGTTGGGGCTAACATGTAGCATATAGACGAGCACTTGCCATAAGGTGTCAACTTGTCATCATCACAACATGTCAACTACCACTATGTAAGGCACAAGAGATAAACTTACTAAGATTTGTATATGTTTACCACATCAAGAGATTGTGACGGTCAACACCATCTAAGGTGTGATGGGCAACACCATCCCATGGTGTATCAGCCAGCACCACCTAAGTGTGTCGGGAAACCAAAGCATGTCGAGATACCCTAGGCATATCTGTCATTAGGGTTAGGGTTATCTAGGCATCACGAGTTAAGGTGTATTGGGCATCATCACTCCAAGGTGTGTCGGCCTCCTCCCAACCAGGACGTCATGATTGGTCTCCAAGACAGACAAACTCCTCAAAATGCCTCCATAGCCATGATGGGCTAACATCTTCAAGGGTATCTCGGGTAAAAACACCTTATCTACTTAAGGTACTTCAACAACATGATGACTAACACCCACCATGAATCTCAGTTAGCCAACACATATCGTTTTAGGTACTGCTAGGTCATGACGGGCTAACTTCTCAAGATCTATCAACCATAAGCTAAAAGGAGCTAACCTTCTCAACACATGTCTATCTAAGCATATCCAAGGCATGCCAACCTAGGCATCTCCAAGTCATGATGACTTCGCACATAGGGTTTCAGGTTGTTACACTATAAGCCATGATGACCTATCCTCTAATGGTGCATGTATGTATGGACTTGTTGTCTTCAACCTTAGAAAGGTGGGCTACTAGTCCATCTACTACTCAATAAGAAGGTACAAGATATGAAGAGAAATCATCAAGATTCCACCATCAAAATAGTTCTAAATCCATTAACAAATACTAGCATACAAGAGATGAACAATATCAAGATGAATAACAACATAAGCACATGAAGAGTGAAAAATAACAAAGGTGGTTAAGAGTTATATAACCCACCTCAAAGATCACCACCAAGATCCAAAATCCAAGGTCAAGCTCCAACCTCATGAGCTCAAGGTATAAGATGATCTACCAAAATCTGTCACCACCACACATCCAAGGAAGAAGATGATACCAAGGTTAAGATGGTTAAAGATAGAAAGAAGGTATCCAAGGTCCATGGCCGACAAGAAGAAGAAAGAAGAAAAGAGAGCTAGGAACATAACTTACCAAGGTAGAAGATGAAGGATGAGCAAAGAACACCACAACTTGGAGCTCATCCACCAATCTCCAAGAAAGATCCTCGAGATCCTTAAACATCTTAAGGTCGTCCACCAAGGAAGAGGGAAATAAAATATGGCCAAAATAATCCTCTTGCATGGACAGAAAGGAGTATATATACAAGAGGAATGAGAGAGAGATCATGGAAGAGGTGTCACCACCTCAGGATCTTAGGTGCTAGTTATCCACAAAAAATAACCACATGTACAACATCATGCAAGACATGGCGATAAGGTCTAGGCAAGGTTTGGCCCAATTGGTCTCCTACCAAGGTCATGCCCAATATCATATCTCCACACATCCACAAATTGATAGGGTGTAACCCTACACACCCACAAACCGATAGGGTTCCACCCTACACACCCACAAATTGATAGGATGCAACTCTACACACCCACAAACTGATAGGGTACAACTCTACACACCCAAAAACTGATAGGGTGCAACTCTAGGGCTCTGTAGCCCGAGACAACACATCAAGGTGTAAAGCACACCTCAAACATGTGTCCAATACATCACCAAGGATGTCACCACACAACCAAGATCCAAAAAAGGTGTCCCTCTCTATCTCCTCTAGATGGTGCCAAGAAAGAAAAGGAACACTCAAGAGGTGGAAAACTTGCATATCAACCCTAACTCTGGCTGAATTGCAATTTGCACAAAAACCTCACCACAAAACACAAGAATCAACAATACAAGCTCAATCAAGGAACTTCAAGCTTCCAACATTCCCTAATTACATATGAGATGATTAGAGCTAGGTGTTAAGCAACATGATTAAGAAAAACAAATAGGGTTATCCCAAAATGTGGGTCAGGTCCTTATAAACACGGTCCCAAGAGTGTGTAAGTCTTACTTGTGTACTTTTTATTGATTAATCACATGATATAATCTACATCAATATAGGAGGTTAAAGTAAAGACCCTTTACTTAGGGTACTATAGACCAAAATTTGGGTCTTGTCTAGGTTCCTCAAAATCCTCTTTACCGTTGTAATATGGAATTTTCTAAGACTTGATTGAAATCAAGCACAGAAGCCAACACTAAACATACTAATCATACCTCTATATAGCTTCTCATCTACCTTTTCACCCTCTTCATCTCTATCAAAAATAACAGTGTTTCACAAGGGGGTATCAATCAAATTGCAATTCTCCATTCTAAAGTTCTTCATATGTTCATTTATGTAGTTCCTTTGGTTTTTGAAGCTACCATATTTAGTACTCTTGATTTGAAATCCAAAAAATAAAATGAGCTCCCACCATCATGTCAGCTTGAATTTCACTCTATAGTATCTCATAATGTGATATCACTAACATATGTTTGGATAAATAAAACATTGTAAGAAGTGTCTTTCCAAAAAAGAGTAGAGTTAACTTTGCCCATGATATAGACATTATCAACCACATATTGAATTTTTCATCCCAAGCTCTAGGGGCTTGTTTGAGACCATAATCCTTTTTTAAAAGGTTGACATGGTTTACATGCTTGTCTTGTTCAAAGTCATGAGGTTGAGCAAGATATACTTTTTTTTCTCAAACTCACCATCTAGAGATGATATTTTAACATCCATTTTAATTATAAGAAACTTTTATGACTAGAAAAGTAAAGTAACATAAGGATAGATTCTATTATAGCATCAACATCATAACTTTCATTAAAACCATCACCTTTTCATTTGTAACCACGCCCTACTAACCTTTCCATATTTCTTACCATCTTTCTTTGTTCATCAAGTTTGTTCTAGTAGACCCATTTGGTTCCAATAATTTTTCTAGTTTTTGTCCTTTGCACAAGAGTCTGAACCATGTTCCTCATAAATTTATCCAGTTCCACTTGCATGGATAGGATCCAATCATCATCTTCAAGAGACTATTTTACATACTTTGTCTCAATTTGTGATATGAAGGAATTACTTACTTATTATTTGTTGAAAGCGTCATGTGTCTTCACACTTTCAAATGGATTACCTATGATTAGCTTTGGTGATGATCTTTAGCAAAGTGAGGAGTGAGATCCTTATTTTCTTCTCTTTAAGAACAATTATTTTGAATCAACTATTTACCTTTGTTGTTTATGTTTATTTCATTTAACCTAGGAATAGAATCATCTAGAACATTATCAAAAACAACAATCATTGATAAAGAGGGACTAGTTCCATCCAATTTAACATGAATGGATTCTATTATTTTATATAGATAAATATTGTAAATTATATATGCTTTACAAGAAGTGTTATAACCAAGAAAGAAAGCCTTATAAGATTTAGCATCTAAATGATCAAGAGAATATTTGGTGTTTAAAATAAAACATGGACAACCTAAAATAAAAAAGAACATAATATTTGTTTTTCTACCACGCCATAACTCATAGGGGCTTTAATAAAGCAAGGACAGGTGAAAATCATTTTTACAAAACAAGAATAGTTGATGGATTCGGACCACAACGAACAAGGAATTTCATACTATATGAGCATTTTCCTAGCCATATCCTATAAACATCTATTCCTACTCTCTACAATACCATTTTTAGGTGTAAAAGGGGAAGAAAAGTTACACACATAACTTGATTCATCACAAAACATTCTAAACAAGCTTCCTTTTCAGTTAATTTACAAAAACAAGTGAAAACATGAAGTGTATCAGGTCCAAGTAAAGTAATAGAAGTGTCAACCACAACCAAGAAATATTGTTTACCTCTAATGTTTTGTGTGTGAACTTATCCAAAGAGATCAATATGACAAAGTTTTACACCTCTTTTAGTACTAAGGACTCCTTTGGACCCGAAGGAAGATTTAGTTTGCTTCCCTTGTGTGCAGGGTTGGGATTACTCATCTTTATAGGAACCCCTTTCAATAAATCCTTTTTCTCAATTTATTCAACCGATGCATCTAGACATGACCAAGCCTACAATGCCACAAAGATCTATCAATTTGTCAACTATAAGGAATTTTTTTGTTGATAGTCTTAAGTGATCCAAGAAAAATAGTATAGACATTTTAAATTATAATTCCCTTATATACACAATTATAATTGAGGGAATCTAGTAGCTAGAATTTAAGAGATGTATATAAATAAGATAGTCATTTTCACATAATAGACTAACACTTATCAAGTTTTGATGTAGTCCATCTACAAGAAGAACAATATTGATGCTTAGGGAATCATCTACATTACCCTCACCAACAACCTTACCCTTTGTTTTGTCACCAAAGGTCACCAAAACATCTTTCTTATACTTGAAAGTGTGAATGGGCTCTTTTCTATAATCAATATTGAGAGCATCCACTATAAACTATTCCTTTTCCATTTTCCTACAAAAGAAGAACGATTGGTGCCAAATTTGAACTTTGGAATCTAGGATATCTTGGTGTTGGTCACCTTCTTCTTAAATGAACAAAAAGAATTAAAATGACCATCAATCTTGAAATTATAACAAACTATGTTATCCTTTGAGCTGGAAGACTTCCCATGGAATATTGGAGCCCCCTTACACATTTTTTTACTTTCCCTATTGTCCACCATAAAAGTCAAACTACTATACCCACTCATTGATTAGAATAGACTAGATTCTTATTTATGGACTTACTATTATCAAGACATTTTTGCAATATATCTATAAGCATATGGTCATTATCACTTAGGGTAAAGACAATGGAAAATAAACTAGCAATATCATTTTGAACATGATAAATGTCGACCTCTAAAGAAAGGGATTTAATCAAATAAGAGTACTTTTCAAGAGTGATTCTAGAAAACTTACTTGAAGGATATATACATCTGGATTAGAGTTCATTTACTTCAGCAAAAAAATCAAGCATTTCATTTTTAGGCAAGTAAAGTTCATCAAGAAAGTTTGGTTTTCAAATTTTAACACATTTATTTTCTTGATATGAACATCATTTTGAGTTTTGACACAACTATTTTAAGGTTCAACATCAAGGTTAAGCTCTTACATTTCATCAATGGTACCATTTAAAATGTTGTTTTTCTCAAGCATTTCTATTCTAGCATACAACTGTCAATGCTTTTTTCCACTCTTTTCTTCTTTTAATACTATTTGAATAAAATATACCATGAAGTATGGAATATCAATAAGAGCTTCTTAGAGAGTTCGTGGATGTATGTCACATTTACCTCAATGTTTTTCACTTACCTCAAGGACTTCTTCAGTACTTCCTTCCATGAATCTCATATTGCATTCATCTTCATTTGAGCTTGGGTCCCTGGAGGAGGAGGAATCACAAGAGGGAAGGGTTGTTTACTCATTCTTTCTTTCATTCTTGTCTCTGTTAGTGTGCCTTCTATCGTTGTGATGGTCATATTTGCTCCTATGGTTGCCTTTTTAATGATTCTTCTTTTCTTTTGGGACATTCATTCTTGTAATGTACCTTTAGACCACATTTAAAGAACCTAGGAGTACATGAGAAGGATTTACCCTAGAATTGTTAGCCTTTGGAGTAGTGGGTTTCAATATCAGTTGGGGACCCAACTTCAATAAGGAAAGAGGGTATTGGTTCATGAATTGAGCTTGTACAAGTGCTTCAGTTGAGATTTAAATGCACCTCATTTTTCTTCTTAAAGGACTCTTCTTAACCTCTTCTTGTGAGTTGAATTTAACTTCATCATCTTGAAGTTTTCTTAGAAGTTCTTAATAGGAATATCAAAACCCTTTGTAGATTCATCTATTCATGTCACCTTCTTGTTTCATCTATGAGGAAGAGAATGGAGTATCATGGAGTTCACCTTGCCATATTTCATTGTGTGGCCTAGAGCTACAAGACTATTGAGAATGGTATTAAGCCTTGAGTACATTTCATTCACACTCTAGCCTCCCCTTCTTGAGGATTTTGAATGGTTGGGTGAGCATTCAATTCTTCCCTTCACTTTCTTTGTTGCTTCATATGTAATCCATTGGTTATTCAATATCTCATGCATTTGATCCCAAAGAGAGATACAATTGAACTTGGTTGGTGTAAGCAATAAGTAGAGGATGATTACAAATCTAGCATTGATTTGGTCCTTCTTCAAGCTTGCCTAATTCCAAGTTTTCTTCTCACCTTATATATGAATGTAGGGGAGACCAACCGCTATCCATATGTCAAACTCATCCCTTGGATGTAGAATTGCATCATTCTCTTTCAATAGAGAATGTTCGTTTCATCAATGATTGGAGGATGCATGGAGAAGCCACCCTCAATGTTGAATGAACCAAGCATGTTTTTTTTCTTCTGATTTTCTCCTACTTTTGGGAGTAATATCTTGGATAAAACCTTACTCTAACACCACTTGTTGGATTAATGGGCTCTAGATGCGGTAAATAGAGCTAAAATGAGTAACACAAGAATTTTTAGACCTTAAAGTTACATGGAATTTGAAGTGAAACTAAACAAGCAAAGAGAATACATGAGATATTTAATAAGCACCAAACAACACTTGTGTTCATAGTCATCCTAACCTCCAATATAAGATATTGTAATCCATTACCTAGAGAGGTCGACCCCAAGGATATCGAACACTTGAGAACCACCTTATATTTCTTATGAGAGTTATACTGAAAAATACCTTTTTTCCTATAATAAAGATTGACTAGATTCCCTCTAAGTCCAAGGGAGCCAATAACATTACCAATGACTTAACCATCCAATGAATAAGGGTATTCAGCCCTCACTAAGGACTTTCCCACCCTTGAGTTGGATCATGAAACTTGAATCTTCACTTCCTTCACCAAAGGAAGGAATCTTCAAATCACCATGGTTTTAAAGAGGATATTGGAGGAATGAAATTTGAGAGATTTACAAAGATCACAATGAATCTAGCTCTCTCATATAATTCATGGATCACTCTTAGTGATAGTGTAAAGTAATTAAGATCAATAATTATTATCAGACTCTAAGGTCATTTCACTCAATTATAGAATATAAACAAGAATAATAACCTTGAAATGAAGTCCAATTGTTCATATTAATAGTTGAGGGTGCACATGAGATAATAGAGTGCTTTAGTTTGAATTCCAATTATTTTAGAGAGGTTTGTTGCTTTTGCAGCTGATATAAACCATTTTTTCTACTCTAATGCCTATTTTGTATTTTGCAAATACATTACCCCTGGGCGAGATGCAAGGATTGTAATTCAGCCGATGATGCTAAAAGACAAGGGTTTCGACTTCATTGACCAACGTATAAAGAAAGAACTAATCTGAGATGATGATATTGCATGACTAAGGCAAATTGTCTCATCGGTCGAGACAGTCTCAAGACAAGCTCGAGTGATGGAAAAACCCTAATTTGCATTAAATCATTTAATTCAAAAAGTGAATATTTCATCTATCTAAAATATTCTTATCAACATTTGAGCTTAACTACAATTATCAAAGTCATTACATATGATTTACAACATCAATCTAGGTGAAAATATATTTATTCTTCAATTAATGACTTTTTGTTGTTTTGACTTTTATTTCCCAAGAACAGGGTTTGTAAATCCCAATGATTTGAATGTACCTAATGATATGAAATGGTCTCAATAGAAATGTTAGATATACATGAATGAAATGGTGAATTGATCATGAAAATATAAGAAAAGTATAATCTTGAAGTCAACACACCATCATATCTCCATATGAGATTTCTCATAGTGATTGGAAGAATCTATAACAAAAAAGAGGTTGCACAAACTCACACACTTCATGTGGAGATTCTTCAAGCAGTCTTTGCCTAAAACATTAAACATCCTTAGAAGGAAGGTGATGCCTAATGACTTATGCCAATGATGCATTGATGATAGGGTAGATGCAATTTGCACCATGTATACCTTCATCCACAAACATTGTGTGTGGACATGTAACACCATCAACTAGGTATCACTCGTAGAGAATGCCACAAACATAGAATAATTTCTCTCTGGTATATTGTAGGAAAACGACATTATGATAGTGGATGAGGCAGTTGCAACCATGTCAGTGGCATGGATGACACACAAAAAGGTTTTGTTTGAGGAAATCTAATCATTTATTTGAGCAATGATGGTGAGTTTCAGAAACATTGTAGATGACTAAAATTGGTATTAAAAAAACTATTTCCCAACACCCCTGGAAACACATCATTGTAGACTCATCGTGGAAGCAACTAGGTTGAGAATTATTGAATTTTAGCATCAATGCCTCCTAGAAAATGAACTCAAAGATTATCCTTGGAGTAGTGTGGATCAATCACCTATGGTTGATCATTATAACACTCCAGGATTCCAATTTCTCTATGGGTGGAAGGGATGTGTGTAATTGCAATGATGAAAAACTCATTGATGTTGGGCCTTAAGAGCATAGTGATCAAAAAGGATTTCTAGGTACTTGTCGACATCATCAAAGTAGTAAGATACCAGAGTTATTATGAAGGAATCATTATTTATTAAGTCATCTCATGTCATATAAACTCAATTCTTTCAAACTAGTCTATATGTGGGGAAATAACAATGTTGCTCAATATCTTGCCTTGAATGAATGTAGCCTCACAAATCATCTTAGTGTACTAGAGAAAATTTTGAAGAAGGGCACTATTCTACTCTCTTTGGTTGAAATAAATAAAGAATAAGAACCTTTTTTAATTAAAAAAATATATACTAGAAACCATAGATAGAAATTAGTAAGTTGAACTTAGGCCCAAGATAATCACTAAGATCAGGTAGGGTCATAATAATTATTTCATGTTTTCTATACAAGAATATGCCTGAAATCCCATGATTTGAGGCCTTGGATATAATGATCTTAAAGGAAAGATTGGACTATGCATATCACTGAGGCACACCTCATTTTTAGGGAGCCTATAATGACCCCAATTAAGGAAGACCAAGAAGATAGAGTTGTTATCTCAAAATAGGATCATATGGTTTTGCAAATAAAAAAATAATTAATAAATTGTACCACAATTAAGCTTAAAACATGATGAAAATTTTCTTTTCACATACCTTGAAAAATATAGGACTTGAGGAACATTACCCCAAATAGGAATCTATGTATCTACAATCCTCCAATCTTTATTTAACTTTATTCTTTCAATGCCACTTTAAATGATTGTCCACTTTCTGATAAGAATATAACTGCATTTGACCTAAAACACTAACAAATAAAATGTAAGTTAGTATAATAAATTATATTGGTAGGTGGGGGAACCAAAAGCTTGCATCTATTTGTAACAATATATTGCAACCAAATTATCGCTTAACATATCAAACTTTATGTTTTAAACATAACTACTCAATACTAACATATCCTAGCCTCTATGTTGTCCCTATAGTGTACATGGATACTACCTTTCTCGCATGGTAGATCCCAAATAGCCCCTTTTGATCCTACCCTACAGGTAGACCAAGACATAGATATGTATATTCATATGATCCTACCCAAAGGTAGACCAAACATCAACTCATGATAACCTGATGATCCTATCCCAAGGGTAGACCACTAGCTAGGTCATCCATTTCTCACAAGTGCTCAAAGCTATAGAGGAGGGCTAGGATCTGAGCTAGACATGCATATATATTTATGGTGATAGACATAGTCACTTTATAGTTGCTTGAAATAAAATTCAACCAAGTAGTTAATTTGAAGCAAACCATAAAACCTCAGAAATCACCATGAAACTAGAGAGATTAGCCATAAGAGTAACCACATACCTGATTCAAAGTCTTAAAAATATACAAGATATCCAATCCAATCAAGAAGTACAATCAACCAAGTCAAGAAACCAATCAAGAAAATCTTGATCCTAAAAAAGATGTATAATACCTAATTGTTACAATCTCATCCAATCATCTTTTCTTGACTTGGGATTCCACTCTAAGGTTTCTAAGTCCAATTAGGGTTTCCTTAGGGTTTCTTGGTTTGATTTTCCAATTTTACCCCTTTTAGGTCAACAAACCCTACAAGAACTTTTCTTATTCATAAAACCCTACTTACTCACATTATCCACATTCAGGGTCTTTATTATCAATTAAGATTAAGAATATCATATCTATGTCTTACAAATGTAATTAAACCCATTAAAACTCACAATTATCAAAATTAGGGTTTCTAGACCCATTAATGCTTATTACATACATGGAACCCTAAATCAAGAAAATTATGTACAAAGATTATCCTTTTAGATCTAATCCCCCTTTTTATGTCAACAGGTTAATATATAACTCAAACTATTGAGGAAACATCATTAGATCTATTTATAATCAAAACTTAGGGTTTCCTATTATTAAAACCACTAAAGATGACATCTTTATACACCTTTCGAATTACAAGCATATTCCGACTTCAATTCTATTTTTAGTGGATTCTATGTATTTTTTTGGTAAAAAATCATATATAACCCTTTATCATCTGATGAACCCATAATTAGTTATGATTTTCCTAAATTAATTGCTTTGTGACCAATCAAGGCTCACCGCATAGGCAGAGCAACCCTGGGTCCCACCTACTGGCTAGGTCGGTCTATTAGTTCTCACCACCTTAGTGGCCTGGCTCGAATCTAAGTGGCTCGCTACCTGACAATACAAAAGGGTAAAAAGACTAAAAACTTGTAACTTCTCTGAAGGCAATCGAGGGGCAATCCCTTACTTTTCCCTATCATTATCTTCTTCCTCTCATGTGAGCTTCAGGCCGAGCTTGGTCAACTCCTTCATTGACTTTGGGATCTAGGCCTCCTCAGATGCGAGTGAATGTGCCGTCGCCTTAGTCGGAACTTGGCAAGTTGAACGGAGACTCCAATTGCTCATCCACCTCTCCATAGTGATGGGTTGAAGTCTGAGCAAACCCGGTGATGAGACGGTCTGATCAGGGATGAAGGTTGAGACCAAACAACCAATTGACTGCATTGGGGAGTTCGTGTGCTCTGGGCGAAACTTTGGATACAAATTGTGTCTTCGTAGAGGGGGTCTACTCCCCTTTTTATACTTGAGGTTCGTGGCTATGGCGGTAGTGATTTGGGGAAATTGATGTTACACTCCCAATCCCAGTAAACCTTGGGACGAATCTACTCATCTTGGACTCCCGAAGCTAATGGGAAAGTCCCCATGCTCACTCATCCATTGAGTGTAGAGCAATCTGATCGGGAAGCGAATTACTCCTTGTTCCCTGTCACCGCACGCGACTGAAGGTGAGGAATGATCGTATGCTGTTGGATCTCAAATCCAACAGTCCACATAACATGCACATGAAATTAACTGAATTAATCATTTCCTAATTGGATTAAATTCGTGACATGTATGTATATCCCTCTCACTTTAGCAATTCTTTAAAAATTCATAACTCCTTAACCATACATCTTTTTAATGCCAAATTTTAAGGGAACCTCTTTGATAACTTAATCTACTTGCGTGCCACATATTGAGTCAAGATTCAAAAATAAGAGAGGCTTTTCTTCATATGCAATTTATCTATTCAAAAGGAATATGTTATTCATATTTTCTCTCTCTTCTCTTATATTTCCTTTATTTGGATTTCTTTTCTTATTAGAAACCAAGTCGATTCAAAACCTAATCAATGCATACCACCTTCTAGAGAATTCTACATAATTCTCACCATTATCTTTATTTGTTTTTCCTTTTTATTTATTATGAGATTTATGTTATCTTTTCTTCCCTTTTATTACATTCGACTCACTAAATCAGTAGGATCCACAAAAACATACATTTAAGGGAAATATTGCAAAAGAAACCCATTCATTGAGCATAAATCATACAATTCCCATATATACACATTTTATTGGGAAAATTATATTTCAAACCATACAAGAAAAAATCAAAGTTATAACAGAGCCCATGACTAATAATTAGATATACTCAACCTAGAGTAGTACTAGGATGGGTGACCTAACAGGAATGTGATCCTAGTTTATGTATGAGTGAGGATAAGTGCACAACCAAGGCTAGTTGTGGTATGTGGGGCCAATAATCATTCCTATAACTCTACTAGAGCCTTGGGATGTGGGCTTAAGAATTATAAATGGTATCAGAGCTAGCTCCCCTCTAGTAGGTGGGGCCCACATGAACATGTGACATGTCAATATTAAGGCATGTGGTGTAGTCATGTTCAAATGTGTTATCCTAGTTGTTGGAGCCACCCTTGCACTAGTAGTTTTGAATGAGAGATGGGAGAACATCAGCCACTCTAGGTCTATGACATGACCTAAGTGTGCACACTAAATGTGGTTGGGTTTTAGGTAAAGGTTGTACATCTTGTACATATTGAGTGATATAGTTTATTGTTATAAAACAAAAAATATATGTAAATACTAATGAAAGATAAGAAAGATGGATATTTGTTAATTATATTTCATTCAAAGTGTACAAGTCATAGTAGTAAAGGGGCTCAACGAGGCCTAAATGTCAAACTCAGAGAATTGGGACTGTGCGAAACTACTATTAACTGAAATAGATTAGCTAACCGTAATAAAGGATTTGATTAGGTGATTAAAAACCAAGAACTATAATTAAAAGTTAAAAAGTACAGTTAATGGCAAATTGGAGGGATAGGTTACTTAGGATACGTGTTTAACCAAGGTGTTAACTTATAAGTGCATCTTATTAGATCAACATAACTTATTTGTCTTCTTAATATTTAATATATGTAGCTTGTACTACCCACTTTTGCAACAAAGTAGACTGTAAATCCTAGTTACTAATCTTCTTTACGTAATGGATATAAAAAACTAACAGATAAGAACTATCTATAGAGAATTACTTCATAGTTGTAAACTTTATTTCACAACATGTTATTGACTTTGATGATAATGACTTTCCTAACTGCTAACTCCACTTTTGTAGAAATTAACAATTCATTATGAACATATGGTGATCAAGTATAAATAAGGTAATAATGTTTTTCTATTACCAAAATATAAAGCAAAAGACTGCAATTTTCTAAATCAAAATATGAACATGCATAGAGTTAACTCCAAGATACTCCTAAGTCCTAAAGAATGGAGTTTTAGTCCTTCATGCTTAAGAAAGAATTGGAATAAGGGATAAGGAGAAGAAGTCCAAAGAGAATTCCTAAAAGGTTTCTCTGGTATGTATCTCCCCTTTCTTGGGCTCTAGTTCCTCCAAGGACGACTAGTGGGATGGCCTCTAGATGAGATGTCTTTCCTTTTAATGTGATATCTCCCAAATGATATACCTCCAGGTGGATACCCCCTTTGGTTTATATAGGAATAATTAGAGAACCACTTTGTTGTAGATTGTCAGATGTGCCACATTTAAATCTTAGCCTTTAGACTAGGGTTGGCAAAACAAGGCCCAACCTGAATGAACCATACCGAACCCGAAATTTTTAAGCAAGTTAGGGTCTTTGGTTTTCTATCCCATTCTGAAATTGACCTGAACCTGAAGAACTGGAAATTAATTTAGGGTCGGGTTTGGGTTTGGACTTTAGACATGATTGACCCAAAATTCACAATCATATATTCAAATTAAATTACAAATATTATAGTTTAAGACATTCAGTGGCATATTAAATTACTAATCTATTTGTAATGAAATTTATTTTGACAACTATACATGGTTTTGTGTTGATTTGTATTATTTATTATACTATTTGTACTATGTATTTCTAATACAAACTCTCAAACAAATGAAAATAACATTTGTGTTTCTCATATATCCTTGGAAATTATCAAAGATTACACACATCATGGCATTTTCTAAAAATAATTATCTTAATATTTGCAACTACGGGTCAGACCTGGTAGACCCGAAATTATTTGTGGGTCAGGTTAGGGTCAAGGGTTTTGACCCAAAAATCCATCATTTGCAAGTTTAGGGTCTATCCAAAAAGTGTTGACCCGAAATGACCCAAAATGAAACCCACTCAATCCAAACCCAATTGCCACCCCAACTTCAGAAAAATGTTGGTACCACTAAAATGAGTATGTTCCACCATCTCTTTACTTTTATAGAGAATTAGGGCATCAAATATCGGCGCCACCACCACATTTTGATGGTACCGAGAAGCTTTTTTCAAATTTCCCCTTCAATTCTTATTAATCCTTTTTATATGTGGTCAGTACTCCTCCTTTTCATGTTGGTACCACTAACACAAGTCAATGGTACCAAATTTCTTCTAATTTCACTTGTTAAGTCTGCAATAGTAGCAATATATTAGGCAATTAATAAAGTGAATCCATTTTTGACCGAAACATGTAAAATGAATAGTATTGATTCACAAGGGATACTTTAGAAAATTTATGATATTTTTCATAAAACATATGAATATGAGAGAAATCATCCTAAAAGTATGCCTAAATATACCCCAATTTTGATAGAGAAACCATGTGCATCAAAATCCCATAATTTTGAATGATTGCTTGCCCTTGAGCAACACTACTTGAGATTTGGTTGAAATCAAAAGAGAGACACATATGTAAAATAAATCATTCTAATCATCCTTGGCTCAATGATCCAAAATTGGTCCTCTTTAACTATAGAGCAAATAGCTATTGTACAATCAACCTATTATGAAACATTGAATTCAAACCTCTTAACACATAAGTAAACTAAAGTAGAGAGATATAATGGACAGTATAAGTTGTACAAAGTGTGTCATGTGATCTTACAACCACACTACTCTATTAGATAATATTCTATCATATATGTAGTTCCCTAAGTATATTGAAAGAAGGGTATCATGCTTCTTCTTAGACTACTATATAGAGTAGTGGTGGATAGAATGAATGGAATTAAAATAGAAATCACACTTAGTCTGAGTTATTTATGCAAGAGAACAAAATGACCTAACTAAATTAAGGATGCACCAAAAATTTAGTGTTTCCTTCTACTATATTTGGTAGACTGATGAAAGTTGTGGATACCACATCCTAATGATGAGTGGAGGTAGAAGGTATGTTTAGTGTATAATTACACAAACATATCTATTATATAGGAGAGATACAATTTTTTTCCTTTTATCCTTTTCCCTCATTCTCCTTTTTCTTTTCCTTTTTCTTATTCATTCATTTTAATCATTTTTTTCTTTTTTTCCCCTTAAATAACTATTCAAAATGTATGTGTAAAGTAAGGTATTTTACTACTTGCATAAATAGTAAGGATATATATACAACTTGCTCTCTGTATTTAGCAAATATAACGTGGAAGAAATATATTATACTCATACAAATGAAATGATAAAATAACAAAAGGAACTACATAAAAGTTGATATACAAACTAACCTATACGAATGAATTACAAGTGCAACAATATTTTTATATCTTTTGATGCAAAGCTAACTACATGATACATATGATAAGATTAAATAATGGAGAAAAATGACTTGAATCAAGAATGAAGTCTATGTTGATTATGAAATTAAATGAGATGAGGTTGGATGAGATCAAGTGACTAAGAGCTACTCTCTTCTGATCCATGATAAATATCTCTTCTGTTAACTCAATATGTCAGGGTAATCCAAATTATAATTTTGATTTAACATAAAAGGTCACACTAATGCTTGGTTAGATTGAACTCAAACATCATATTCAATCAAAAAGCCAAGGGTAGAGTTAGATGTTAATTTCACCATGTATATCTTTGAATTAACTAATCCCCAGAGTCACTCATGTAGAGTGCTCTTTGATAAGAACTATCAAATGTAAAATATAAGAGTACACATAGACCAATACTTCAATTGATTCATGTGATAATTTTTCTAAATCTACTTTTTAAACTAGATATATGTTGATACATACAAAAAAAACAAAAATTTCAAAATAAAGGAAAGGAAATCTAGATAAAATGCAAAATGTAACTAAGATGCCAATAAGAATAGAAAAGTAAGATATGTTGATGTGAAAGAAATGAATGCAAGGAAAATCCTATTCCATATCCCCCTATGCTCAAATTTTACAATATCCTCATTGTAAAAAAAAGATATGGAACGAGTGTACTAGATGGTCACAATCCAATGGGATAGAATGTCCTATTAGTTCCAATCATGTGCCCCCTTAAGTCCAGGTTAGTGCCGCCTACTTTGTAGTTGTTGGTACCGACATTTTACTAAAAAAATCAATACTTCATTGTTGGTGCATTGGTACCACCGAAATGGAGCTTGGTGGTACCAATTCATGCATACTCATCATTCATCATCTAATTGCATCAAAATTACTTGACAACTAAAAAATATAAAAAGAAGACAAAATCTATTGAAATGAAGAATACATTTTTTGGGTTTCCTCCCACCAAGTGCCCTTGTTTTATGCCTTGGTCTTGACATAATTATTACATCTATCATGATTTGTCAGAAGTAGTTGTTGAATCATGGGTTAGTAATTGGAATTCCACCCTATCATTCTCAATAGCCATAGATAAGTAACCAGGACCCATGTCAAACATCACCGCTATAGTAGATTGAAACGGTATCCCTAGCAATATACCATATCCATGTGTATCTTACATGCCCATCACCATAAAAGTAGACTAGATAGATAATTTTTTTGACTTTGACAAAAACATCCTCACATATCCCAGCTGGTCACACTATAGATACATCTTCCAACTAAATTGTCATTCAAGATGGAGTTACATCCTTCAATCCTAGTGTCTAAAATCTAGAGAGGAGAATAAGATTGATGCTAGCCTCTGAATCACAGAGTCATTCTTTGGACTTGCTATTTCCAATTGAACATGGGATATTGAAGCCTCCCTGGTATTTAAATTTTTGTGACAACTTCCCTTGAATCCGTGCACTCGTTTTCAACAACATCATACTTTTTATCTTAAGGTTTTTGGTGAAGATATCCTATAGAAACTTCCCACATTTTGGAGTTTTCTCAATGTCCTTCACTAGTAATATAATTATTCAGATTCCTAATGATGTCTTGAAATTTTTGGAGTTTACTTTCCATCTTTCCTGGCTTCTGATTATTCAAACATGGAATATGTGGCTGGAGGCAGAGTGGTGGTGGGCCTTTGTGGGAGAATATATATTTCCTTGGGGGGATTCTGACTAATCTAGAATCAAAACCACCGTCTTCAATAGATTGTATCATTCCTATACTTTTCAGTGGCTACACCTTCTCTATTGTAGATTTCTTCTTAAATGTGATTATTCCATATGGATTACAGTCTTCACCTTCTCTTGTTGCATGTGCACCTCCTCTAGAATTGGAGGATTAGACATGATGGTAGTAGAATATTTTGGTGCATATTCATGGAAAATCTATGTGTCTGGAATTTCCTTATTACTCCTCAAAGTTGTTACACTAGCTGAAGAGCTCACATGTAAACAATTATTAGGTTCCCTTATTCCCCCGAGTCATCTATACAAGCTATTGGAAAAGGGATTTGTGATGGGAAGATATGATTATGTTGCATGTTGTATGTGTCTCTTTGATATCACATGACTTCATACCGAAAAAGGAAACACACTCATCTTGCCTTATAAACACAAGAGGAATGGGTAGATCTGGGTTCTATTCAATGGAACAACCCTTCTTACTTTAGATAGAATTAATTTTTATGTATTGGTGTTGGTGTTCTGACTTTCTGTTCATACAAAAACATGTTGCAATGTCTTGTTACATCCTAAAATATTAGTGGCCATCCATTATATTGAATCCCTAAAGTTCTGGTTTGAGCTTCCAAGTCTTGTTGCTCTATCATCTTTATTTGAACCCTTCTCACTCAAATTTTGTTGAAAATGGTGTTATTGGTTCACATATTATGGGTCTTATTGAAAGAAAAAATTGAACCCACCCATGATAAAAATAGGAATCTCTCAATCACATTTGATCATGATGCATGTAGTTAATCTACTACCTCTAATATCTACAATCTTCATAAATTTGAGCTATGTTGAGATTCAAGGTCTGCAAATACATTCTTAAGGCTTTAATTTGTGTCATCGTCTCATTCATCAATTCAATTATTCCTCATGCTCCATGGCGCTCACGTACCTACAAAAAATAAAAGTGGTTTTGTAGATGAAACATACTCAACATTTGTAATTGAAAAATATAAAACAAATAAATTTTTACAAAAAGATATACCAACTAATTTTCAATAATATATGGTAGTGATATTTTTACCAAAAATTGTATCAATGAAATTAAAAAGAAGTAAAAAATTGTCCTAGAGTGACTAGTTTAAACATTCATAATACTAGCACTGCAATTTTATCGATAACGACGCCAAAAATTTGACACGAATTAAGTGTTTGTACTATACACAAGTTTATATGTAAAAGTAGTAAAGGGACTCAATGAGGAATGGATGTCAACATCAGGAAATTTGGGTTGTGTGAAACTACTATGAACTAAAATAGATCAGGTAAGCCTGATAAAGGAGTTGTTCGGGTGATTAAAAATAAGAATAAGAATTAAAATTGCAAAGACTAAAGTCAATGGAAGATTAGATGGATGAATTCATTAGGATACTTGTTTCATCATGATGTCAACTTCTACATATATCTTATTAGATCAACAAAACTTATTTTGCTTCTTTAGATTTAATATATGTAACTTGTACTATCCTCTTTCGTAGTGTAGCACATTGTTTAACCTTGTTACTAATCCTCTTTTGTGACATCGATATAAAAGACTAACTAATAAGGACCATATTTGGGTAATCACTTCACATAGGTAAGCCCAATGTAATATTTAATATGATGATATTGGCCTTTCCAACTATTAACTCCACCTTTGTAGCAGTTAACAATCCATTACAAACTTCTGGTGATCAAGCGTAAATAAGGTAATGAAGTGTTTATGATACCAAAATCTAAAGATACATATGATATTATATTGAATAAAAATATAAAATGCATATATTTAATGTCAGACTACTTTGGGGTCCAAAAGAATGGGGTTTTAACCCTTCATGCTCAACAAAGAATCACAAGAAGGGAGGAAGGAGAAGAAACCCATAGTTAACAATCCATTACAAACATCTGGTGATCAAGCGTAAATAAGGTAGTGAAGTGTTTATGATACCAAAATCTAAAGATACATATGATATTATATTGAATAAAAATATAAAATGCATATATTTAATGTCAAACTACTTTGGGGTCCAAAAGAATGGAGTTTTAACCCTTCACGCTCAACAAAGAATCACAAGAAGGGAGGAAGGACAAGAAACCCATAGAAAACTCCTAAAAGGCTTCTCTAGTTTCTTTATCTCCCCCTTCTTGGGTTTTGGTTCCTCCAAGGATGGCCGGTAGGATAGCCCCTATATGAGATGTCTCACCTCCTAATGTGATACCTCTCCAATGAGATGCCACCAGGTGGCTTCCCACCCCCTTTGGTTTATATAAAAAGAATTAGGGAACTACTTGGCTATAGATTGTTATATGTTCCTTGTTTTAATCTTGGTCAAAAAAAAAGTATTAGTTCCACTCACTTGAGTTGGTTCCACTGACTCTTTACTTTTATTTCAAATTAGGGCTTCAAATATGGATGCCACCAACTTGGGTCAGTTGATCTGAGAAGCTTTATGGCATTTACTTCTCTCTTCTTCTTTGTCATTTTTTTCTGACCAATCCTTCTCCTTATCATGTCATGCCACTAAAACAAATTGGTGGTACTGACTTTCTTCTAATTTTGCTTGATTAACTCTAGAATAAAGAAACAACATATTAGGCGATGATAACATATAGAAATTCTAATATATGTACATGTAAAATAAATGTTATTGATGTGTAAGATACATTTTATGAAACTCGTCCACATGTTCATAAAACATATTAATTTAATATAAATCATCCTAAACATTCCTAAATATTCCTCAATTTTTGTTGAAGAATTATGTGCATCAGTCTACAGTAAAATGGGGAAGATAGCATGAGTTCATGGTTGAGCCTTGATGAGTACCTGAAGATCCTAAGTGGAGAGAATGTAACACCCATTATATGAGGCATCATTCAAAATGATTTTACAAGGAATTATTGGACTACCGTATCACTATGGTGCACCACCTTTTCATGTTTTGAACTTAGTCAAAAAGAGTAAAGTATCAACATAAAATCTTCTATCAAAAATCAATTAATGTTTTAATATCCATTTTAGAAATTGATCCGTATTTATTTAACTTTTACTATCATCTTCATTATCATATTTCATACACTGGAAGATACTCTAATAGATTGCTAATAGTTTGCACTAATTCATAATAATTTAGAAAAAGTTATGATGGTCATATTTCAATTCAAGAATTTCTAGGTTTATATATGATTATTTAAACATATAGTTAATATCAAATATATATTCACATGTAAATCATTATGAAATCCACATTTTTCTCTGAAGTCTCCTACTTTGATATCCTACTTTGATTTTGGGGGTTTGGTGTGTTTTGACTTAAGGTTCACCAACCAATTAAATTTGGTTGAATGCATCCAAAGCACAATTACATGGATCTTTAGATATATAAAGCCCTAAGAGGCACACTCACATAGACTAAAGTACTTACCCACAAGTGCACAAGGTCGTGTTATAATATATGGGAGCGGCAAGTTAGAGGTTGGTCCTCAGGAAGAGAGGGGGCGTTAGAGTTAAGTCAGAATAGCTAGGTTCCTAAAGCAGAGTCTAGGGTTCTTAGGTTTTGTTAAACTAATAAGTATCAATAAATTAAGAAAAAGAAAGAAGAAAAACCTAATCTAACCCTAGACAATTTATCTCTAATTACCAAATAAAAAAAGACTAGGGAAGACAAGAATAATTAGACGACAGCAAGAAAAGAAAGAACTAACACTAAGACTAGACTAGCAATTTAGGCAACTAGAACAACTGAATACCTAGACTAGAACTAACTGGCTAAAATTAGCACAAGTAAGCAAAAAGGTTCACTAACTACTCTACGAAGGACTACCTATCAAGAAAAAAAATTAACTAGAAAGCAATTAATGAAACTAAATAAGAAAGCATTTAGGGTTTTAGCAATTGATGGAGGTGTGGGTCGTTTAGGGGAATATGACTAGAACCTAGGTTGGGGGGTCCTAACATGCAAATTATATTCATTCATTCTGGACTATTAAATCAAACAACAATATAAATACTACTGAATTACCCTAAGCTTCTAGTTTTCAATGGGTGGTATAACATGTGTGAAGAAGAACTACACCCTTGCACACCCTATCCAATCCTACAAGGCTTAATTTGACCAATGCTTAGGTGGAATTCTAATAGGTTATAGTAGGTATAGGTTTATAGAGTAGGTGTTATTAGGGAAATTGGAAGCCAGAGGTAGGAGTAGAGAGTGGAAATGAGGGTGTTACACCTCACATCACTCACCATATAGCTTTTAGAAAATTTCTAGGAAATTTCACTTACTACTTCTACACTAGCTACTTAGATCTTCCATCCAGAAGTAAGAGAGGGGATATGTATTGGGAAGATAAAGTCCTACTAGGGATCCACTAGTTGGACCTAGGATCAATCCTTTAGATAGCCACATATAATACATTCTCTCCTAGAGTCTAACCAGGTTTTGTAACATACTCAAACCTAGGTATGTAGGTCCGCCTTCCTTTTTCTAGGCCCCTATTCCCTTTTTTAATAGCTAGTACTGATTTACCTAGTTTAAAATACAATAGTAATAGTTGTAGTCAAATAGAATCATGTATTCATAAATACCCTCTAAAATGACATTTGAATGGTTAAATAACCATCATACATGCAACAATAAGGATTGAGGTGATAATGAGCTTGTGTCCAAGTTGATATCGTAAAATATTCCTAGGGATATAAGATCAAATAATTTGAATCAATATATAATATAATTTCATAATTAATTAATCAATTAATGAAATCTACCATTATACATCTTTAATAGGTAAAATTAATGGAAATTTTGGATTGCCCATATCCTAGATTGCATGCATACCACATTTCATATCAATAGGATATTGTTTACACATCCATTTAAATAATTACATTATAAGATTTTATTTGATAGTTATGTTGTTAGAAAAATAGGTAGAACTAAGTTTGGTTTCATTGATCATTTCGCCCTATAACGCCCCTTTTGTCCTACCCTAGTTGTGCATGTGGGTCATCCCTGGATGCGCTTCTAGCATTGAGACCGTAGTGGCGTGCTATTGGCCAATCAATACCCAACTACCAATTTTTTCTCTCTTTACTCCTCTTCGCCTCCTCTGCCTCGTGATACTCCCTATCTTGTTAGTTTATATTTGCACCATCACTGCCCATATAGTTGCCCGTTCTTTAGCCAGGCACTAGTGCGACAATGTCAAATTTGTGGCAATCACCCTTCACCATTGTCATCCCTACCAACCTCAACCATAATTGAACCACTCGCCCCCATCACCTAGATGATCTCTTTTTTCTTCTCCCTAGCACCCATCTGACTGGCACAAACCTACAATAGGAGGAGCAAGACCGATCAGCAAATCTCTGTTGGGTCATATACCCCCAAGTCTGGATGTGTCACTACCAAGGGTTGTTAGTAATTTTCCTCTTATCTTGTTCCAATGGGCATGACAACATGGCCATCACCACCATAGTATTAGGACCAGCCATCACCTTGTACCTTTTTCCACCTCCATAGAATGTTCATCACCATCTAGCACCATGTCACAGCCAAGCATCTCTTTTGGTAGCAAATCCCTTTCAAATGATCCATAGGTATCAAAAAAATTGAACGTCGTCCCAATTATTCTTCTCTTATGCCTCAATCCTTCAAATCTTCATAACACACAATGCTACACCGCCCTTGTCCTTGGCATTCACAATTTCTTTCCTTCCTTCCTAATGAATATGCATCACTTTGGAGTTTAAACTCCAGATTTGTTGGCTGCTAGCTTTACCAATGAAGTCCACTTGACATGAGCACCACCTCCTATAATATTATGACCACTATCCTCTTTTGCATCATCATGCCAAATCACATCCATATCAAGACCATGGCTTCCTTCCTTTCTTATCTTCTCTTCTTCCTTCAACTATGGGCATACCTTTTCCATGCTAAACCGCATGCCCTCTATCTCTCCCACTGTGTACCTACAACCAACACGTAGGGCATCTCCTCCAGGAACCCATAGTATTATAATCTAGTTTTTCCCATGTTTTAAATTTTTTTTGCAAATAATGTAATATGAAGGACACATTAGAAATATAGTTCTCTATGTGTGCTATTTGGAAATTTTGGTTTGAAAGTGCAAATACTACACATGGGATAGATTTCATTTAGTTCATTGTTTTCTAAACCATTAATACAATTTGTGTAAAGAATGAGAGAAAAATCCAATAATAATGAAATTACTTAGGGTAATTCATAATGGATGTTCAAATATGAAATTATGTGGATTACTCTAGAAAAGAGAGTTTTTGTGGATAAACAAAGGATAATGTTATATGGTTTGTTAAATAACTAACATATTGAATAACATGCAAGTTGCCAAAAGTAAATAAGAATTGTGGAGTTTTAGAAACTTAGAAGAGTAATTATGTAGCCATTATTGGAAACACAATGTTTAGAGCATCAAACCTAAATATCTCAATCTGAATTTTGGGATATTTGAAAATGATAGTGGAATGAAGAGAATTCTAGAGGTTTGTACAATTAAATTAAGAATATACTAAGGAGTCAAGTTTCAGGTTTTTAACGTATTCCAATTAATTCCAAAAATTAGATAAAGGTTGGGAAAGATGTTAATGACTTTCCTTAAAATTTTCATGGAAAAAGATGTTCTTAGTGGCCTCTGAATATCTGAGAAGAAAGGAGGTTTTGATTGCAAATTAATAGCATGTTTCCATTTTTTGGACCCGATTTGAATGGTCTTGTAGTAGCACCCCTTTTATATGTTATGCTTTTAATAGCCGCTTTATCTGCAATCAACGGCGCTGGGACCTTCTTCAACTCTTGACAAAGAGGGAAAGTGGAAACCATTGGTCCCCTTTCCTACAACCTATTGCTCTCTCTCTCCAACCCCATTCTCATTCCAAAACCTACTCCAAAACCTTCCTCTCTCACACCCGAGTTGAATGAAAATTAGATTAATGGCACTTCGTGCCTTAGATGCCAAGAAAAGGGGAAATCCTTCTGCTGCCTCTTTACCTGACAAGGTGGGGAGAACCAAAACATAAAATATTACTATGTACACTATAAAACCTGGTCCATTGAACTCCAAGCATGTTGGCACTCTCTGATCTGCATTTTCTACCCTGGTGACCTTCCTCCTTGCTTCTTATCTCTAGTTGTATAATATAAAACTCCAGACAGAGAAGACCCTAGATAGAGGGTTGGGCCTCGAGACTTGGCCACCCAAGATCCCCTATAAGATACTAAGTTAGGAAGGCTTGCTTTTTCCCACACCACAAATCTTGACCTCTAACCTTGCTCGTCAAAGGCATGCATCAAGGAGACGCTCTAGTACCAACACATACATCCCATCTCGCACGTGGACGGGGATGAGGCAAGAGAGTGAAGTGGGTTGCGGGTGTAAAAGAAATTAGACTCAATAGATGATCCATAGATCAATGAACAAAAGGTCAGAGGAGTATACTTATAATTGATGATGTGGCATATTATGATTGGCCCTGAAATGATTTCCTTGTGAAATTCCTAATAAATTATTGGCATCTCCTATTATGACAATCCTCGCACAAAAATTGATGAGAAAACTGAGAGGGATGTAACTAAATATAATTGAGGCTTGATAATGCTTCATTTTCCTAAGGTGCACTAAGATATTGTTTTTTATGTAAAATATGTATAAGAACCCTAGTTTCATGATTTTAATGGCCATTACTTACTTATATGATATCGATGGATAAAGCTTAGCCGTTTTGGATAAAAATAGCATATGGGACCTATTTTGGGTTAAAATCTTATATGTTGCAAAAATTAGGGTTTCTAAAGTGGTTAACTGATAATATGTGTTAAAGTGTTGATTAAAGCATAAAACCCCTAGATTTGTACATTGACATAATGGAATACATTAAATACTCTTAATTCATGTTTCTATATAACATTGTTTAATAAGATGATAATCCAAGATGATCATGACCTTAATGATGATAATTAGTCTTGCTAATGTGAATAATCATGCAAATGAAGTTTTAGGGATAAAAATCAAAACTTGGTGTATTATTAAGACACATAATTGAATCTAATGTTCATAATATATTAACAAGGTGAATTTGATCATCATGGTTACATTTAATGTGAGTTATGGTTTCCAAGCATGAATGTAATGATAACTCGATACCAAGGAAACCAAAACTCTATATTAGGACCCGAGTAGGGTTTAATCTTTTTAATGTGATGATGACACTTTAGGATTTACAAACATGCATATTAAAGTTGATTGTTTGGTTTACTTGCATAGTTGGATAAAATACTTGAAGTATGATTGCATAATTTTCATGGCTCACCATTGAGATACATGGCTACGCATATGACTACCTGCATTTGTGTTTTGGTGTTTTATGAGAGTTTCTCGAAGATTGAACAACTACACTATTGGATGTTTATTTACATTCTATTCAATTATAATTCCACTGTGAGTATCACATAAATTTAGATATCATATTCTAAATACTAGGTAGATGAGTATCAAGGGGTAATTCACATGAGCCCTGGAAGGGACAGTGATTACGCCCAAAATAATATATCCAGTAAAGGCCAAAATATATAAAGAAAACAACAGTTCTTATTTGCAAATAATTTATTTTTATATGTAGTTATATACTTGCACACATTTTGCATGCACCCCATGTACATAGTATATTTCGATATGCTGATATGTTGTTTTGTTTCACCGTGTTATAAGTACATGCTAGATTATATGATACCAAGATATGATGGACAAATGAAATAACTTGGTCATTAAAGTTAAATTTTAAGGAGGATTACATAGATGATACTTCTTCTCATATGTAAAATTATGGTGATTGAAAGTTATGTAAGTTCTAGAGGAACATCTTGTCAACAACATATTTGAATTAATGGAAATTATTTACTATGGTTTTATCATTTTCTAAATCTGGATCCTAGAAATATTTTTAGGTAATGGCTCTAATCTTTTTGGCCTTCCTTAATCGGGGGTTGTTGAAAAGTGAGGTTGTTATATTTGGTATTGGATCATAATATTTTCCAAATAATATTTAACAGTTTAAATTTCAAGTAATATATAGAAATATGAGGGTATTATTAGGGATTTTTTTAAGACAATGGTTTCTAGATGGGACCGTGACTCGAGGGCTGGAAAAAGTTTCTTCTACACCACTAATCGTCTTACGAGGACTCACGGGCATGTGCATCTTTCCTGGCTGAAGTCGGATGATTTTTCCTAAAGTAAAATACCTTTTGGTTTTCTTCTCGTCTTAATTCATCTACTTCTGATTCTCTTACTTAATAAAACCCTAATAGGAATTTCTTACTCATCTCAAGTTAGGGTTTTTGAGAAGAAGTAATATTAAGGCATCCTTTGCCAACTAATATACATGAAATATGGAATAATAATACTCATGTAAATGTGGAAATAATAATGTACATGAAATTCAAATAATAATGCATTACGGAAAAAATGATAAAGTAAAGAAAAAATGGATTTATGAGTTGCAAGGGTAAACGCTAGATGGGTTGTCCTAGAAAAACTCTAGTGGGTTAAGGGACATAGAAGACCTAAGGGGAAGGGTATAGTCCCTTATTTGGAAAATGGGAGTAGTGTGGCTAATAGAGTAGCCCTACCCATATGAAACCTAATTAGGGTGAAGAAAAGGAAATAAAAATGTGTTAGGTGACTCCGTCTCTCATACATATGTACATGTGGAATAAGGCATTAATGTGAAAAGTTTTATGAAACATAAGAAACCTATGAATGATGCATTTATGGATGTAGCTAGCTCAAACCATGTATCATCTCTAGTTAGTTGAAGAGCATGGGGTGATTAATGTCATCATGGGGATGACTAGTGATCAAGCTCAAAAGGAAGATCACAACATGCTAGGCTTAAAAAGGAAGGCCTATGTATGAAACCTAGCTTGGGTGAGGGTAGGTTATGAAATGTCCACTGCAGGGACCAAAACCATTAGATAAGGTTTCCCATTAAGAGGCTCCCCTAAAGAGAGGACACACCATTGAGAAAAGAGGATAAGGGTGGCGAGATTAAAACAAGAAATGCTAATTTAGGTTGTGTAAAAAGATGATAATATGAAACTTTTAGGGTAAGAGGAAATAGGAGATATGAATTAATATACATGATCTATTTCACATGCATGGATGTGGATAAATTCATGCATATGTATGTGAAAGGTTTTGACCATACATGAGAGACATAAGTAACCCATGGTTATACTTGAAGAAAGGAAAATATAAATATAACTTTCCCATCACCCGCATGATATATGTGGAAGAATGGATGGATAAATAATACCCCCACATAGTGGGTATGCTTCCCCCAACGAGTGGGTATGCTATTAAAACTACCCCCAGTGAGTGGGAATGTTATTGATATTACCTCTAGAGAATGGGTATGCTTCCCCTTGTGAGTGGGTATGCCATTGAAATACTCCTAGTAAGTGAGCATGATGTTGTGAATACCCCCAATGAGATTGTATGGATGGAAATCACCCCCAAAGAGTGGGCAGATCATTGAAGTACTATAAGTGAGTTTGTATGAATACCTCCTAGCGAGAGGGTATACCCCATAGATTGAGCAAGTAACTTATAATATAAAATGTATGTTCAACATATTAATGTTAAATAAAAAAAGATGATGATATGAAACGCTTAGTTCAATTTTTAGGGCTATTGTCTTGACCTAGGTGGGTCAACCCAAGAGTGGGAAAGGGCCTATGGGGGAGGCAAACCCTACACCTATAGGGTCGGCTTGTGTCTAGAGAGCCTAACCTCCTCCTATGAGTCAAAAGGGCACCCTAGGTTAGGACATTACCAACAAAGGTAGTTGACAAAATCAATTTAAAGATTGAGGTAATCTTAAATGTCACCAAAAGTATTAAGGATATAAAATATGTAGGCACATATATTGAGTATGATTTTTTGAACCCAAGTATGCCATCTTTGAGAGAGATGCGGAAAAAGCACTATGGAAGTGACTGACAGTATGAGATTGAGCCCAGAAGAGAAAGTTGTCACAAGTTGAATGAGGGAACATAAAATGAATAATGAACATCATGGGATATGGAGGAAATATGATTTAAATAATTACATATGAAAATATTATGTTGTCAATAAACCCTTGGGAAGGGCAGATCCCTAAGTCAATCCTAAGGTCAAGTAGGGAGTATTAAATGTACATGGGACCGATGGGATTAGGAGTTTATTATTCACTAAATTCACAAAATCATCCGATCGAGAGGTAAAAACTATGTTTCCCTAGGCCCACGTCTCAGGAGATTGACCAACTTCATTTGTTCATGTGGACCAAGGGGTGACTATGAGAGGCACTCCCTAGATGCATAAGGATGAGATCACTCCAAAAGTACTTATACCCCTAAATGCCTCAAGGAAGTGGCTAAGGCTCATTATACTTGAGGAGTAAATGTAAGAGATACAAAGAAGTCTTAAAATAATGGAAGGAGTTGTTTACAAACTCAAGAGTGAGAAAGACACTTGACTTCATGAGATATAAGAATATTGTGAAATTAAGAAGTATGTATGGTTTAAAGTCATGTTGAGAATGATTCAACGTAACCTATGATATTTTGGGATAATATGTGTGTACACTAACTTATCTCTTGGAATGGGATGAACTTTGTATTTAAGTTGCAGTAAAGTTCTTATTTCATCCCATTATGAGGGAGAGAGATTGGGTAGACACATGTTATGCTTAAAATTGACATATGAGTATGAATATCTTTAAGTTGATCTTAATGACATGATCTGGGGTTGGAGGTGTTACTTCACCTTTATATATAAATAAATGAAGAATATGATGGAAACCTAGATGAGAAGGGTAATCACTAAGTGGAACTGAAATCACATGTTATAAATGAAATCATCAAGAAATGATATCATGTAAATACTAATGATGTGGTAATTCTTTGAATTAAATTCAAGGACTAATCTTAGTAATAAAGTGAGAAATTTGGATATCAATAAAATATGTTAAATATAATTCAAGAAGGGTTTCTAAACCTAAGGTTTTAAACAAAGATGATTTATCATTCACCCTAAACTTATTAGGTTTGAATTTTGGGGACAAATTTCATTTAAGGATGGGTTAATGTTATACCCCCAATTTTGGTAAAATTGAATTGTATAAATAAAAGCATGAATCAATAAGAAAAATCCCAAATTATGTTTGATGGAGTAATAGTAAAATCATTTCTTTGGCATCGGTATGACCCATGACCAAAGTGAGGCCCATGAGACTATGTTCTTTGCAAATAGGTCCTTGTGGTACAAATTACAAAAATAAAAGGAATCATCACATTAATAAAATATGATGGTTTTATGAGATATTGGATAACCAATATATGGGGAAATTATCTCATACCATCTTCCTGGGTGACTAGTCATATTTTGAGGACAAAATTCCTATAAGAGGAGAAGAATTTTATAACCTGGTTGCTCCCATGTTGTAAGAATATTTGTTTGCTTGTAAAGTAATATGAAGAAAACATTAGAAAGATGGTTCTATATGTGTCTTGTTCATAAATTGTAGTTTCAAAGTGCAAATAGTTCCCTCTTGTGATATGACTTACTACCCCTTGATCACTTACAGTGCCCCAAACATCTGATTGCATTTCCCAACTGAAATGGAATATTACTACTGAAATTACATTATACATCCAGAATAGACCTAAGAAGACATGATCCCAGGCGGATACTTGGCATGTTCCTCCTCTTCCAGGTCTGAAAATGAAAACCAAGATTTGCATTATCAGGTCCTAAGGTTTTACACTAATATGAATTATCATTCACCCTAAACTTGTTAGGTTTATATTTTGGGGACAAAATTCCTTTAAGGAGGGGTTAATGTTATACCCCAAATTTTGGTAAAATTGAATTATATAAATAAAATCATGAATCGATAAGCAAAATCCCAAATTATGTTTGATGGAATAATAGTAAAATCATTTTTTTGACATGGGTTTGACCTGTGACCAAAGTGAGGCCCATGAGACTATGTTCTTTGCAAATAGGTCCTTGTGGCACAAATAACAAAAATAAAAGGAATCATAACATTAATAAAATATGATAGTTTTATGAGATATTGGATAACCAATATATGGGGAAATTGTCTCATACCATCTTCCTGGGTGACGAGTCATATTTTGAGGACAAAATTCCTATAAGAGGGGAAGGTTGTTATAACCTGGTTGCTCACATGTTGTAAGAATATGTGTTTTCTTATAACGTAATATGAAGGACACATTAGAAAGATGGTTATGTATGTGTCTTGTTCGAAAATTGTAGTTTGAAAGTGCAAATAGTCCATACGGGATGGATTTCATTTAGTTCACTATTTTCAATATACCATTGATATAATTTGGCAAAGAACGAGAGAAAAATCCAATAATAAAGAAATTACTAAAGGTAATTGAAAATGGATGTTTTAAATATGAAATTATGAGGAATACTATAGAAATGAGAGTTTTCATGGTAAATAAAGGATAATGGTTTTATGGTATATTTAATAACTGGCATATTAAATAATATACAAGTTGCCAAAAGAAAATAAGAATCATGAAGTTTTAGATAATTATAAGAGTAGTTATATAGCCCTTATTGGCAACACAATGTTTGAGGCATCAAACATGAATATCTCAACCTGACGTTTGGGATAGTTGGAAATAGTATTGAAATGAGGAGAATTCTAGAATTTGGAATAAAGGACTTTTCATGTGGGAAATATGTTAGACAAAGGTTGGGAAATTATTATAAGAATATACTAAGGAGGCAAGTTTTAGCTATTTAAATTATTATAATTAATTCCTAAAATTAGACAAAGGTTGGGAAATATGTTAATCACTTTCTTTCAACATTTCATGATAAAAATATGTTCCTAGTAGCCTTTGAAAATCTTAGAAGAAAGGAGGTTTTAGTTGCAAATTAATGTCCCTTTTTCATTTTTTGGACCTGATTTAAATAGTTTATGTAGCAACACCCATTTTATATGTCAAACTTTTAATAGCTGCTTCATCTGCAATCAACAACACTGGGGCCTTCTTCAACCCTCGACCAAGAGGTAAAGTTGCACCCATGGGTGCCCTTTGCTACATCCTCTTGCTCTCTCTCTCTCTCTCTCTTGATCTTCATCCCCCTTCTCATTCTGAAACGTGCTCCAAAATCTTCTTCTCTCACACCCGAGCTGAATGACCATCAGATTAATGGCACTTGCTAAATAATTGACATATTGAATAATATGAAAGTTTCCAAAATAAAATAAGAATTGTGGAGTATCAGATAATTGGAAGAGTAATTATCTAGCCATTATTAGCATCACAATGTTTGGGGCATCAAACATGAATCTCTCTTCTTAACTTTGGGATATTTGAAAATAATAGTGAAAGGAAGAGAATTCTAGAATTTGGAAAGAAAAGAAAATTTTCATGTGGTGTGTACAATTAATTTAAGAATATAATGAGGTAATTTTTTCTATATAACTTATTCCAATTAATTCCAAAAATAAGATAAATGTTGGGAAATATTTTAATGACTTTCCCTCAAAATTTTATGATAAAAAGATGTTCCTAGTGGCCTCTAAAAGCCAAAGAAGAAAGGAGGGTTTAATTGCAAATTAATATCCATGTTTCCATTTTTTTGGACCCGATTTGAATAATCTATGTAGAAACATACCTTTATATGTCCGTTTTTTAATTGTCTCTTGATCCATAACCAATGGTGTTGGGGACTTCTTCAACCCTCATCCAAGAGGGAAAGTGCAGCCCACGAGTCCCCTTTCCCACAACTTTTTATTTCTCTCTCCAACCCCCTTCTCATTCTGAAATCTACTCCACAACCTTCCTCTCTCACACCCGAGTTGAATGACCATCAGATTAATGGTACTGGGTGCCTTGGATGCCAAGCACAGGGGCAAGCCTTTCACCATGCCTCTCCAATCGACAAGGTGGGGAGACCCAAAACCTAAATCCCTACCATGTATACTATAAAACTAGGTCCATTGAACTCCAAGGATGCTAGCACTCTATAATCCATCATTTTTTGCACTGGTGACTGTCCTCCTTACTTCTTATCTCTAGCCGAAACACCAAAAAATCATGGCAGAGCAGACCTTGGATAGAAGTGTAGGCTTCAAGACTTGGCCACCTAGGATCCCCTCGAAGATATGAAGGTGGCAAGGCTTGCTTCTTCCCACATCGTTGGTCTTGGCCTCTGACCTTGCTTGCTAGAGACGTGCATCAGGGTGACACTTTGCTCCCATTGCATACTTTGCATCCTACGCATGGATGGGGGTGAGGCAAGGAGTGAGGCAGGTCATGGGTCTAGAAGAAATCAAACCCGATAAAGGATCTGTAGAGCAATGAACAAAATGTTAGAGGAGTATACTTATAACTGATGATGTGGCCTGTAATGATTGGCCCTTAATTAATTATCTTGTGAAATTCCTAATAATTACTAGTATCTCTGATTATGACAATCCTTACATGAAAATTTATGAGAAAATTGAGAGGGATGCAAAGAAAATATAATTGAGACTTGAGAACTCTTCCTTTTCCAAAAGTGCATAAAGATGCAATCTATAATGTAAAATATGCATAAGGACCCTAGTTTCATGATTTTAATGGCTATTACTTGTTTAAATGATATCAATGGATAATGCTTAACCATTTTGGATAAAAAGAGCATATTGGACATATTTTGGGTTAAAATTTCAAATGTTGCAAAAACTAGGGTTTCTAAAGTGGATAATTGATAATATGTGTTAAATTGGTGATTAAAGCATAAAAAACTAGATTTGTACATTGACATAATGGAATACATTAAATGCTCTAAATTCCTATTGCTATCTAACATTTTTCAATAAGATGATAATCCAAGATGATGATGACCTTAATGATGAAAATTGGAGTTGCTAATATGAATAACCATGCATATCAAGTTTTAAGGTTAATGATCATAACATGATGTACCATTAAGGGACATAATTGAATCTAACGTTCATAATACATTAACATGGTGAATTTGATAATCATGGCTACACATAAGGTGATTTAGGGTTTCCAAGCATGAATCTAATAAAAAATCGATACCAAGGAACCCAAAACCCTATATTAGGTCCCAGGTAGGATTTGATCTATTTGATGTGATGGTGACACTTTATGATTTACTTACAATTGACTAAGGTAGATTTCTTGGTTTACTTGCTTAATTGGATAATGTACTCAAAGTATGATTGCATAATATGCATGGATCACCATTGAGGTATGTGGTTATGCTTATGACTACCCATACTAGTTTGTAAGTGTTTGTCGAGTGTTTCTCAAATATTGAACTACTAAACTATTGTATGTTTATTTACATTCTGTTCAATTATAATGCTACTATGAGTATCACAAAAATTTACATATAGTATTCTGAACCCTAGGTGATGTGTAGTAAGGGGTGATGTACGTGAGCCCTGGAAGAGATAGTTATCACACCCAAGATAATATATCCAGTAAGGGCCATAATATGTAAAGAAAATGGTTGTTCTTATTTGCAAACAATTGATTGCTATATGTTGTTATATACTTGCACACATTTTGCATGCACCCCACATACACATTATATTTCAATATGCTTATGTGTTGTTTTGTTTTATGGCATTTTAGGTGCATACTAGATTATTTAAATTTAATTGTTAAGGAGGATTAGATAGATGATACTTATGTACAATTGTAGTGAGGGAAAGTTATGTAAGTTCTAGAAGAACATCTTGTAAACAACATATTTGAATTAATGGAAATTATTTACTATTATTTGTTATTTGCTAAATCTAGATCTTGGAGAAAATTTTAGGTAATGGCTTTAATCTTTTTGGACTTCCTTAATTGGGGGTTGCTGAAAAGTGAGGTCATTACATGTAGCCACCAGCAGACCGCCAATGTTATTGCTGCCTCTGCCTATAGGTCCAGCAATCACAGCCGCCACCACTAGTCATCACTGCAGACCTGTAACTAAGTAGCAATCCCACAACCTAACTATCACAATGCTTTCCCAATATCAAATTATTCCCTTGCACAAACCAACGGCAATCACCAATCCCTCCAATTGTCTTGCCCACCTTCCACTTATACTTGTAAACTAGGTGGGAGATCATACATCAATACGCAAGAAAAAAATCTCTTCTACTCCTATCATTGGACCTTGATGACAATGGCTAATTTTAGATTGTATTTCCTTCCACTATCGTCTAATCATAGAGAGGACAATGAAGATTTTGGATTTCTATCACGTAAAATCATCCAGGCACACAAGTACCGCAAAAACCCTTGACCTATAAGTATGCATTTCATGTTCCATAATTCTAGTTTTTAAAAACGAATACAGATATGATTAGCATGGGGTATATGATAACTTAGGTATTTATATACAAAAGACTAGTAATATTATAACATGAACTACCTAATTAATTTACCTACCAAACTTACGGTATGCACATGTCAAACATTTAGTTGCATGAAACCAATTATAATGACACATTATCTCAGAGTCTAGATATTAAAAACAAAGATATTGTATAAAACTTGGGTATATTGATAATTTGAACCATTTAATGAATTATCCTAATGTTTATGGTATACATTACCAAGCTCAGATGTTTTGAATAATTACTGAGTTTATCCTGATATGATGTTATCCTTTTCTAATTTTAAAACCCTAGATACTTGTATATGTATTAGATAATAACTTGAGAAACAAAATAAACCAGAGAAAACTCCTATTTAGATTAATAAAATTCTAATAAAAATGAAACAATGAAATATGCATAGGAATGTATTATTAGGAACATAAGTATGGGTAACATATTAGTTAGGGATATGTCAAAATCTACTTTTAATTTCCTATATTAAATACTTGCATTCATGTCATATTCAATAATAAGCTAATAAAATGTGCATACACCAACATACATGCTAAGTATAATGCTAGGAATAATATGTGCTCTCGTAGTACAAAGAGACAATGATATTACAAAACTAGAATTGGAAGTATGCATATTATTACCCATACTAATTATAATTTAACCGTATTTAAACTTATGTGACCAAAGATAGATCTTAGAACTAAAATAATAAGTAATGGGCTATATAATACTAATATAAGAATAAAAATCATCATATTCCTTTAAGTGGTCGGAGTTAGGATAAGAATATCATGTTTAGATACACTAATAATGTATACACAAGTTAGACTAACATACATAATGTGTTCCTAGGATGAGTACTCAACTTCAAGGACCAAGTATATTAATTGAGTTAACTACTACTCGTGAAGATAAGGTATGTACATCCTTTATTTTATTGTGGGAATCATTTGACTTAATCCTAATTTATTTAATGAGGTATCTCTTGAATATCAATTCTACTTGAAACTTAATCGCTGGTTCATATTTCCTGATTTGGGTTTATATAAATTCATGTAATTGTTGAATTACTCTATTATAATGGGTCTTTGGATCCCTCTTTCTATGATTTCCATTTTATGCAAATTTGACTAAAATGATAGTCTTGCCACTCTACTTATGCATGCTACATGTTTGACTTGAATATCTAGAATAGTGGTACATATGGACAATAATACTTATACAAGGAACATGTATTCTTCTCGGAGTGTGCATTTCCCCCTTATTCCTTTTAGTTTTTGATACTATGGTGTTATGACCACGTTTTAGGTACATTAAGTCTACATTGTTAGACATGAAAAAGTTTGTTGTTTTAAATTGAGATTGTGGTTCGATGATATGGAAAGACATTATGTTCTTCATGCTTGTTGTTACAACCCCAATTTTTGGGTTCAATTGGTGAGAAATGTAATTTCTCATATTAAAGATATTTGAACAAATAATGATATAATTTGTTTGGAACAAATGGATTTCATTTAAAACATCCTTGTTGATTTATTTGTGGGCTTTATTTGCTATTGGGCCCAATAAAGGAAAAGACAAAAGAAATTCCATTAGCAAATGAATAATTGAATATTTGAGAAAAGAAAAATGTGGAAATCTCTAGAAGGCAAATCCAAAGAGGGATTTCGTGCCTCTTGGGTTGCTTGGGTTCCAAGGAATCCAAAGTTGCATAAAGAGTGTAATAAGAAAAGAAAAGATCAATTAAATATTTCTTTATTAAGAAAGAAATTTGAAACAATGGTAAAATGTGGAAAATAAGTAAAAACAGGTACAATTGAGTTATCCTTAGTGGAATTTCATATCCCAAGGATCCCTAATGATAAAAGGAATACTAAAAGAGAAGTAAAGGGAAATCCTCAAAAAGGAAATATTTTAATAAGGAATAAACAAGATAATGAGAGATAATAAAGAATAATGCATTTAGATGCATCTAGAAGGATAATGAGTATCCAATAAAAAGGATTTCGAAATAATAGAGTTTCTTGGGATCCAAGGAGTCCCAATAAAGAGGAAAGAAAGATAAAATACCAAAATTGCAAAATAAAAGGATAATGTGATACATTATTAATGAATTGTGTGACATTGTTAAAAAGGAAAATAGTTTCTGCTAAAAGAACATAGAAATTCATGCTTATGGATTAAAAAGCAAACATAAAGAGAATAAGAGAAGGGAATTTCGAATTCTTAATGACCAAGGGTCAAAGGAAAATAAAGAATTAAAATAAGGAGAGAGAATTTATTCTCAACTATGGAAAGATGGTTTCCTAATGAGGAGAAGCCTTGCTTTTCTCATGGGCAAGTACGTTAGGGCGTGGATGTCCTCCCTATATAAAGGGTCGAATCCATTGGCGAAGACCAGAGGGATCCCACACAGATATCCTTCTATCTTTTTCACCTTCGTCCATGTTTTTTCCACAAACCCTAATGAAGAAGAGTGGCATGATCAGGGAACAACGAGGAGCTATGAAGGGTTTGATATGGACGCATGTTGCTCCATGAATATGGGAGAAGCTTGTCCGACGTTGCCATATCCTAACATGCACGCAGCAGTGGCCGCACGGCTGCAAGGCTTGCTGCGGGTCACGGTTGAGGCCAGCGCAGAGGAATCCCTAGGACGCAGGCTAAAAATCACCCTGAGGTGTGCGGAGGGGCTGCGGTGGCTGGGGACCTATCCCCAATGGCGGTCGAGGTCCAGGGGGAGGAGGAGAAGCTGTGCACCGTGGCTAGGCCAGCAGTAAGTCGGCGGAGCAAGGTTGAAGACGACCCCTTGGTCATTGGACAAAGTTGCCCCTCCACAGGCTGTAGAAACACATCACTTACTGAGGGCAAAATGGTCAGTCCGTTATGTTTCCAAGCAAGCTGCATTTCATGGGAGCTGTGTGACGTGGTGCAATCTGATTGGTCGAGTAAGTAGATTTTTACAAAATTCATAATTAATTAACCGTAGCTCGGATAAATATGAATAATATATGTATTTTGATCAGGAGAACGAGAGGAATTCAATAAAAATACTTTTAAAGATTGATTCCTTTCCTAGTTGCAAAAGTATAATAAGTTGATGAAAATTGTATTAAAGTTAAGTTAAAACCCCTTTTTGTGATTAAAGGTTGAATCTAGTATGCTTAAAAGGTTAATTAAAGTATTAATAACCTGTTGAATGATAATGTTAGATTCGAACCTGATCTAGATGAAATTTGCATGATTTAGGGTTTTTACCCCATATGAGAATGATTAAGTATTTAGAAACCCTAAATTTAGGGTAAAAGAGGATAATATCATATATGATTTGAAAATGTGAAAATATGTTGTAAAATGATGGTCCTAAGTTATTTGTACATAAAAGTCCTTAATTATGGATAAATACCCAGAATGTAGTGGTTAGGGTTTTCTCATGAATAAAAGATAGATTGATGATATATCGAGTTCATGTGAGATTAGACTATAATGAGCTTGGAATTTATGATAGATGCACATAATGATCTTGTCATGGATTAAAAGGATAAAAATAGTAGCTTTAATGAAAAGAATCTTGATGAAATTAATTAATGATTAATGTGCCTTTAATATGGAAATAGAGTTATATGTTGTTAAGATAACCTTAATATTCAAGAATAGATGAGATAATTAGGGTTTATCAGTAATGGCATAAAATTAGGGTTTAATATGGTAAAAGATGAAGGGAAACCCTAATTGCAAAATGAAACCCGAAAATGGATACAAAAACCCTAGAAAGTGAATATAAGTCAATAAAGTAGATCCTTGATAAAGTGAGTAATAAATGGAGTACATATTCTTTTCAGGAATTATGTGATTATTGAATTCTCTGTTTGGATTGCATTATTGGTTGGATTTGTTTAATGCTTGTGGAATCATCAAATCAGGTATGTGGTTACGCTTATGATTATCCCGATTAGTTTTCTAAGGATTTTATTGACGTTTCCCTCATGGCTTGAAATAACAGTTGGATGTGTTAATTCATGCAACTATAGAGTGACTATGACTATCACTATGAGTATACATTTATAACTGGCTAGATCTGAGTCTACCCCTGTGGCTATGCAAAGGCTAAGGATAACCTAGAGCAAGGTCTAGGGTATCATGAGTTAGAAACTGGGTTACACATGTGTAGTGCCATGAGACTCTTAGCATACCATGAGTTAAGGAGTGGGCTACCTACAGGTAGTGCCATGTGACTCAGCCCTAGAAATTGATTCACCTATTAGGTGAAGTCATAAGGGGTATAATGGGAATTTACCATAAGGGAGGTAGTATCCAGTTCCACTACAGGGACAACACAGGGGATAGTGTACACATGGATCGTACATTTATATTTAAAACCTAAACTTGTTTGTTAAATGGTAATTGGCTGCAATACATTGTTATGAATAATTGCACGATTATTGTTTCCCCCACATACCAGCTTCGACTGACCGACGTTTTGTTTGTCGGCGTTTTAGGTACAAGCCAAAAGGACAAACAGTAAATCGTCATATTATGAAATACATGAAGTAAATACAAGGAGGATTAGTTAGAGTAAAATCCATAAGTGGATAGAAGTTTAGAGATCCAAGTTTTCAAAAAGGTATGCAAAAGTTTATTTTCTTACAGCTTTTCAGCTTAGTCTATTAAAATTTAATAATTGTTCTTGGTTAAGTGCCGAACCTTTGATCTGGAAGTTATGGGTGCGGCTTCGACCTCTCAGTCTCCCTTAATTGGGGGTTATCGGGACGTGGGGTCATAACATTGGTATTAGAGCGTAGGTTCCTCACTTAATGATTAAAAATTATTAAATTTTACAAACCCCATAGAACCCAAGGGAGTTATTAGAGGATTATCCGAAAGACGGAGGTGTCTAGAAAAGGATCACGACTGGGGGCTGGCAATATTTTCCTCCGCACTGCTAGTCAGAATACGAGGACTCCCAGATCTGTGTGACTGCCTGGCCAAACACTACTACAGAAATGGCTTATGAAGTCACTTTCCAGTCATCGGTTATTAACGAAGAACCGACGCCTAAAACCTACAGCGTCGGTTTAAAACACAAACTGACATATATCGGAGAGGAGTGGCCTGACACGGGTATCGCTTTCTATTTAGCGTCGGTTCTAGAATAAACAGTCGACGCCTAAAATTAACCGCCAAATCCCAAATTTCGCGTGAAAAAAATCACCTCCAAAATTTGACATCTGGCGTCAGTTATTTACTAAAAAACTGACGACGAAAAGTTATTCGTGATACAAAAATTGGGAACATTTTGGTCGTCGGTTGTAATACAAGAACCGACGCTTATGGGTTTTCGCACGTTTTCCCGAGAAAATTTTCACACCCCTATGAGCGTCGGTTTTAGAAAGAAACTGACGACTATGGTCATTAATCGAGAACAATTTTTTTAATCAGCGTATGTAGATAGACGTCAGTTGGTTTCTAGTAAAAACCGACGACTATCGTTAAGAATAGGTGTCAGTTGGTTTGTAGAACCGACACCTTTAGGTTTAAGTGTCGGTTGTTTTCAATAACCGATGCCGATTGATAACTTAACAACACCCGTGAGCCCGACTCTTCCCCTTTCTCTGTTTCATTCATTGTCTCGCGCAGCTGCTACTCCAGGGTTTGGCGATTTCCGGTGATTTCTCCTATGTCGTCGTTTACTCTGGCCGTGCGTTGCTCCGCTCACTTGGGTGGTCCTCTACCCACCTCCGTCGCCGCTTGCCCTCTGCCCCAGCTCCGGCGGCCTTCTCTCCTTCTCCAGTGACCTTCTATCTTGCTCCGGTGGCCTGCCCTCCTGCTCCTACTGCTCGATGCTGCTACTCTCCCCGCCAACACCGCCGAAGGTACCTGCTCTGCTCTTCTTCCTCCTCTTCTTCCTCTACCGAGGTGTGTGAAATCGCAGGTTGGCACGGTCGTGCTGGGCAGTACAGCCGTGTTGGTAGCACGGCCGTGCTGCATAGCACGGCCGTGCTAGCACGCCCATGTTGGTTGATTTTGTGCTATATTGCTCAATTATAATCGGATAGCCTATAATGTTGTGCTACATTACTCTTCTAAAATTATTCTTATATTGTTGAATCGGGTCAATGACCACACCTACTATTGTGCCTGAATTATGCCATGTATGTTTGTACAAAGTGAATCTTATCGCTCTAATTGTGAATTATTGCATGTTTGAAACTATTGAATTCTTGATTTATTATTTAATAATGCTCTAATTGTGAGTGATGCAATGTAAGTGAGCAAATACATGTAGTGGATATGTACTCATTAGCCTAGAAACCCGTCTAAGATTTACTCATTAGGAGTAAATCTTGGATAGTCCCCGGTTTGGGACTGTTCTTGAACACCAAATCTCACTTAGGATGTAAGTGTATAGTGTGTATTGGGTTTTCGAGAAAATTTCAGTAGCATTTCCCCGTTTGTTCTCTAAGTACATATGTACTTAGAGAACAGCAAGGAAATGTTGCCGAAATTTTCTCGAAAACCCAATACACATTATACACTTACTAGTGAGATTAGGTGTTCAAGAATGGGATAGGTGGTACACATTTATTATATATAAGAATGACATCACATGTATTTGTTGGCCTAAAAACCCATCCAAGATATACTCATTAGGAGTAAATCTTGGATAGTCCCCGGTTTGGGACTGTTCTTGAACACCTAATCTCACTTAGGATGTAAGTGTATAATGTGTATTTGGTTTTCAAGAAAATTTTGACAACATTTCCCTGTTTGTTCTCTAAGTACATATGTACTTAGAGAACAGCGGGGAAATGCTGCCGAAATTTTCTTGAAAACCTAATACACATTATACACTTACTAGTGAGATTAGGTGTTCAAGAATGGGATAGGTGGTACACATTTATTATATATAAGAATGAAAACACATGTATTTGTTGGCCTAAAGTTTTAATTAACCATGCAAAAACTCTAATTTGTTAACCCTAGACCCTAATCTTGTTGTAATGTATATTTGATTTCTCTTTGATCATAGAATGGATAGATCATGGATGTCCATTCGCAATCGCTGTACCCCAGAGTTTATTTCTAGTTTTGACCAGTTTATTAGATTTTCCGAGGAACATAGGAAAAAACCTGGAGATAGGTTCTACTGTCCATGTAGGCATTGTGGTAACAACTTAAAAGTCAGCACTGGTGACGAAATCAAAAGTCATGTCATGTGCAACGGGATTATACAAGGCTATATAGAATGGCACTGGCATGGAGAGATTTCAAACCCGAAACCACTGGATGTCGATAGAAGTGCTTGTGTGGAAGACGAAATTGCCTACGATGACGTAGATGTGAATGAACCAGTTCCAGTAGACATCGTTGATGCGATGCTGGATAGTTGTGGGGTAGAGCACACCGATCCACCTCCAATTTTTAGAAACATTGTGCATGATGCTGAGATATCGTTATACACAGGTTGTACTAAGTTTATGAAGCTTAGCACTGTGTTGAGATTGTATAAGTTAAAAGCTAACAATAGATGGAGCGACAAAAGCTTCACTTCATTGTTGACTTTGTTGAAAGAAATGCTTCCTGAAGGAAACGAGCTGCCAATCTCAACATACCAGGTAAAGAAATTGTTGTGCCCAATGGGAATGGATGCCAAGAAGATACACGCATGTCCGAATGATTGTGTATTATTTCAAAAGGACTATGTGGATTTGAAAGATTGTCTAAAATGTGGTGCGTCACGGTATAAATTGACGACTTTGGGGGAGTCCAAAACTGGTTCTCCTGCCAAGGTAATGTGGTATCTACCTATAATATTACGGTTTCAACGCTTGTTTTCCAATCCGATAGATGCGAAGAATTTGAGGTGGCATGCAGATGTTAAGAAAAATAATGATGGGATCCTACGACATGCGTCTGATTCCCCACAGTGGAAGAAGATTGATCGATTGTACCCTGAATTTGGTGAAGAAGTCAGGAATCTAAGACTTGGGCTTTGTACAGATGGGATGAATCCATATGGGACATTGAGCAGCCAACATAGCACTTGGCCAGTCATGCTTGTTATATACAATATTCCTCCCTGGCTGTGTATGAAAAATAAGTATGTAATGCTGTCGTTGTTGATATCGGGCCCTAAACAACCTGGAAATGACATCGATGTTTATCTTGAACCTCTGATTGATGACTTAAAGAAACTCTAGGGTGAAGGTGTGATGACCTATGATGCTTCACGAAGAGAGACATTTCGTTTGCATGCTATGTTGTTTTGCACTATTAATGACTTTCCAACATATGGGAATTTGTATGGATATAGTGTCAAAGGAGCTAAAGTGTGTCCTATATGTGAAGAGAACACTGATTCAACAAGACTAAAACATGGCGGTAAGACTGTATATCTCGGTCATCAAAGGTTTCTTACAAAATTTCATCCGTATCGTAGGAAGCGCAAAGCATTCAATGGATTGAATGAGGAACGGAGTGCACCTAAACCTATACCAGGGGAGGTTGTTTATGAAAGAGTAAAAGACTTTGTCAATGAATTTGGTAACAGATCACAATGTACTATGGCCACACGGAGTGACAAATCTTTATTCAAGAAGAAGTCAATATTTTGGGATCTTCTTTATTGGAGTTCTTTGACAGTCAGGCATTGTATCGATGTCATGCACGTTGAGAAAAATGTCTGTGATAGTGTCATTGGTACTTTGTTGAATATACCAGGTAATACTAAAGATGGGATAAAATCCAGACTGGACCTACATGAAATGGGAATAAGGTCAGAATTAAAAGAATTTCGTGAAATGGGAAATCAGAGAACATACTTACCTCCCGCTTGTTACACATTATCTAGAAAGGAGAAGAAAGCTTTTTGTGAATGTTTGGTAAATGTTAAGGTGCCACAGGGTTACTCATCCAACATCCGTAGATTGGTATCAATGAAAGATCTAAATTTGATAGGTCTTAAATATCATGATTGTCACACTCTAATGCAACAAATATTGTCTGTGGCAATTAGATCTATATTGCCGAAGCATGTAAGGTTTGTAATCACCAGACTTTGTTTCTTTTTCAACAGTCTGTGCAGCAAAGTTATTGACCCTGATACTCTCGATAAATTGCAATGAGAAGTGGTTGTTACCCTATGTCATCTTGAGATGTATTTTCCTCCGTCGTTCTTTGATATCATGGTACATCTTGTTGTCCACTTGACTAGGGAAGTGAAAATGTTGGGACCAGTTTTCTTGCATTGGATGTATCCCTTTGAACGATACATGAGCATTTTTAAAAGTGATGTTCGAAACCGTTATCGGACTGAAGGGAGTATTATCGAGGGTTATGTGGCGAGAGAGGTTATGGATTTTTGCAATGACTTTCTCAGTGGTAATGACACTCCTGATAATGACAAGAATATTGACGAGCAATTTAGCAAAGGAATTTTGAGATCACGTGTGAAAGTAATCAGTCGTGAGCAGTTGGAACAAGGTCACTTGTATATTTTACACAACATGGACGAAGTGAACGTTTATATCGAGGAACATACCAATTTCATCAAGAGACAATATCATCGACCCAATACAATGTGGATTGCTAGAGAGCATAACAAGACATATATATCTTATAAAATATATCATATAGTTATATCTATATGTCCATTTATAGTTATATCTTGTAATTGTGTTTATTTTGTCAAATTTTAGATTGATGATGCACATGTACCATCTGAAGCACTTGAGGCACTTGATCAGCAATACCAAAAAGTTGACAGGAGAAGGGGCATCACTATGATGAAGAAGTTAATAGCGCAAAAGGGCAATGGACCCAAACTTGTTGTGGATTTTGATAATGCAGGAAATGCTTCTGGTGTGAATCGCAATTCATTTGTTTCATATCTTGGGTATGTTACTCGTAGCCATTGCGGTTGTAAGATAGATTCTTGGCATAAAGTTTCTAAGGAGAATAAAGATGTAATATAGAAGGATTTATGCATGAGTTATTATTAATTTGCAATTCTATTTTGTAGATTACTAATTTTTTGGATACTAGTTAATAGCAATTCTAATTTGCAGAGTATATTTGAATTGGATGGAAAGTTGCATCGTAAATGTATGATGCAACGTTGTGGGAGAGTCCTAAGGAGCTATAGGACAAATCTCACTCGAGAATACATAAAAGAAGCTGACAAGAGGAAGAAGACAGCCACTGAACAGTGGAACTTCCTGGACAAATAAGAATGGGATGCATTTGTTGCTTCAAGACATACGGATGAATTCAAGGTATTAGGCGTCAGTCCCAATCTCATTAATATATGTTGTATTCACCTATTCAAGATTAACATTTACTTTTACTAACCAAATCATTAATGTGCATACTAACTAGGACCTCAGTGAGGCACAAAGATCAAGGCGTGCACTGAATGTGCATGACCACACAATGGGTCCAAAGGGGTATGCAGGCATTCGCCAAAGACTACAGTCTGAGACTATTGCTCAGTCTACTACTACTCAGGATTCTTCCACTATAGGTAGCACACCTCTGCCTCGCCATGATATCTGGATAGCTGGGAGGCAAAATAAGAAGGGAGAAATAAGGAAGCCCGCAACTGCTGAGGCGGCTGCAAAAATGGTAAAATACAACTCTTACAGCAATCGTTCGAATATTGATTATTTGTGGTGTTTACTTAATTACAAATTTTTGTTTTGGCAATTAGCGGGAGCTGCACGAGCTAAGGAAACAAGGCAAGTTCATCCCTGAGGGCACAAGGGGTGAATTGACAGTTGCTCTGGGAAACCCAGAGCATCCTGGACGTGTTAGGGCTGCAGGCGCTGGTGTGGGCATCAAAGCTTTTTTTGGGCCATCCCAGCGCAAACATGTCCCAAAAGTGGGACTTTCACAAGAAGAGGTAACATATTTTTTCCTTGTAGATGTTACTGTAAAAGAGAATTCAATAATTAGAATTTGACGTTTCTTTTATCCATGTATAGGTAGATAAGCTATTTGATAGGAAACTCAAAGAAGCAATGAAAAAGTGGCAGGCATCTCAGACTGCCACTTACCAGACAGTACCTATGGTGTCTCCTACTACAGGCTCTACTCCTACTGCAGAGGTTGGGAGTAATCCTGTAGACCCACCACCTAGAAAATCCGCTGTAAGTATTTTTATGACATAGTAACTATTTTTTTAATTCAAGATGATATGTTTTCAAGATGATATGTATATATGAAATTGTAATCATTTCAAAAAAAAGATGATATGTATATATGTATATAACATTCTTTACACAAAAATTTGTAGGGGTTGAAGCCATGCCGTCTAAAAGTTAATGAATATGTCATTGTAGAGGCGTCGGCTTACCCATCCCTACCAGGGGATATGTTTCACGGGTCTCCATTACCAGCTGGTTGGATTCGTGCGAGCCCGGTACATATATTCCCCAAGTAGATGGATCTTCCATTGCCATATGCCCACCTAGATTGTGAAACGCTTGGTGAGGCAGAAGGCGGAGTGATATTGTGGATAAAAGTGGATGTGTCATCTTTACTGAAATTGTATGGTAAATTTAGATTACGTTAAATTGTTAGTGTGTGTATATGATGTCAGTTGATCTAAAATTATTATATATATACAGGTTAAAAAGAAGACACCCACAGCATCTAGGCCTCCACTTCCACCTCCTACATTACCTAGTTGGGTTCCACAGGACCTACCTATCCCGTTAGGTCCTAACTGTAGGGGTATGGCAATATGGTTAGGCGAACATGATATAAATTGCCCTATAACTGTTTTTATAGATTCAGATGTTGCAGGTCAATCATACGAAAGCAAACTATTTATACAAGATATTTTGGAGTTGTTTCGATATGATTGGCTAAATACATCTATGATAGAGCTATGGATAAGGTGAGATCTTCTTTATACATCCATATACCTTGTGAAGGATCTGGTGATCTGGTTTCTTATTTATTAATGCATGCGTAATTAATACATATTTTGCAGCTACTTAGACAAGATATGTGCAGATTTTGCATTCGAACATGTAGGATTTTTGATTCCATCTTTAATTAGTCTAGTAGCTAAAGACCCTCCGTCAGTTCAACAATACTGCTGTGAGGCTTTTACAATTTTTACTCAAAATAAGAAGACGATGATAATGGATCCATTCAATGTAGAGTAAGTTTACTTTGCTTATTATAATTTGGACTTAAGAAAATTACATTTTTATTGTGGATTTTGAGTTATTAATTTTTAACTTTTTTACCTCTAGTGGTATGCATTGGGAGTTACTGGTTATTGTCCCCGATACGTTCACTGTCTATTATCTAGATCCTAAGGGGAGTAAATTGAATACAAAATATGGACACATAATGAAAATGACATTATTCTGGTGAGAAATATTTCATTTTCATATCCGTTAACATATGTTATTACATTACTATTTAATTATGCAATGTATTGTGTTACATTAACATGTAGGGGTTTTGTTGAGTTCAAAAAGGTTGGAGGAAAGGTCCCCATGAGAAAGAACCAGCCAATAATTTGGAAGAACGTGAAAGTAAGTTCCCGACTACAATATATGTATATATTATTTATGTGAACAGTGCTTAATTAGTTGTATTTTTTAATATTTTGTATGTTTGAATTTATAGTGTGCTACACAAGACAACGAATGGGCATGTGGATACTATGTGATGTGATTTATGCACATGATTATCAAATATGCCGCAATGGACATCGATTGTATTGCTGAGGTATTATATAGTCTCATTAGATATATAATATGAAATATATCAATCTTCTCTATAGCTCATTAATTATATATATACATCATTCTCTTTACAGGTGTTTAAAACTGACCACACTACAGGAACGGCCTTACCATATGTACATGCTCCCTATACGACGGGAGAATTAAATGAAGTAAGAGAAGAATGGGCAACAGCCATACAAGTAGTGGGGGATTTAAGATATAATTGGGATGTTGATAGCGAATAATGACTAAAGAATGATATTTTTTAAATGAATTTCTGAATTATAATATATGTGTGAATGTTTCTACATGTATGGATGTTTCTACATGTGTCTGAGTGAAAATGAATGAAACTGTTGGTTACTATATGAATGTTTCTATATGTGTGAATGTGAAAATGAATGGAACTACAGATTGCTAGCTACATGAATGTTTCTAAATGTGTGAAAATAAAATGGAACTGCAGGTTGCATTGCTAAATGTGTGAATATTTTTGTTGTTAATTTTGCAGGTTTGTGGCCTGTTGTTGGCTGATATCAATGGATGTCGTAAAACCTGCAGTTCATAACTGAACTGCAGGTTTCTCATCCTGCGACCAGCCATACAGCAGGTCTGCAGACTGACAGAAAAAAAAACAAAAAATAGGTGTCAGTTATTTGTATAAAATCGATGCCACATCGTTACAGTGTCAGTTTCTAATAGTAACTGACGTCTATTTCCTTAACACCACGGCCGTACTGGCCAGCACGGCCGTTGCAGCGGACCAGACACCACGGTCGTGCTGGCCAGCACGGCCGTGTTGGGAGTGCACGGCCGTGGCAGCGGACCAGACACCACGGCCGTGCTGGCCAGCACGGCCGTGTTGGGGTTTATATGATGTCGGTTCTTATTTAATAACCGACGTTGATAGTGCCCAAGATGGCGCCCTTCTGTGGCGCAAAGGTATATGGTGTCGGTTTCTTACCTAATAACTGACGTTGATAGTGCCTTGCTGGCGCGCGAAGGGTTTTGGCGTCGGTTTTTGAACCGACGCGTAACGGCTGGGCTTTTAGCGTTGCCCACATAGGTGTCGCTTAGAAACTGACACTAAAGGCCTTAAATGACCGGCACTAAATGTCGGTTATGTACTAGTGAAAGTCTTAGGGTATGAATCGAAATAAGCTACCTTTAGGACTTTCTCATCTTATTCATCCCTTCTCATCACAAAATTCTGTTAAGGACCTTAAGGATTAGTGTTTTCTCTTCTCCTCACCCTCTTGAGGTATGGGTAAGGTTAATAAGGTGTAAAGAATCCTCCACCAAATTAATGAAAAGTATGTAAATAAGATGTCATGGACATAAGCTTAATAGATTAATCACAAACTAAAGAATAGATACATGCTTAGGTCGTATGACATAAGTTGTCATGCCCTCAGAAGAGACTTGAGGCTAGACCTTCTTGTCAGGAGGATAGATAAAGAGAGTTAGTCTTAGAGATAGAAATCTCCATTGCAAGTAGAGACTTGGCACATCCTTTGAGGATGATGTTAACCCTAACCCTAAGTGAAGGTTAGAGAGAGATGAGTTAGACCAGGTGTTTGAAAGGACATGCCTTTGGGATGCCATATGATTCATGGGTGACCTAGCACCTTTGGCAACCCAACCCTGGGAAGGGTCATGCATGTTAGGATAAAGGATAGCTCCTTAGATGATGAGGTTAGTGAAGGACCTTAGAAACCCTATGGGCTTATGTGAGTAGGGCATAGCATGCACCCAGGGTACGTTAGTAGTGTGAGCAAAGGGGTGAAACCATGACCAGGAGAGTAGGAAGGATGGCCTATGAAATAAGCATAAAGAGCTATGGATAACCTTAAACGAACATAAGTTTCATCCAGGTAGGGGCATGCTTTTGAGGTTGATCCTTCATGAAGAGAGGACCTCTAATGGTGAGGTTGGATGTAGGGTTATCTCTAGAGAGAGAAGGAAACCCAGCAAGAAGGTTGGAAGCCTAAAACCCTGAGATATGAGGAACAATGGATGATAGTGGTTGTCTTGTGATCGATCCTTGGAAGTTGATGATATCTTGGTTGCCTTTAGAAGTACCACACCCTAGAGAGAGAAGATGAAGCCTCTGGTACCTATGTGCCTACGGTATAGGTGTACCTTAGACCTAGAAAGGTTTAGTAACAGGTTATGAGGCCTTGTACCTTGTTGTTTGTCCTTAAGGAGGACCCAACTCTAAGTGTTGCTCGAGTTGAAGGATGACAAGAAGTGCATGTCATGCCGTTTGCATGCTTGGTTCGTGGTTAAGAGATAGAGCATGCAGTTGGACACCTACAAGTGAACCTAGGGTTCCTAGGCTTAAGAGGGGAAATGGTGTACCTAATGCTCATGATGAGAATTGAGTTACTATAGAAGCGAGTATGGTACTCCTCATATATAGAGGAAAAGGGAAGCCCCTTAAGTTTAAGGTATGTTTGATGAACCACTCACAGCTAGGTTGATGATAAAGGAAGGTATGATCTTGATCCAGCATAGAGGAAAGAGGACAAGTATGACCTAGCATGGTTCGATAGGTGATCTATTGTGCCTTAATAGCTTACTAGGGTTAAGTAGGCTCATGTGGATGTAAACCCTAGACCTAAGTGCTTTTGTGACCATGTTGTCAAGAGATAGTTTTCCTCCCATCCTGGGAGAGGGACCCCTTTGGTAGGGTGTATATCAGTTTTTTTGGTTTAAGGTAACCTAAAGACGTCTCATAGGATCTTGAGAAGCTAAGTGAAAAGTACATGGTATGAGAATGAACCTGCAGACCCATAGATATCCATCTCTAAGTGCATGTGGATGTGTTACCATGGAGGTAACCGATAAGGGGCCTGACCAAGGTAGGCAGGTCACCATGACCCCTATGAAAGGATGGATGTCATCCCATGTATACAAAGAGAGATGATGAAGGCTTGGGCAAGGTTCTAAGTTGGACATGTACTATAAATGGAGAATCCTAAGTCTATCCTAGGGTCAAGTAGGGATAAGACCGATGGAAGTAGGAGTTGCCTAATTCCCCAGTTCCACATGACCATAGGGTTAGGAGGTAACATCTATCATTGTCTGAGGGCCATGGGTTAGGAGATTGATCACCTTCACGAACTCATGGGACCCAAAGGACAGATGAGTAGGGCACTCTCTTGATGCATGAGGGAAGAGGGATGAACCCAAAAGAGCCGGCACCCTATAGACCTAGAGGAGATGACCAAGGATATAAAACTCAGTAGGTTCAAGACTAGTTTTCCATGGAGGTAACTTTGATATTGAGATGATTGTGATGTAAAGACACAAGTTGTGTGTTTCAACTTAGATTGGAAGGTGTACTGGAAATGTGGGATGTACCATCTCTACTCATGGAACAGGTAGAACTTTGTATTTGGACGGCCGCCAAATGCTTATTTCCTCTTATTATGGGAGTGAGAGATAGGACAGTACACATGCCATACACCAAGGATAAAATATGGATATGAGTTGGAACGTTGCTATGAGGTAAGAGGACAGAGATGATAACATATCCTTATAGAGTGAATAATACATAAATAGTGTACAAATAGTATGAGTACGAAGGTAATCTTTATCATGAGATTTGAGTCATACAAGATTGAGTTTGATCACCAAGAAGATGAGCTCAAAGTGTTCTCAATAAAGATAGACTTAGAATTCGAGTTTGAGATGATAAGTGGAATACGTGGAAGTGTATGTCTTCAATGTTGCCTAATACCTAAGGATGTGAGGTGGTAATGGATGTTCTGGTTGAGATGTATCCGACTAGTTTGGCTAGAAGCTAGAAGAGGTTGTTAGGCTAACCCTAAGTTTGGAAAGGAGATATGTTTGTCTAATACTCTGATGTAATGAGATCTATTGAACAAGTTAATGGTTGTTTGGTTAGCCAGTCTAGTCCTTGATGCAATGAAAGGATGGCGGTAGAACCTCAGATGCACTTCTTTGGAAAGGAAGGTGATGAAACCCCAACTAGAGTGGTTTAGGGTTTTTGAGGAATTGATCTTGAAGAATAATGACATACATGAGATCATGATTTTAAGATCACCATACACCGTACTATGAAGATAATGAGTGACAGTGGTACTTTAGATACCTAAGATAAAGTTGCATGTGGTATATGGCCATGCAAGCTGAGGGTGAAGGACGAACACCAGTAACCTCGTGCATTGATATAAAGGATAAAGAGTCCCCGAAAGAGAAAGGGAGTTCATCACAATGGATGTTGTAAGTCTCCCTTGGATCAAGGAAGGACGAGATGCAATATGGGTTATGGTAGTTTGCCTTACCTAGATGACATGAGAAAGAAAGAGTACTATCAAGGGACAAGATCGGGTTGAACTACCTATGAGAGAGAAGGCTCGACTACACCATGAGGTTGAGTATAAAATTTTTTGAGTTTGACCTAAAGGTTCCCTTCCAAAAGGTGGAAGTAGGTACATGAAGAACTCGAAATTAGTACAATTTATCACCCCTAACTAATGGTTAGTATGATCCAGACTAAAGGGTCTGATGAGAGAATATGTGCTCATTCAGGGTGATAGCTAGAGACAGTTATTATCCTATGCAAGATGAGAAGTTAACCACCATAGCCAGTATCGGGATTCAAATAATCTCTGTAAGAGAGGTTGTGTCGGTCACCACTTCAGTAAGGTGATGTTGGTGAAAGGACCACATGATGGTTAGAAGGAGACCACAGTGCATGTAGATGAAGTCGCTTTGATCGTGCAATGGCTGAAAGGAGCCTAGAGATGATGAGAGTCGTGAGTAGATGCAAAGTAGACTGACATGCAGTTCACTGTGGGAGAATATGTGACATGAAAATCCGACCCCTCTAAGTTATAGCTGGGAGAGCTGAGTCCCCGATGCATGGGTTCTTTTGACATGGTTTAGTGGAGAAGGTTATGTTTGACCTTACCCCTCAAGTTAAAGAAATGTGTGACGAGTTCCATGTGTCCAATTTAGAGCACTGTGTGAGGTACACCGACCATGTGCTGAGCAATGAACCTAGTGAGCCCCAAGGGAGGCTGAAATGGCCTGAGTCACCTGTGCAGTTTATAGATGCCAGGATGAAATAACTCAAAGAAAAGAATATGTGATGATAAAGGTTCTTTGGAAGCGCCATGGGTAAGGTAAAGTCACGTAGGGGCTGTTGATGGACATGGAAAAGTCTTATCCTGAATTGTTTGTTTGCTTGATTGAATTTTGAGGACAAAATTCCTATAAGAGGGGAAGGATGTTACAACCCCAATTTTTGGGTTCAATTGGTGAGAAATGTAATTTCTCATATTAAAGATATTTGAACAAATAATGATATAATTTTTTTGGAACAAATGGATTTCGTTTAAAATATCCTTGTTGATTTATTTGTGGGCTTTATTGGCTATTGGGCCCAATACAGGAAAAGATAAAAGAAATTCCATTAGCAAATGAATAATTGAATATTTGAGAAAAGAAAAATGTGGAAACCTCTAGAAGGCAAATCCAAAGAGGGATTTCATGCCTCTTAGGTTCCTTAGGTTCCAAGGAATCCAAAGTTGCATAAAGAGTGTAATAAGAAAAGAAAAGATCAATTAAATATTTCTTTATTAAGAAAGAAATTGAAAACAATGGTAAAATGTGGAAATAAGTAAAAAGAGGTACAATTGAGTTATCCTTAGTGGAATTTCGTATCCCAAGGATTCCTAATGATAAAAGGAATACTAAAAGAGAATTAAAGGGAAATCCTCAAAAAGGAAATATTTTAATAAGGAATAAACAAGATAATGAGAGATAATTAAGAATAATGCATTTAGATGCATCTAGAAGGATAATGAGTATCCAATAAAAAGGATTTCAAAATAATAGAGTTCCTTGGGATCCAAGGAGTCCCAATAAAGAGGAAAGAAAGAGAAAATACCAAAAATGCAAAATAAAAGGATAATGTGATACATTATTAATGAATTTTGTGATATTGTTAAAAAGGAAAATAGTTTCTACTAAAATAACATAGAAATTCATGCTTATGGATTAAAAAGCAAACATAAAGAGAATAAGAGAAGGGAATTTCGAATTCTTAATGACCAAGGGTCAAAGGAAAATAAAGAATTAAAATAAGGAGAGATAATTCATTCTCAACTATGGAAAAATGGTTTCCTAATGAGGAGAAGCCTCGCTTTTCTCATGGGCAAGTACGTTAGGGCGTGGATGTCCCCCCTATACAAAGGGTCGAATCCAATGTCGAAGACCAGAGGGATCCCACGCAGATATCCTTCTATCTTCTTCACCTTCTTCCATGTTTTTGTCCACAAACCCTAATGGAGAAGAGCGGCATGATCAGGGAACAACGAGGAGCTATGAAGGGTTTGATATGGACGCATGTTACTCCATGAAGCTGGGAGAAGCTTGGCCGATGTTGCTATATCCTAACCTGCACGCAGCAGTGGCCGCACGGCTGTAAGGCTTGCTATGGGTTGTGGTCGTGGCCAGCGCAGAGGAATCCCTTAGACGTAGGCTAAAAAGCACCCTAAGGTGTGTGGAGGGGCTGCAGTGGCAGGGGACCTGTCCCCAATGGCGGTCGAGGTCCAGGTGGAGGAGGAGAAGCCGTGCACCGTTGCTAGGGCAGCAGCAAGTCGGCGGAGCAAGGTTGAAGATGACCCCTTGGTCGTTGGATGAAGTTGCCCCTCCATGGGCTGTAGAAACACATCACTTACCGAGGGCAAAACAGTCAATTTGTTATGTTTCCAAGCAAGCTGTGTTGCATGGGAGCTGCGTGACGTGGTGTAATCTGATTGGCCGAGTAAGTAGATTCTTACAAAATTCATAATTAATTAATCGTAGCTCGGATAAATACAAATAATATATGTATTTTGATCAGGAGCATGATAGGAATTCAATAAAAGTACTTTTAAAGATTGATTCCGTTCCTAGTTGAAAAAGTACAATAAGTTGATGAAAAGTGTATTAAAGTTAAGTTAAAACCCCTTTTTGTGATTAAAGATTGAATCTAGTATTCTTAATAGGTTAATTGAAGTATTAATAACTTGTTGAATGATAATGTTAGATTTGAACCTGATCTAGATGAAATTTGTATGATTTAGGGTTTTTACCCCATATGAGAATGACTAAGTATTTAGAAACCCTAAATTTACGGTAAAAGAGGATAAGACCGTATATGATTTGAAAATGTGAAAATATGTTGTAAAATGATGGTCCTAAGTTATTTGTACATAAAAGTCCTTAATTCTGGATAAATACCCTATATGTAGTGATTAGAGTTTTCTCATGAATAAAAGGTAGATTGATGATATATCGAGTTCATGTGAGATTAGACTATAATGAGCTTGGAATTAATAATAGATGTGCATAATGATCTTGTCATGGATTAAAAAGATAAAAATAGTAGCTTTAATAAAAAGAAGCTTGATGAAATTAATTAATGATTAATGTGCCTTTAATATGGAAATAGAGTTATATGTTGTTAAGATAACCTTAATATTCAAGAATAGATGAGATAATTAGGGTTTATGAGTAATGGCATAAAATTAGGGTTTAATATGGTAAAAGATGAAGAGAAACCCTAATTGCAAAATGAAACCCTAAAATGGATACAAAAACCCTAGAAAGTGAATCCAAGTCAATAAAGTAGATTCTTGATACAGTGAGTAATAAATGGAGTACATATTCTTTTCAGGAATTATGTGATTATTGAATTGTCTGCTTGGATTGCATTATTGGTTGGATTTGCTTAATGCTTGTGGAATCATCAAATCAGGTATGTGGTTACGCTTATGATTATCCCGATTAGTTTTCTGATGATTTTATCAGTCTTTCCCTCATGGCTTGAAATAACTGTTGGATGTTTTAATTCATGCAACTATAGAGTGACTATGACTATCACTATGAGTATACATGTATAAATGGCTAGATCCGAGTCTATCCCTGTGGCTATGCAAAGGCTAAGGATAACCTAGAGCAAGGTCTAGGGTATCATGAGTTAGAAACTGGGCTACACATGTGTAGTACCATGAGACTCTTAGCATACCATGAGTTAAGGAGTGGGCTACCTACAAGTAGTGCCATGTGACTCATCCCTAGAAAATGATTCACCTGTTAGGTGAAGTCATGAGGGGTATAATGGGAATCTTCCATAAGGGAGGTAGTATCCAGGTCCACTGCAAGGACAACGCAGGGGATAGGGTACACATGGATCACACAGTTATATTTAAAATGTAAACTTGTTTGTTAAATGGTAATTGGTTGCAATACATTGTTATGAATAATTGCACGATTATTGTTTCCCCCACATACCAGCTTCGGCTGACCGACATTTTGTTTGTCAGCGTTTTAGGTACAAGCCAAAAGGACAAACTGTAAATCGTTATAATGTTAAATACATGAAGTAAATACAAGGAGGATTAGTTAGAGTAGAATCCATAAGTGGATAGAAGTTTAGAGATCCAAGTTTTCAAAAAGGTATGCAAACGTTTATTTTCTTACAGCTTTTCATCTTAGTCTATTAAAATTTAATAATTGTTCTTGGTTAAGTGTCGAACCTTTGATCCATAAGTTATGGGTGCGGCTTCGACCTCTCGGTCTCCCTTAATTGGGGGTTATCGGGAGGTGGGGTCGTAACACTTGTACTTTGGATTTAAATATGCTTCATTACTCTTGCTTTCTTTCGAACTTACCTAATTGTAGATAGCCCCCTTCTTGTGGGAACATCTCATTTTGTACTTTTAACCCAATATAATACCCCAAATGATACTATATGTACATACTCAACTTTTGTTGACCCATACCTTGTTTCCAATGTTTAGGTGATTTTCCCTTCCACACATGTGTAGGTTCATTAGAAGACAAGGATACACAAAGATTATATACAATATATTGAACCTTTGAATAGCTTAGAATGGATAGGTTTCCCTCTACAACAAGTTGTGCATGGTATTAGATTTACTAGATTTTTAGCTTTTTACTTTTTATACCACCTTTTCATGGTGAGGAACAATTGTACAATGATACACCTTGTAACTTTGATATATGTTTCTTTCCACTACTTATAAACCTTATGCTCTGATATGTATGCCATTTGATAAATGAATAAAATTACTCCTTTCCTTCTTAGTTGGAATTAGATGGACCTATTCTTCAATTCATTGAAGAGTGGATCCCCTATCAGGTCCCACTCTTTACAAAATGGTATCGGAGCCAAAAGCAATCGACAACTTGACAATTACAAGTTATCCTATCATGTTCCTTAAAATAAATACTTAGGTGACCCTTTACATGCATTTTGATGTAACTAATCCTGAGCAGTGGAATGCCAATAGGATTTCATCCTTATCTAGTTTTGTGAATTCCACTCCCTAAATCACTATGTGGTTGAGACTCAAATTTAGAAACCATAATTATCCATGCATCCCTTATAGAGTAGAAAATTTCCCTACAAAAAGGAGTTACTCTCTTGGTCTTTAGATTATTTTCCCTCACCTTATGGGAAGATATTTCATGACTTTAGTGTAGGTTGAGTTGAGCACTCATATATATAATTAACCCTAAATTCTTTCAAGACCCTCTCCTTGTTATTTTTCTAGCATTCACAGAATACTCCCCCTCCCCCAAAGGAATGAGCATGCATGAATGATAATAGAACTCCGACATAAGTTATAGAATGGTGATGATCCCCCTAATTGTAAGTGATAACCAAACAAGTTTTGTTATGGGAAGGGATGTCTTACCTTCAACAATCTCATCATTGCTCTTCCCAAATCCACATATTTAAGTGTTGGATACCATTCTCATTGAGTTTATGCCTCATACATGTGAATTGGTAGATGGAAGCTAAACGTTTTAGTAGATATCCTTAAGCTTTCTTCCCTCTCACCTCCAATAATGTACTTGGTTGATTCTAGTGATTGAGATGAGTAGGTTGTTTGTAAAGGTTATCTAATCTTGTGAAGAAATTATGGATGTAATGCAATTAATGATGAAAAATCCGTAATTCTCTTTCTATTATGTTGCAAAATGTTATGACTTCCTTAGGTCTCAGATGAGGTAGTATAAACTATGATTAAGAGTGATATGGGGAATGGTGGATATTGTGCCATATTAGGGTTTAATAGAAGTTGATTGTGCATAATAAGAAACCCTTCTATCTCCTATTATTATGTATTAGAGATGTAGTCATTTCCATTTTAGGTGTTTTAAGTTAGACCCTTTTGTGGAATGAAGTGATAGTGTATGTGTTGTGTTGTGGAAGTGGCTTCGTTCTCATATTGATTTTGGTGCCAAATTTGCATCTTCATTGCAAATATATTATTGCTAAATATACTTTCATTATTAAGTTATATGTAAAAAAGTCTTCAGATTTTATTGATGGTTTTTAGAACCAAGTCAACACCACATGGAATCTGAGTGGTAGAGAAATCCTTTAGTGAATCAACCCCTAACTAGTAAGATCAAACATGTGACCCTTGGCCTAGTGTGAAGTAGTGAGTACTAAGAATAAGTTCTTGATATATAGAACCTAGAACCACCCTTTCTGCCCCTCTAGATTATTAGATAAGTTATAGACTAATCCTTATATGGGGCAAGCTCTTGTACACTCTATTCATCAAGTATGTAGCTTAACATAGCGGATACCATACAATCATTCTGATTTTTACGGGCCCTTCATTAATCTAGTTGAATATGTCAATTTAAGTGGTTATCATTTGAGTGATGTGAAATGGGAACTTAGTGATGGAAAATTTGAATCAATCATTCTTAGATGATGGAGAATAATGAGACCTAAAAAAATATAGTGACCACATACATAAAAATAAATGAAAATAAAGTGATGTTGATCATGCCAAGTGAATATTCAAATCACCATAACAGTTTAAGTAACCATATAAATACAATACTATTAAGGTAGTCCTAGATACTAGTGAAACATCCCTAGATGGACTCCCATTATGAGAAGACTTAATGATGACGTGGTGTATGCCATGTATAGTCCCACCTCAAGAATTGACTATAAGAGTAATATGGGTTGGTATAGTAGGATTTGTGGTTGTTATTAAATTACTTAGAAGTGTGACTTAGTATATATGGCTAGTGATGAATGGATTTCGGGGACATAATACTCTTTAAGGGGTGGAGTGTTGTAACATACACAAACCTAGGTACGTAGGATAAACCTTCCTTCTTCTAGGCCCCTATTTGATTTTTTTATATCTAGTACCTATTGACCTAGTTCAAAATACATTGGGAATAGTTGTAGTCAAATAGTATCATGCATTCATAAATACACACTAGAATGACATTTGAAAGGTTAAATAAACAACACACGTGCAACAATAAGATTTGAGGGAATAATGAGCTTGGGTCCAAATTGATATCCTAAAATATTCCTAGGGGTATAAGATGAAAGAAATTAAACCAATATGTAATATAGTGTTACAATTAATTAATCAAGTAATGAAATTTACCATTATACATCTTCTAAAGGTAAAATTGATGGAAATTTTGCTTTTATCACATTCTAGATTGCATGCATAAAAAATTTAATATCAATAGGACATTGTTTACACTTCCTTCTAAATAATTTAGTTATATACTTTAATTTGATAATAATGTGACAAAAAATAGGTAGAACTAAGTTCAATTTCATTTAATCTTTTATCCATGTTATGTCCCCTTTATCCTACCATGGTCGCACATGTGGGTCATCCCTGGACACGCTTCTTGCGATGAGACCATAGTGGCAGACTATTGGTCAGTCAACACCCAACGAGTGATTCTTCCTCTCTTTCCTCCTCTTCCTCAGGATACTCCCTCTCTTCCCAGTTCATATTTCCACCATAACCTCCTAGACAGCCACCCATTCTCCAGCTGATTGACATAATTTGGTGTTTTCGCACTAGTGCCTAGATAGCCACCCATTCTCCACCATCACCTCCTAGATAGCCACCCATTCTCTAGCTAGGCACTAGTGCGAAAACACCAAATTATGTCAATCACCCTTCACCACTATCATCTCGAGAAACCTCAAATAGAATTGAACCATTCAACCTGTGATACCAGCCATTTGTCTCTTATCTTACATCAATAGGCATGACATCATGGCCATCACCACCAGTAGGATGAGGATCATCCATCGCCTGATACTTTTTTCCACCTTCACAATGGGTTCATCACCTTCTGGCACCCTCCTACAACCAAGCATGTCTTTCAGCTACAGATCCCTTTTGAATGATCCATAGGTCTAAAACCCCCTTGAATGTTATCCCATTTATCCTCCTCTTGTACCTCCAAACTTTAGATCTTCATAAAACACACACTATTACACCACCCTTGTTCTTGGTTGTCTCACTTCCTTTCATTCCTTCCTAATGGCTTTGCATCACTTTGGAGTGAAAACTCTAGATCTTCAGGATACTAGCTTTACGAATGGAGTCTAGTTGACACGAGCATTGCCTAATGTGATATCATGGACATTGTCTACTTTTTCATCACCATGCCACCTCACATCCATATCATAGCCATGGATACCTTCCTTTCTTATTTTCTCTTCTTTCTTTAACCCTAGACCTCCCCTTTTCATGCTAAATTTGGTGCCCTCCATCTCTCCGACAATAAAACTACCACCAACGTGTAGGGAATCGCTGCTAGTCACCTGTAGCCATTAGCAGACCACCAATGTTGTTGCTTCCTCTACATATAGGTCCACAGATCACAGCCACCCCCTCCAGTCATCACTGGTAGACTTGCACCCAAGAAGCAGTCTTGCAACCTCACTTCCACCATGCTTTACCAACATCATCTTCTTCCCTTGCATAAACTAATGTCAATCACCAATCCCTTAAACTGTCTTGACCACCTTCCACCTATACTTATAACTGGGCTTGGAGATCATACATCAATCTGCAAGAATAAAACCTCTTCTGCTCCTATCTTGGGACCTTGACGACAATGGCTCGATATAGACTATGTTTCCTTCCACTTTTGCCCAATCATAGAGCGGATGACAAAAAGTTTGGATTGCTATCACGTTGAACCATCCAAACACATGAGCACTATGAAAACACTTGACCTTTAAGTATGCATGTCATGGTCCATAGTTCTAGTTTTTAGGAACAAATAATAGAGATATGATAAGCATGGGTAGATGATAACTGAGTTATTTATATACAAAAGTCTAGTAATACCATAGCATGAGCTATCTAATCAATTTACCTACCAAACTTAGGGTATGCACATGTTAAACATTTAGTTTCACGAAACCAATTGTAATGATGCATTATCTTTGAGTCTAGATATTAAAATAGAAGATATTGTATAAAACATGGGAACATTGATAATCAGAACCATTTAATAAATCAGTCTATTCTTAATGGTATACATTACTAAACCCAGAGATTTGGAATAAATTAGTGAGTATATCTTGATATTATGTTATCCTTTTCACAAGTTTAAAAGCCTAGATACTTGTATATGTATTATATATTAACTTAAAAAACATATTGAACTAGGGAACTCTCCTATTTAGATTGATCAAATTCTAATAAATTGGAAGTGATGAAATATGCATAAGAGTGTATTGTTATGAACATAAGTATGGATAACATATTGGTTAGGGATGTAAGAAAATCTAATTTGGAGTCATCCATGGGTGTAGGAACCCTAGAACATCTTCCTTCTCTCCTATCCATCCAATGTGTGGTCCAAGTACCTAAAAAACATTCAAATAGTGTCCATATGTGCATTTGATAAAAAACTATTTATTAGGAGACATAACATGCAATTGAATATGTCTAGATGTGATTGCAATGCAAGAAAACACAAGATGAAGTCCTAAAATAGGTTGCATCGACACCCCAAACCTAAAACATACTTGTCCTCAAGTATGCTCCAACTTACTTTCTCTTGGAAATCATTCAAGAAAAAATGGGAGAATGCAACTATTATGATGCTATATTTCTAGAATGAGTTCACAAGTAGAATTATGCATGCAATCCAAAACTATCTATTCATTTATATTTTTGAAGTGTGAATCAAGAGCAAAGCACAAAATCTTTAAATATGAGATACAAACCACACATGTAAGTGATGTATTTTTTATAAAGCTCTGGGTAAACTACATCATGCATGGCATACATTAAAATGGTTAAAGTAGCTGTTTCACTTGCTAGAACTATATCATACACTTCATCCCACCAATCATGACCCACTTAGCTTGTATAGGGGTGTGAGGGTGAGAGTTGATTACCCTAGCCCTACTAGGCATAGAAAAGAGAAGGAAGGGTTATGGAAGGGAGTGGCGGTACCATTACATAGAAGCACTCATCTTTTTTGTCTGGAGAGGTTATTACATAGAGCTATCCCTTTTTTTCTTTTTATTCACCATGTATGTAAGAAGAGAGCATATGTTGACAAGAGTGAAGCGGTGTGGTATAGATATGGCCACCTCAAACCTTTGGAGGGTGGCCAAGACTAATATGTGCACTTTTGGCATCCTTTCATGAGGCAAAGAGATAAGAAGATGATAGAAGAAATGTCAGGTCAAAGAGGGGTCATGGGTGGTGAGGATACATGTTTATTTCATCCAAGAAATATAGTCCATGCAACATTCATCAAACAAACAAACCATGCACAAAATGGCAATATAGTATATTACACTTTTTTCAAATGAACTGAATAATCCCAAGTTCTCAAGGTTTGCAAGGTTCACACTTTTATCAAAGAGTAACTACTTGTGAGAGGATTGGAGCACAAGAAAAATTCCATCATAGGACTCATTTAGCCAAAAGATCATTAATTGATTGCAGTATCTCAATAGTAATCATTCACATCACATTAGATAGAGATTTAGTTGAAATATTAAATTCAAGGTTGGGAAAATTGACCAAAATGGTTCCAGTTTGCATTCAACCACATGTAGACCTACATTTAGTGAATAAAAAGCATAAAGAAATCAAATCCTAGCTAAAACACATAAAAATAGAAAAATCTACATGAAATGAAACATATGAGATGGAATGCATGTAAAGAAAAAATTTGAAAAATTACACAAAAAGTACATGAATTTAACCAACATGATATGCATGTATGTAAGAAAGCGTACAAAGTATGAATAGATATGTATAATTGTTAGTTCAACTATTTGATCATCGTGAGAAAAAAATAGAACAAGGAACATAGAGGAAAAATGAGGTAAAACAACGAATTACCGCCCTATCAGCCCAAATTTTCAAACCATGTTGTCCTCAATATGAAAAACAAGTTTCAAATGATAGGGTAGAGGCCATGCAGTCATGGTAGACAATCACCAAGAGGAGAGGGAGATCTCAAGGTGTCCAGTGAGCAAGGCATAGCTGCCACATAGGTTCTACACAAAATGGCCATTTTTTCTTGCCAACAACATGGTCATGTTGTGTAGAATGTTCATGTTGTTGGTCTTTCTGTAACTTTTATAATGATTCACAATTTTCTTTTCAAACACTATATTTTGTTTGATTGGGTCCTCTATGCATCATCTTTCCACCTTTTCATAAAAAGTAAAACCATCAACTATAGCATGTGTGTGATTATTGGAAAAACAAAAGTATAACAAACAAAAGGGGTTTTGAGAACAAAAATCTCAAACTGACGTGGGTTGCCTCCCACTAGTGCTAAAGTTTATTGCCTCTAGTCAGGCTTTATGCTCCTTCATTTGTCATTCATTCACAATGAAGGTGCTCCCATCATCATCATCATCATCATTGGACATTCTCTCAAACTTATTCACTTCATGATATTTATCCCCTCAAGGATCATCATCATAGATCTCACACCAATGCTCCTCATCAACAAAACCTTTCATCTCATTCAACATGATCCCCTTGAGTAGCTTACCTATTATCTTTTTTTCATGAAGATGTACACACCCTTATGGAACTTCACATAATTTGGGATTTTCTTGATGATTTAAAGCAATGGATTGGTCATCATAATCCATCTTAAGACCTTCAAATATTCATGCTAATACCATTTCCTTCCCTTGAGGAAATTTTAAGGAATCCAAGAGATTGGATTCAACATAGTGAAAACTTAAGAACCTTGAAAATTCACATCGGGGTGTCTTGGATCATGGGTTGGGGAACTTGGTGGTCTTATCTTGAATGATGGTGAGACACATGATATTATCATTTCAATGACTAGTGGGACACTTGGTATTATATCCTCAAACAATTGTGAGATAGCTGGTATAATCATCTCCAATAAAGGTGGGATAGTATGTGTTGTGTTCTCCAACAAAGTTGGGACAGAAAGAACTCTAGTGCACTTTGAAATCTCAGACAATAGGATAACATGGTTTTTGGTTCTCTTGTCACCCTTAAAAGAACTATCTGGTGGTGATTTTCATCATGAACTTAGGTTGTTATCCCCTTTCCCTTCATGGATTCCTAAATTACCTTGTTACCTTATATGATAGACACCGTGTTCACTTGCTCATGGGGAGGTGAGGTAGCTTGTGATGATGTTGGTGGTGGTCTTTGGTATTGTGGGTTTGGGTTTTGGAGGATGTAGTGTTGTTGTTGTGGAGATTGTTATGGAGTTGGTTGGTATTTAGGTGGTGGTTGTTGGGTGTATTGTATGTTGAGTGGAGATTGTGGTGGTGGAGGAGCATATGGGTTAGGAGGTCCTTAATATTGTTGCAAGGTTACTTGCCCATAAGGCGGGACATAAATGCCTTGATGAGAACCCATGGAACCACTATCATTGTTTGGGTTGTCCATGGTTTAGGAAGGGAGTCTTCCCTCCTAATGATGGGAAGTGAATGGGAAATCAGATCCAACCTTTGCTCAAGGTATCTAATTGTTCGTCAATGAAAGGACACATCCTTCTTCACTTCATATAGATTCCCTAGTATTCCAAGAACTTCCTCTTCAAAACTTGAATTGTTTCTTGGTCCTTGGTCCTTGGTGTTTCCTAGGTTGCCCTTGTCCTTCTTCTCCTTTTTTCCATGAGAAGTTAGGATGATTTCTCCATTCTAGAGTCTAACCATTTGACATAGGGTCTTTTTTATTCTGGTTTCCAAAAGATTGCAGAGCTTGAACTTCTTCACAAAGAGCCTCCACAGAGTTGGTAAAGTGTCTAGTAGAACCTCCCACATGAGTCTTCCTTAGATTAATCATATCCTCTAATATCTTCATTACTTGTAGATTTGCATCATCCTTTTCTTGGGGAGGGGGATTTCCAATTACTATCACAGTAGAGACCCACACTAGAGGCTCGATGTCGAGAGTTTTCAGCCAAGATCTCGAAGAGGGGCCACAGTTCTTTCGGAGGCTTGTCCATGAAAGTTTTGCAACAAGATGAGTCAACAATCATTTGACCCATTTTAAAAAGACGTGTGTAAAATGATTGGATCAACTACAATATGGGCACTTGGTGATGTGGGAACTCTCGCATAAGATTTTGAAATCTCTCCCAAGTTGCATGAAATTTCTCATTCTCCTTTTGTCTAAATCGGGTGATGTGTCTTCACATTTGATTCAGCTTAGCAATTGTGTAGAACTTCTTCAAAAATCTCATTTTTCAAACTCTCCCAAGTGACATGCTCTGTCTTGGAGAAATACCAATCTCTTGCTTTCTCCATAAGGAAAAAGGGAACCAAAGTATGCCGAATCAAGTCATTTTGGTAGTGGGAGTGAGGAAAGTGGAGCATGACTCCAAAAAGGCATCAATGTTGTGGTTAGGGTTTTCTTTCTCAATCTTGTAGAAAGTGGGGATGAGTCCATGAAGGGCCGGTGGAATTGAGAATTGTTGACCCATAATTTTGTCAACCATTGTGGCAATTGGTGACCCAAATAAAACAAGACTACAAAAGAGATGAACAATTAGACTAAAGTAAGAAAAGCCATAGCTAACACTAAGATTAGACTAGCAATTTAGGGAACTAGAGGAATTGATGACCTAGAGTAGCACTAACTAACTAATATTAGCACAAGCACGCAAAAAGGTTCATTAACTACTCTAGTAAGACCTATCTATCAAGAGCAAAGCAATTAAGTAACAAGAAATTAAAGAAACTAACTAAGCAAGAATCAAGTAGAAAGGAAGACATTTGGGATTTTAGCAATTGTTGGAGGTGTGGGTTGTTTGGGAGAATGTTACTAGAACTAAGGTTGGGGGGTCACAAGCGGAAAATTATATTCATTCATTCTAGATTGTTAAACCAAACAACAACATAAATGCTATAGAATTACCCTAAGCTACTAGTTGGCCATGGGTGGTAAATGGTCTGTGAAGAGGAACTACACCCTTGCACACCTATCTAACCATACTAGGATCAACTGGCTAGGTCTCAGGTGAAATTCTAAAAGGATGTAGAAAGTCTAGGTTTCTAGAGTAGGTGTTATTAGAGAAATTGGGAGGCAAGGCTAGGAGTAGAGAGTGGAGATGAGGGTGTTTCACCTCACATCACTCACCATCTAGCCTTTAGAAAAATCCTTGGCAATTTTACTAAGTATTCTTACACTAAATACTTAGATCTTCCACCTAGAAGTATGAGAGAGGATATGTATGTGGTAAGATAGGGTTATAGCTAGGGATTTACTTGTTGGACCTAGGTGCAGGCCCTAAGATGGCCCCATACAAGCCATTCTCTCCTATAGTCTAAGAGGTTTTCAGCACAAATCAATAAGCAATTCATGTTTTTAGGCATAAACCACAAGAAGAAATATGGGAAATAAAATAAAACTATATGATAAATACCATAAAATGAAATTTTAGAGTTTACAAGTTATTTTCCCTCAACATGATATCAATGTCACATTTTAGCTCCATAAGCCCACATAAGGGGCTTAGCTACTCATAACAATATAAAAGAAGAAACTTGGTGAAGAATTCTCCTTCTTCACCTCCTAGCAGAATGATCACGTCCTTCTCCCTCCAAGGTGGATGGGTAGCATGGAATGACGATGGAAGATGGTTAAAATCCTAGAAACTAGGGTTTTGAGGTAGAGGAAGGTGAAATAAGGTGGAGGTAGGTGGGAGTAGGTACGAGCTCCTTGAATGCCCAAGTAGGGTAGAAATAAATTGTAGGAGTGACTAGGGATGGCTAACCTTAATCTATAGCCACCATCCAAGTTTATATAGGTGGTGGGGAATCACTAAGTCAAGTGGGGGTAAAAGCAGAAATGCGATGCAAAAATTGTAAGGGTTTTGGGGGCAACACAATTGTGTTGGGCATCACAGTCATGGTGGGTAGAGTGTAGCATGGTTGTGTTGAGAGGGAATGGTCATTCTGGTGGAGGTTGATGTGCATCGTTGTATACGCCGCAATCATTAGGACAAGTCCTAGAGTTTAACCTTCTAAATAGGTCGTCAACTTGATGTAAACACCAAATCAACTAAGTATAGAGAGGTATGGATTCCTAGAGATGGAAAAAAGAGTATGTTTGGGTTTGAAGTGTGATTATGAGAACAAGAATTAAAAGTCCATATTGAGAAGGTTTGATTAAACTAAGTATGAAAATAAATGTGCTAAAATAAAGATTAACTAATCAAGAAATTAAGATTTGTGAGTTCGGAGGATCACCACCAAAAACCATGTTTCTATTCAACTAATCAAATTCTAAACTCCAAGGATCAAATCATAACCTTTTAGTTGCTTGTCCTTATGGACAAACTCACAAGGGTCAAACTTCTTGTAAATATTTTAGTCTCAAAGTTTACAGATCATTGTCGAACCGTCCAACATGCTACTATCCATGATCATATCAAGAAACATGTGAATTCCAACTGACGTTCATAATCAATGCTCAAGTGGTAGCATCACCAAGGATAAAAATAAGATTAGAGAAACAAAAAGATGATAATTGCAATTAAGGGACTATTGTTTTGTTCTTAGGGAGATCCACGATCATATCACTCCATAAGAATATATCATATCATTCCATAACCACGCATAAATAGAGTGAAAACATTTTTTCAATGGAGTAAGAGAACCATTTATATTAAAAATAATCAGGACAATGGGCTACTCCCCATGCCCCAAAAGAATTTACTCAGACATATTGAAACTACCAAGAATTAAAAACTAAAATGAGATCGTTAATGATATAAGATGTGAACTACATACCAAAAACCAGATTTACATACTAAGACTCGACACCTTTCTCCTATGGAGTCACCCTCCTTTTATAGGGAGAAATTAGGGGAAAAATTCTTATAGGAATGGTTGGTAGCAGAGGCTAGATTGCTTCATATTTGGTGTTTTTTGGTCAAAAATATTTACCCACTTGCTTCATCCCGAAGTGACATTCAAACTTTGATCGCATGGATGATTTTCGATATTTGACTAAGTTTTTATTTGAATTTTTTCCACCACTTAAAAGTATATGGAATTGGCCAACTTTCGTAGTCCAATGAGAGAACTTTTACAATATTAATTACTTGCCCAAAAATGTTGGGATTTATTGATTTGTCAGCTTTAATATTTGACCATGTGACTCTCTTCAATACAAATTTTTGTAATAATGATTTCGAGCGAATTTCTCTCCCATCAAAGGCTCAAAAATTGGCAAAATAATAAGATTTTCAATTATACTGTAAAATTCCCTTCCAACAAGTATTTGTACACCATGGAGTTTAAACACAAAAGTTATGACACTTTTGGTGTCAGATTTATATGAATTTTAGGACTGATGGGAATTGTGCAATTATGTTTGAAGAGTATTCAATAACTAGAGTGATTAGGCCATTTTCCTACAAAAATCCAAGAAGATATAATTAAAACTCCAATTAAAGAGAGAAAAATATAAAATTGAAGAATTAATTTTAAAACTAAGAAAATAATTAACAAAATAATTCTAAAGAGATATCTAAAAGATGTAAATAAATAAATAAATACACATTTATCAAAGGTGAAATTTTCAATGGAAAAAATGGGAAAGTTGAGGATGGTAGCATGGTCATGGTGGACAACACAACCGTGTTGGAGGCTAGGTGACATGACCATACCTGGTAGCATGACTGTATTGGGTGATATGTGTCATGGTTGTGCTAGGTTGCATGGCCATGGTGGCAACTTAGCTTGGGGTGATTTTGTTCAATACATTCATTCTGATCTTTTGCAACACGGTTGGTTGCCATGTCTGTTTTGGGAGCTCCTTGGCACGACCGTGATGTTGTTGTAGCAGCTCCAAGATTGGTATTCTACTATAATTTTTCCATTTATAGTATGGTTGCTCTGTGTCACCACGGCCGTGTTGGGGTCTTTACATGCCTTTTGAGCTTCAAATTTTAAGATCCATGGACACTTTTGCTTCACATTGACCATTAGCCACTAGGGGTGGGTTGGCAGAGCTCTAGGACCTTCTTTAGACTCCTCCATGGATGGAGGAACCCTAGAATATCTTCCTTCTCTCCCATCCATCCAAGGTATGGTCTGAGTACCTGAAAAATATGCAATGAGTGTTCATAAGTGCATTTGATAAAAAACAAATTATTAAGGGAAATAACATGAAATCTAATATGTCTAGATGTGATTGAAATGCAAGAAAATACAAGATGAAGCCCTAAAATAGGACTGCAACATGGTGTTTATTAATCATTTCAAGATTCCATGCATACTCTTTTGATATCATGTCGTCATATCTTGATCCCCTCTCATGTTTTTCCTTTCTGTTTGAACTTTGTCTCCCCATAGGTCAAGTATCTGTTGACTCTTGTCATCGCCTATTTTTTATTTTTGTTGAAATGCTACATTGATAGTATTACTCTCCATATAGTTGTGATTATATTGGTTTTGTATCCCTAATTAGTAAGGTTGAGACTTGATTGGCTCATATTTCATCACATGCATCCTTGTCCTTATGGGGAACAAATGGAAATGATCTGGTTATTACTTGTAACATGAAGCAAGTTCTTGGAACCTTTAAGTAACTCAAAAAAAACTTTTGTATAGTAGTTGATATAGCTATTCTCGCCGATCAAGTTTATCCACGCGGTAGTTATTGAGTAATTCTTAGTAATAGAAATTCGTGATTCTAGCATGGATAACACTTTTGGTCTAGATGTTTTCTTAGTAAATCCTTTGGTATTACCACTTGCTATCAAATTCTTGAACATCACATTAATAGGGGTGAATTTTGGCACATCATTTTGTGTTTTAGATTTACTAGTAGTAGTTTGAATATGAAAGTGTATCTAGTAATCAGTTACACTATACCCCTCCTGGAAAAATATCTCTTTCTTATAAATAAATTTATTAGATGATAGCCTTTGAAATTAACCGAGAAAACATGTTTTAATTTGTTATCATACAAACGAGTTGAAATCATCTTGTACTGGATATTAATTGCTCTTGAACTCAATTCCTTGTGTTGGTGTCCTACCACACACACCATCTTAGTGTAGGACCTACATAGCAACATAGACAATGACTAGGTATGCATCACATTTATGCCACCTAATCAAACTCTTTGAACTGAACTTTTTAATTGCAAAGTTCCTCCTCCCTTGTGATCCACTGCATGTGATACACCATAAACGAGTGCAAGTGTCGGGCTAGGAACTTAGAGCATAACTCATAGCTTAACTAAATTTCAAACTAACCTTAACCCATCCACTTCGTTTTTCCTGACCCAACTGCTTGAATATCAAATTCTGGACCCCCTATATTCACCTCTTCATAGGCCCCCTCTCCTCTTAGCACACATATTACTCCTTTGGATATGCTAGAGAACATGAGGTCTCACCATTGCGTATTTCTTTTCTAGTTATTTGGCCACACCTGCAGGTCTTCGATGTGACCCAATTTGCTTGAATATTTATCTTTTAGCAATTCACGTAAAATTAGCAGGTGAAGAGTAGCTGTAATGGTAGCGGACGGGAACTGATTTGTTTTCAACATCTTTTTCACAAAACATCACTTTTTTGTTGATTGGGAACTGCAATATTTGTCACACCTCAAGTTTTCTGGCTAAATTTGACACGGTCCTTGGACAAATGATACATGATGCCCCTACTAGATCGTAATAGAGTGGACAAACCGGAATTTCCCATTCAAGTACCATCATTATCTTTGGCTTTTTAGAATTTCATAGCAATTTTCCAGTAAAAAAGTCTCACATGATTATTGTCCTCTAATATATACCGGTTATTAAGAATTGGGTTGCCTCCATCCTCATAGAAAGGTGTCTTTGATCTAGGAATGTACCAGTACTTGGTGTTCTTCGTCCTAAGTCTCATCTTTTATATTCACATATTATACATGCCTCTTTATATCTGGGTCAAAATTCTAGATCTAGGTCAATCGTTCTAACAGAACTGACACCATAGACTTTCCACAGCAAAATTGGTCTATTATACCAGTACTAAAGTCTGAGGCCAAGCCCTAACGGGCCAGTGAATAGAGTAGAGCGACGTCGAGTTGGGAGCTAGCGGAAGCAGGGAGACATTATTAGCATCCAGTTGAGCTGATCCCTGCATGTCCAGTTTTGGCGTTAGACGACTCCCCACCCTCGTTCATCGGGAAAGGTTTCTGTGGTTTTGGAACATATGTGTCTTCCATCTTCCATGCTAGCTAGCCTCTACATGGCGCCAGGCACGCCACGCCATGCCGTGTACTGCTGCACTATGCAAAAGCTTGCAACGAATGCAGAGAAGTAGCAGAGGGAGAGCAGGGAAGCCTAAACTAGCAGTGCAACGGTACGTATGCTGCGCCGGACTTGCTGTTCTCTCTGTTTGTGGAACTATCCCCATGTACATACCGTTCAGTCAACTAGCCAGCTGTTGCATCCTGCTCACTGCGGCCTGGGTCGTTTAGGTTGGAACTTGGAAGTGGAACTGGATCCTGTGCCACTTGCCAGTTGCCTTTGTAGCTTCCAAGATAAAGATCAACGAAACTGGGACTCTAGGATTGCTGAGTGAAGATCAGTAAACAGATGAACTGCAATGCACGGCGCACTGGGACCAAGTTTTGTTCCAAACATTTGGTACTTGACTTGTGGGTCCCATGATAAAGTATAAGGTCATGATGTACCGGGCACATCGCCTTAGGTACAGAGGATGTGAACCCTAAGCCCCTGTTTGGTTCGGGACCCAATCCGGATTCCCGGCCTTCGTTTTGTGCCAGATCAGCATAATCTCGTCCGGGTTAGCTTCTATCGGTGTTTGGTTCATTGTCCCGAAACGGCCCCTTTTGAAGTTCCGTTATCCCTAAATCCGGACCAACTCGGTCCCGGTCTGAGTGGGATAGAGAATTGTAATCCGGATTAGGTATTGTTAGCTTGTTTCTCCGCCCGACACCCCCGAATCCCCCGACATTACTCCGTCTCGCACATCTCGCACAGCAGCTGCTCCCGAGGAAGATGAAAGTCAACGCCTGTTCTCGAGAAACCTACCACGCCGTCTGCTGGCAGTGAAGATGAAGTGGTCTACCCTCTGTCCCGGCGACAGAACATGTTCTACAAGGTGGAACATGAGGCAAAACTCTATCGTTTATGGTCTACCCTCTTCTTTACGGCCTGGTTGTGTGAGCAGCAACTGCCTCATAGGCGGAACATGTGGTAAAAGGAGGAGAATCGAAAGGCGAACAACTGCTAGCAGGTAAAGGCGTGTTGTCATCGGTCTAGTCGTGTTTGCTGCCATCAATTTGACCATTGTTTGCCAGGTTTTCAAGGAAGAGGCAGGAAGGGGCAGAGGCGATAGAGAAACTTTGTCGCCTGGGGTCTTCGTTGTGATATAAAATAGCGGTTTCCTTAGTCGAACTGCTCATACTTCAGCTGCACATCATTCTCTAGGTAATCGCAGACACATATGGTTCAGATTCCTCCTTTTTCGACTTCTCCTCATTGCTTAGGTGGGTCATCTTCTCCAATAGGGTTTGTTTATTTTTCAATAGTTCTCTCCTGATGTTGGAATCATACTAACGGTTATTCGTTGTTTTCTTTGTGTTGCTCGATTGATCTGGATGTTGTGGAGAATGTGGATACTTTTCTTCTATCCCAGGTATTCCATCCCCCCATTCTTTATTGTCTTCTTTCTTCTCCTCGATCAAGGGCGGAATGTCTCCTAATGTAAATTGAAACTCTATAATATAAATATGAGTGATGATTTTGATATATGTTTTGATTTTAGATGTATAAAAACCCAAACATAGTCGAGCACTTGCTGCTACATAGATTAGGTCATGTTGATGAATTTGAATACTGGTCTATAGAATTTTAATACATGGAAAGGCTCAAAATTAAAAAGTGGTGAACGTGGATGATGATTGATCGACATCCTACAACTTTGTCATTTTTAGAATTATTTACATTCATAAAGAGAGCTTCATTTGTAATACTAATTTACATCCATAAAAAGAAACCAATATAACGTGTCTTCATTTTAAAATTTCATCAACATAGTGGTGGTAAAAATCTCATCCTATTATATCTTGGTTTGGAAATAGTCTTGTTGGAAGGTGTGGAGATACATTTGTATTTTATTATGTAAGCCATGATGTTATCGTAGTACATGACCAATGGTCCTATATAGAAAACTATTTATCAATATTTTGGGTAATCTAAGTAGTAGATATTGTAATATCAATATTATATTTGAGTGCTTGATATAGCATCTCCTCATCACCAATCATAGATATCTGAAATCATTACAACATGATCAATTCTCCTCCATTGGAACAATTTTGAGTTGCATATATGGTCATCTACTTCTCTTTGTTAGTATGTCAACTTATAACTTGGTCCATCCACTTCCTACCAGTGTTCACATATTCTTGACTTTATTTTTATGAAATTGATTCCTATCTTAAGTTCACCATTCACAGCTAACCATTTCTTCTATTCACCCACACAATGGAATATAAAACACCCCAAACTCCTCATAAATCTCCTCTCTCACCAAGGAAGCAATATCTCTCTAAATTACATAATACATGTTATAGTAATATACACATCTTATGATGATCCTTGTAGCTATCTTTTAATTTCATAAACCATAACCACTCAATAAAGGAATTTTCCTACCACAAATACTTTCTATAATGAGCGTCATCATTAGAGGCAACTGATAAAAGAGTCAACAATGTTTTGGCTAGGGTTGGTTTGAATTTGGATCTAATCCTAATATGAGCTCAATGACAAACCAAGATGTGAAAGTCATTAATGAAAGACGATGTCACAAAATCCTACTACAAGAACCCTATTTTGGTATAGGAAAGACAATCAATGGTTGTATGTTGGTTATCTGACTCATTTGAGAGAGTGTGGTACACAAGTGGTCAGGGTGTGACAAAGTGATTACATGCATTATAAGGATATACTAGTATTTATGTTTTAGTAAATAAGAATGTTTATGATTGTTAAATGACACTCAACACAAGGTCAAGGAACACACATTTACATGTTGTAGCTTAGCATGTTTGTAAAATAAGGTCTCTCACTTCGTGTGCGATGTTTTTGACATACTTGAATGTAAATTTTGTCACCATACATTTTCATGTGTTCTTCAGTATCGATATGACACTTAGATGTTGATGTATGAGTATATAATTTATTATACAATTATTCTGATATGTTCTTGATACTGTTGTATCTATATAGCATGGTTAAACATTTCTGTTAGCCATTATCTCAATGTTGTAGACTTGTATTTGTGTAGGACCCTTTCTTGTGCTAAACTCATCTTAGAAAGATATTGAAGGGAATTAGTTGCTGAATATGGTTTATTGGTCATATAGTTATTCATGTATATTTGTAATTATATAGAAAGTTAAAAATCTAACCTTTTCAGTCCCATGGCATTTCAACTGGAGGGTTAGGTAATTGGATCAAGAAATGCCAACCATTGCAAATACATGACACAATGTATGAGAAAAAAATGTCAAAGGCAAATAATTACTTCTAAGTTGTAATCTTCAATTTATGCACAAAAGATATTAAGTTGTAGATACCAATGGTTGTCATAACTCCAATTTTTAAATAATATGATTGTCCTACTTTAGGAAGTACAAAATATTGCAGTCTATGATTGACCTCTATCACAATTCAAGCACACAATGCATGTTGTTTAAAGAGATCTCTGTCTGTAAACTTCGATTAATCAAGAAAAGGCATGGTATAGTTTGGTGATAGGCATGGTATAGTTTGGTGATTGTTGGTCATTGTATCATTTTGGATTCACATTTTTAAAAAGATTTTGCTTCTCAGTCTTGTCTTCAGGGATCTGAACATAGCTTTTACCACTTTTAGATCATCATTTTGTTGCATCTGAACATGAGTTAGAATGCTTATGGTAGTCAATAAATGTGGTAGGATTTGTAGTCTTTGTACAATGCATTTTGTTCTACATAACATTTTCCATATGTTTAAATGTATTTGTTATTTTATGGAATTCAATATGTTTAGCTCGATTTAGGAAAGGGTACAAATTAGTTTATAGTAATGGTTTGTCTCTCTTTTATTTGATCTCCCATTGTTGGGATCCCACAACCAAGTTGTTGCATTTTATTCTTCAGTAGATACAAATATTATTGAATCTGAAAATCCTACTCTTGCAATTTAATAATTCTTCAGAATGAAAACCAACTTTGGCATGAAAAGTCTAGAATAAATTGAACTGAAATGAAACCTAGGCAAATTGAACATGATTTTCTAGAGGAAATTTATGCTATTTGGTGTGTGACTTTTCTGTTATATGAAAATATTCTATAGTCTGAATTCCAACTACTACATATATTCTAATGTTCAGTATGAAATCCAACTTGAACTGGCTTTTACATACAAAATATATGCTTCTATGATATATTGTTCAGTCTGAAATCCAACTTTTGCACATAAAATACTCCTCAGTCTGACTACTTTATGTCAGCAATCCAAAATTTGGGCCCATCATCTACATTTGTATCATCTGACTTTTGACTATTCACGTAGTTGTACCCAACTTCCTCTATATTTAACATGATTGAATGGATTTGAAATTATGCTACATTGATGTCGTGTTCTATTGCAGCAAATGTGCTACTATGATACACACCTAAGCTTGCATTAACACCTAGGTTGAACAACCTTTTAATCTAAACACCCTATTGTCATGTTGTATTGCATCACCTGTGATAGTATGTCTTTTGTAGATCCCAAGTTTTGTATTGTATGGTCAAGGGAGTCTGATGAGGCTCTTATTTCAGCATTGAGGAGGCAGTATGACATAGGTAGGAGTATAGATGGGCATTTTACTAGGGAGGCTTGGAGGGAGACACTATGTGATTGGCAGAATAGGATGGTGAACCCAAAGTGTATGTTGGACCAATTGAAAACTCAGTGGAAGAACCTGAAAAAGGAATTTGCAAAGTTGAAGATTGTGACCAATAAGAGCGGTGTTGGATGGGATGGGATGAGACCAGGAACAAGTCCATACTGCTAGACACCCCAGAGTGGAAGGAGACACTTTTGGTATGTAGAATAACACACTGACATAACATTCATGTTTTGTAATTAAATTTATCCTCCTAATTGAAACTATTTGACAATAGGGAAACAAGGAACTAGTAAGAATGATTAACCGATCCTTCTACAATTACCATGCCATCGAGTTAATGGGGGAAGGAACATTGCTAGAGGCCATCACCCAATTTCTTCATAAGGCAAACAACTGCCATCGAATGTCGCCTCTGAGGATGATGTTGTTGTCGACTTGGATGCTTCTGATACTCCTGTCAATATAGACGGAACCGGTGTTGTAGCAGACACAACATTTTTTGGCACTCAAAGTGAGGGAGACAATGCCAAAACAGATAACCAAGGTGCTAGTACAAGGACTCCTACCCATAGGCGTAGGAAGTGGTCATCAATGACACATGAGCGATGTTCTCTATCCAGCGATGTGGTATCTGAATTAAAAGGTGTATGTAAAGGTGCACGAGTTAGGGACCGTGTATCCACCCAAGCCACTGAAAAGGAAGAGTTTGCAATGATTTTGTAACATTTCCATGAGATTTTCCCAGATACTCCTACCTATGTTTTTACTACTCTTGTTAATACCATGAAGGAGTCAAACCAACCGTAGTATCTACCTCAGCCTCCGATATACCCCGCACAAAGTTATGATCTGATTGCAAGACCTTTGTGAAGGGTCTCGCATTGCTAATGCAACATTGCCACCTTCCATGACCCCTTCTTTTGGGTCGTCTCTACAAGGATTTCCTACACATTCCCCCCTTGGCCTTTTAGCAACATGTCAAGTATGCCATCTATGTGTCATACTACCAATGATGATATTGTCACAAGCAGGACTAGCAGAGGTGACACACCATAGTTAGACTCAACACCATCAGTTAGATATTTCTTGAATTATTTGATAAGTATGAGAACATTAACTACATTTGGTTATTTTTGTGCTTATTATTGTAATATTTAATTCTATATTGAACATGTTAATTTGATATTCATATATAATTTAGTTGCAGATTTGTTTATGCACACCATGAGTTGTTATCTTATTCCTTTTATAGAAATCATATCTTAGTTTTTTCCTTATAATTGTAGGCATCATGTCTGGTACTGACCACACACGTACACCAGACCTAGTTACAAAAATTTTGGATATCGTGTTTGGGCCAGCAAATTGTATTGCTAAAGAAATAGCAAACTCAATAGCAACCGCCATCCTGGCTGACGATGACATAATACATCCACTATCTAGGTCAGTTAATATTAGGAGTGGTCACCAAAAAGTTTTAGAAATCATGCATGGACATGAGCAGAGGGCATATGCCCTATACTGAATGCATCCACGTACATTTTTAGCCCTCATGGACAATCTTGAGAGTCATGGCTTATTACGTAGTAGTAGAGGTGTCTCATCGGTCGAGGTTGTATGCTACTTCCTTCATATGGTTGGTCATGGCCATACCAATCATGTTTTAGCTGAGGACTACATTCACTCTGGCGAGACCATAAGCAGAAAATTCAACAAAGTATTGGACGATGTGTGTGGCTTGTGTCACAAATATATTGGGATGCAAACCTCAACCACAACACTGCACCGTCACATCTTGGAGAGCCCAAGGTTCTACCCTTACTTCAAGGTAATAGTTTTTTCCAAAAAATGGTGATTCATGGTAACATTAGAATGTAAGTTGAACAAGTCATTGTCTTGTTTTAGGATGCTATTGGTGCAATTGATGGGACACACATCCCAGTTTTGGTTAGACATGATAAACAGAATCGATATCAATATAGAAAAGGGTTTGTATCTCTGAATGTCATAGATGCAGTAGACTTCTCAATGGAGTTTACATACATCCTCACATGAGAGGGGGTTCTACAACAGACCAGAGGATCCTACAATCTGAATGGACCATAGGTGGTTTCAAAGTACCTACTGATAAGTATCACCTAGTTGATGCAGGCTATGCCAACACCCACCAATTCCTAGCACCTTATCGCAACACAACTTACCGTATAGTTGAGTATCAGGGAAACAGACACACGTACAACAACAAGAGGGAGATTTTCAACCACCTATATGTAAAATTATGCAATATTGTTGAAAGATCTTTCAATGTGTTGAAGATGAGGTTTTCTTACCTAAAAGAAGGTGGGACATATTTTGTGCATTCATGATGTCACCTAATATTGGTGTGTTGCATTCCACACAATTTCATACGACGTTAAAATGATGGTGATGTTATGATGGATGATTTTGTAGAAGGTAGTTTGCCAACTGACCTCCCAGGAACTGGGGTCGAATTGAGTTCCCTCCAACAAACAACTCAAATCGATGCTCGAGAGGGTGATGTATTGCGTGAAAATATTTCTGGTTTAATTTGGTAAAATTGATTACCTTTCTTTGTATTTGTTGTATTTTTTTTAGTATTTTTGAACTCATTTACCACTTGACAAGTGCTCTAATCCTCATTAGATTTGTTTCATATAATGTTTATATGGCTCCTAATATAAATGTCACATTGTGCATCATTAGATTGTCTTAAAATGGAGAATGGAATGATGTCGTGTCCTTGTGGCCTCCAATGCACCTTATGAGTCTACATGGATGGGACAAATGCAGCAAATGGATGGTTTGAAGACATCAACCCCCACAGGTCGTATCTTACATGTGGTAGGGGTCTTGTTCCAAATAGTTGTCGTATGATGTTGGTCGCGTAGTGAGTACAACCTATTGTGGCCACCCTTACTGCTATTAGGGATGCGCTAGTAACACAACTTACTTATGCATGCAATGAATGCAAGCACTGGTCTGCACAATGCGACTTTGTCTATTCGATAAGGGAAGACATCGATAGGCTAGTAGTGGAAATTTTAACTATGAGGAAGAGGCGCCTTTATCTTCGTGAACTACTTAACCTACCAATCGATAGTGACTCTTCAACAGAGGAAGAGGGTTACAATACATCATAGTTTTAATATAATATGATCTATCCAAATAAACTTCATTTGTATGTTAGAACAGTCAACTAGCCTTATTAAAATACTCACAAAATTAGATTTGAAATTTATGTTTTAAACTCAACATTATGTTACTAATCAACAATCATGTTTTAGAGTCAATGAATCCATCTGAACTTCTGAGGTGTCATTGTGGTCTAGTTGCAGCCTTGCAGATTAACATAGAGGATGTAGGGTTATATGACTTTGACATTCTGAGTGAAAGGCCGAGTGAAATGTATTACGTATGTCCTACTAGTCAGGTGTGATAGTAAATCCATAAACAATTGGTTTCCCTTGTGTAGGTTGTACATTTGTTGTCATTAACTTGAACTTGGGAATACATTTTAGGGAAAAGACCGATGCGGATTCTTCCATTGGACAGTCGATCTCCCCCAACAACTGATTCTTTGAAGACCGAGATTATGTTCCTAACTGGTGAGTGCAAGTCAGTGTGGGGCCAGGCGATCACGAAGGACTTTTTTGAAATACATCACAACTCTGAAGATATATACACCTCCAAAAAGTACAAGTATGAGGTTCTACAAACCTTCATTGACAATATGGAGGAAACTTGTAGTCATCTTTTGGACATTACTTCACCTCCGATGACGCTATAATGTTGAATGGCAGAGTTAGATTTAGATTGTCTATTGATTTAGATTGTCTATCGTTGGATGTTATTAACATTATAAACTTTCTTAATTCATCTATTGATATAAATGTTGAATTACATTATGAGGTTGGTGATTTTTATTGTAATGTTGTTGAATATTTTATGTCTAGACCAGATAGGAGGGTGTATGTTATTTAAATCTAAATAATCATATTATATCTACATAATTGTGACATACACCCTTAAATCTGAAATATATTACATATAGAATATGTAATATTGTTGGGCAACCAACGAGCATGTTTGCTTTATGGAATCTAGTGCACGATCAGATCCTACTTGATGCCATGAGAAGTCAGTATGACATGGGGAGATGTGTCTGCATATTTTATACTCGAGAGGCTTGGATGGAGACATGGCGTGACATTCAAAACATAACAAGGATGCATTTCATATCTTTGGACCAGTTGAAAACCATTTGGAAGAACCTAAAGAAATACTTTATCAGACAAAATCATTTCTTTTTAATACATGTATTGCCTCTTCATCCCTTAGAGCAATATGTGATCCCCCCAGGAGTTGCAGAACACTTGAACAATGTTGAAAACAACAACAATGGAGTTGCAGGAGTAGGTCATGAGGGCAACGAATGAAGTTGCAAGAATACCTCTTTTTACTACTTTATGTATGCTCTATTTTTACTTTATACAATTGGACCGCTGAGTTTGGTTGTTGTTAAAGCTACATCATAAGCTTGCTACTTTATGTATGATATTTTTGTATCACAATGTTGGGTTTTTATGGCTTCAACAGATATATGCACATTAAATCTTTATATTTGAATTATTATATTATGCCTGCACCATTATAGAATGAAACCTTACCATTGCAATGTATTACATACCGAATTTGTAATTATGGTCGAGCAAGGTAAAATATTGTATGTCATATGGTGTACAGAGAATGATATGGTCCTCAAAGATTTGATGAGAAATCAATATGACCTGGGGAGATGTGTGAATGGAGTATATACTGCACAGGCTTAGAGGGAGGTGTGGTGTGACTTTTGAAACGTAACGGGGGTGCCTTACATATCGCTCAGTGAGGTGCAAATTCGATGTCAGTACCTCAAGAGAGAGTTCATTAGAGAATATCATTTTATTTTGGGAGCTTTTGTACCTGCTCAGCCATTGGTCGTGCAACACATCATTCCGCGCATTTTGTGACGACTCGGCGCATTTACCCCCTAGAGTTGTAGAATACCTAGACACGTCATTCCACGCATTTTGTGAGCTTTTGTACCTGCTCAGCCATTGGTCGTGCAACACGTCATTCCGCGCATTTTGTGACGACTCGGCGCATTTACCCCCTAGAGTTGTAGAATACCTAGACAATGTTGAAAACAAAAATGATGCACCTGCGGGATCAGGTGGTGAAGGCAACAAATGAAGTTGTAAGAAATTGTTCACCACCTTAGGGACGTTCATTATTTTTTATTTTGTATATATTTAAAAATGTACATGATCTGATGATTATGAACGCTGATTGCAAATTATTGTGACCATTAGTTTGTTACTATTAATATTTGGTCAAATGAGTACTTATTTATATTTGCTCGCCAACTTTTATTTTTGTAATGATTATGAATCATTACATGTTGAAGTTTATGTCAAATACACTACTATTTATTTCAATTTCTCTTAACTATTTTCCTAGTTTGTGTAACTTATTACCATCCTTAATTTGTTTTTATCATAATTTTCTCAGACTTGTACTTATTTATAATGTTTAGATGTCAAAGTCGTTTTCAAAGTCTCATTCAAAGTTTGAAAAAATGTTGATGTCACGTGCAAGGATAGAGAAATATGTGAACAAACAACTCATGTACAAATAGAAGTGTTGTGATCCTTCCCACTCTCATTCCCCAAATGCGATCGTAGAACAAAGCAATGATGGTGTCGCTCACCCAATTTGTCATCCGTTGTTATTGTTTGGTGGCCGAAAGATAACGTCAAAGATCAAGACAAGGCAGTGTTGTAGGAAGAGTGTCACGTGTCTTGGAACAAGTACGACGAGGCCCTAAGATGGGCCAACTCGGATGGTCCTACCTGGGATCAATAAAAACCTATCTCCGCACCAAAGAATGGGTAGCATAGTGACTGGTCTCCATCTTAGATTGCATCTGGGTTTCTAGATCTAGGTAATTGTAGGGCACACTATTCCTTTTTTTGTCTCCTTTGACGTTGGACAATGTCGCATTTGCCCAGTATTTAGACATGATATTATTTTTTTTGAAATTTAAGTTGTGATGTAAGATATGTCATCTCAATTTATGTAGAACAATTACTTTTATATTTCTGTGGAATAATTACTTTTATACGTATTTCAATTTGAATATGAATCTTATATGTTTGATTTACTTTAATATCATTAGTTGAACAAAGTTCCTTGTACCTTACATCTAATTACATTTTATTTTATCCTTTATTGTGCATGTATCAGACATCTATATTATTTTAAAGTCATTTCTCTCACCTACTTTTTTGTTATCAAATACATTGGCTCTACTTATGTCACCTATTTTGTCATCAAATACATTGGTTTGATAGTTATTAATCTATGCTACAGACGCTCTCACACACAATGAATCATTTTCAATGGGATGACGACTCAGATGCCGCACTCGGCACAGTGTTGGGTCGTCAGTACTACTTGCGGCATTTGCGTAGGCCTCATGTATGTCAAGGTTGGCATGATGCCCTTGCAGAATTTTATACATTAACAGGGAGGACTGACATAAACATGACTGCGTTTAAGGCAAGGTGGAAAGTGCTAAAAAATATAGATGCAGTTCCGCGCACATTCTGGACAAGTCCATGTACTTACCTACCGGCAATACAACAAAGTTTTGATCAAGTGGGAAGCTCTCAACCATGCACAACAACTGATCATTAGAGAGACAGACAAACAACCTAATGTTGTTCGAGCCAATAATGATGCAAAAAATGAGTACAATGAATGCATATTAGTATCTAACGTCCTTTGAACTTTTTATATTTCAAATTGTGATGACACTTATGTGCAATTCATGTTGTATTATGTAACAGATGATTGTGTATTACGAAAAATTTAAGTGGTTTCTCGCCAATTATTTGGTTACTTACCTATTTATACAATAATGCACAAGTATACATACATACAACAAGACATGTGTCATGCATTCACACAGTAGTGGTTAAAGTAATATTTACTTAAAATATACATATAAAAGTAATAATACTCAACTCATATTCACAAAAGAAAAACAACAAATATAATCAATCATGTATAAAATTATATATTTATTGTAAATTTTAATCTTGTATTGCACAATCAACACAGTTCTATTGTCATAATTTGTATAACTGTTCTGCAAGAATATGACAAACTGTTCTATAAGAACGGGACAGGACAACCAGATCCTAACTATGTTGTCAAAAAAATTAGACTGGATCCTGACTGGTAGTCAATCAGAATCAGACTGGATCCTGACTCAATTTTGACGAGCTGACCAGAATCAGACTGGGTTGCCTAACAGAATCAGACTGGATCCAGACTAACCCAATCCAGATCTACTGACTAACCCAGCCCAGACTACAGAATCCTAGTCCCGAATCAAATAGGGACTAATTTGTAGCTAAGAAGTCTCATGCTAAAAACCACAACAACAACATGAATGAAATTGTAAGTTTTTTTTTCAAATAAAAAATGAACTCTTTGGTAATAATATGATGATGACCAAGTTGATGATCATGAAGTCGATGATGATGATGTTGATGGTGATAATTATGACTAATGACGTTTTAAGTACATATGGACATGTCCCTCTCCTCATCAAAGCTGTCGGCAAATTAAGGCACCCGCAAACCTAAACATCAATTTGAAGACGACGCATGTGCCTCATTGCCTTGGATTCGAGCATCTAACCTTTGTGGCCCAAACTATGTACATGTCCGACTGTCCGTGTCTCTGTTGTGTGTCGGTGGGTAGGCACAACCCAACCAAACACGCACCGCAATCAACCAACCGCCCATTAGCGCTAGCTGGTGGTGGCCCTAGCCTAGCTACCTTCCGTCGTCGTCCGCAAATGGTTCCCACCCATCGATCGATTCCAATTCGATGCCGGTGGGGGGTGTTCACGGTGTCGTTGGTGTTCATTGTCGTGTGGGGCTGGCTCGTCACGTGCCTGGACTGCCAATCTTAAAATATATGCATCCAAAGGCCATATGGTGGTACTACTTTCCCAGCAACCAGCCCCGCTTGTCCTCGCGCCTAGACTGCTGGTTAGGTGGTCCAGTACTCCAGTCACGTCGCCCACAACATTAATGGCTGCACACGTGACCACCGCGCTAGAGGCCAATGTTTTTCTGGTAACCTTTGTTGTGCTAGATGCCATTGATATGCCTATATTTTGTTGATGTATTTGTGAGTCGTTACATTACCTTATGTAATTCGCTTGCATAAAGGTGGTTTAGTCTAGAATGTCAAAATAATGCTCTTTTACCAGTAATCACTAATCAATGAGCATTACACCTGAGAAAAGTTAACACAACTTAATTCCCTAATGTTCTGCAATTAGGTAGGTTCTGTTGTTCGAAATATAGGTATAGACGTGACCAAATGAAATTAAAAGACTATCAACACGGGACATTTGGCGTGAGATAGGCATTGTCCTTAACAATATTTCTTCAGTGTTTGATGTTCAACATCGTTGCATCAGATGAAATAACCTCTAAAGAAGTGTAAGAAAAGAAAATCGAGAAAGAAGAAGATAAAGTAGTGAGAAAGAGGAAATCAAAGGCGATGCTAGTGGGAAATATATGGATCTATTATTTCTACACTAAGCTTTAATTCTTGAACCACATACCACTTTATACAAGCATGGATATGACCTTGAGGCCCTGAAAGCATGTGATGTGTAATTTGTCGCATGAGAAAATTCACTAGGGATGAAATTTTTAGAGTTTTTTTAATTAAGTATATGATAACCCCAGCCGCAAGCACACATATCTTCTCATAGTATGCATGACCGAACACAAGGGATAACTTGTTTAAAATTATCTAATCAAGGTAATCAAGTAAGAATTAATATTATCACAAAGGTTAGGTTTTTGGTTTGTTTGCACTTAGATTACAATAGAAAAAACAAACTAAGGGTTGATTAATCAACAGATGGAAATAAGGGAGTGAGACGAGTTTCACCACCATTACCTATCATTCACTATCTCACTGTGTCGTACTAAGCATAAAAATACACATGTAGAGGATAGGTGAATCCCCCTTTCAACGTTAGGTCAAAACTCAGATAGATATCACACTAACCTCCATGTTGTGCTGCCTAGAAATTATTCATCTTTCACCTTAAAAAATATGTCTGAAGTTCTCGTCAAGGATTTAACAAGAATCAATCGACATTGTAGATTATGGGTTCAAAGTTCTCTATACCAAAAATTTGATAAACATGTAACTTGATAATCAAGAAAAAGTACAAGCATAAAATGATCGATTCTAAGTATATAACAATCCATACAATAATATATGCAGTAAAGAGAACAAAATCAAGTAGCAGAGCTACTCCCCACACCCAATTGAGAAGACTACGCACTCATGGCAATAGTAACAAGATTAACAATAAAAGAAGAAAAGGAAATCATCATCACAATAGATAAAAAAGGAGAAGTTGTTGATCACCTAAAATTGCACATCCAAACGGAGTGGATCTACATTAGTCAGACTATAAATTTATACATGATACTTAGGCACATGTAACAATAATAATGGAGCCTAATGTAGCAGATCATGGTCGAACACAGGGACAAGGGTGGTATGTGTTAAGAATTGTAAGCCTGGGGTTAGTTACACCAATCATAAGTAAGGTAAGTGTTCCTTATAGAACTTGATCTTTCTACAAGCAAGATAACAAAAAAGTAAAGTAAAACAAAAGATCACACAAAAAGGAGCAAGAATATTTATTCGTTTTGATAATAAGGATTAAAGGAAACTTGAAATGGATTTTATTGTCGAAGATCTCTCACCGAAAAGAAATACTCACTCCCATCGTAAACCCTTAGAAAGTTTACAAGCAATCAGCACAAGTGCTTATTCTCTCCCCTCTTAAGCTTAGGATAGATCTAAATCATAAGGTTGTCTCTCTCTAGATGAAAAATAAATAATCAATATAAAACATGTAGATCATTAGCTTAATCATTGCAACATTCTCATGCATTCACAAAACTTCATAACTCTTAGATAGGATAATATTACTCTCACAATGTATTAAAAATCAAACAGTACAAGATGGTAGTTAATCATACAAGTGAAGCATTAACAACAAGAGTATTGAGATAAGCAGTGCTAAGAGTATATACATTCAATGGGTATAAGTATTTTCATGTTGGGAGAGCCTTACTGGATACTCTGAACTGAAGTTAAATGGATCACCCACTCATGGTGGTAGTTGACATAGATTTACAAATAGAAGGTAATGTTGTGATAGATGGATGGATGGAAGAAAGAGGACAGGTTAGAGAATATGGTGGAAGATACACCAAACAACAACTCTAGTTGGAATTAAGGTCAATTGAGACCTCCTTCTTCTCCAACTCCAGTGATGGCATGAGGAAGGTAGGCGTCGGCTCCTCAATCATTCTTCTTTCAAAGAAGGCTTCAAGTGATGCATGAGGGAGACAAAGGCTCGCTATATCCTTGAACGATCATCCTTGGATGCGGTGAAGCATTGGGGTAAGTGGAGGTTGATGGAGATTCAGAACAAGGGTAACACTTCATCTTCTACTCCCGCAACGAGTGACGCCCTCCAGAGTAACAAAGGGTGCATTTTTATAGGTTCTGGTGTGGGGCTTGAGGTGATCATAGATGAGCTTTGTATATGCCCCAAGTCTCCTAAGCACATGCCTTGGGCACGCTCTTAACTAATCCTAGAGGTTTTTATAAGCAGTGACGCCATTGATTCACAAGGTATGCCTGACCTTTGGTTGATGGGTGGTTGATGGTGCCCGCCAAACCATAGGACGGTGGACGTTCCACTGAGGCATCAGAAGGTGCTTGCATGAAGACCTTTAGTTGATGACTACTAGATGAGCCAGCGATAGTTGGACACTTCCCAACCTTTAGTTGTCACCCACAAACACCTCATCATAAGGGGAGGGCAATGTCGGACCATCAGTTGACTGAAGGTCAATGATCTTTGGAAGGATGGTACCTTGTCGAGCCACCAAAAGTGAGATCCTTCGGTGTCCTTTGTGTAGGAGTGCCTTCAAAAGGAAGGGATTTGCCTCTCCTTTAGGTTGCAGACTAAGTTCTTCCATAGGAAGGCATCCCGACTGTGGCAACACATCCCGCTATCATACAGACAACGAGGTGTTACGTGAAAATGTGCGGAAATCACCATAACCATAGATTATCAAAAACACAGGTTAATTAAAACCGATTGCGGAAAGCGGATAAACTGAAAAACTATTCATGTAAGTCTACATCCTGCAAAGGAACATGTTATATAAACATTTACAAGCCTTGATAAATGTCTACAGCTTGGAGCAATAGCTTTCTAACCATCACATGAGTTCATCACCTGGTATATGTACATAAAGGCCCACATCCGGCCAGCAGCAGGATATATAAACATCAACAGCTATACATCATGAAGCAACATCAAAACGCACCCAAGGACCTGAGAGTACAGGGATGACTCTAGATTATACTACAAAACATCCAAAACAGCAGCATATTCATTGCTTGCCTTCTACTGCTCATCTTGCTGCTCGGCCGCAACTCCGCAACCACCACCACGTCTAGCTTGACCACCTAAAAAGGGTGTAAACCATCGGGGTGAGACACACAGTCCCAGCGAGAAACATAACTCCCCGCCGAAACTACAAAAACTCCAGAAAGATAAAGCAGACAACTGATAAGAGGTATTTAACAAGGGAAGTTATAAAGAAAAGTTGTTCATATAAGAAAGCTTACCAAGTGTACCAAAGGCATATACCCAAGCATTTCTTTATGGAACATGATTAACAAGATAAGATTTATAAGGTCTTACCACATACCATGAGGAACATATAAGTAACTGCATATATGATAAGATTAACTACACAAGCAAGGCTTCAACCAATGTTTCATGTTTGTCTTAAGTAGTAAATACTAAACGGCTGGATTACGTATTTTTATGCCCTAAGGAAGTGAGCCATACCGCTCAAATCCAACCTTCGATTGTGAAACCCAAGTCGGTGCCATACAAGGTCAATGGAAAAGCCGGACTCCACGACCTCCCACCTCATGGTCACTGCACGAGTACAATACAAGCAGGACCGCAGTCTCTTTCTTAAGTGGCCTCATCCACAGGGTCAGGCTACCCTCTGTCTAGCCCACCTCAGTACAGGTCTCGGCGCTAGTGAAACTGAGCCACGGGCCTGTTCACCGTGCTCTGAGCCATGAACGCATTCATGCTCTCATATCACATATCCTGAGCCATGGGCCTATTCACCATGCTCTTATCACACTTGGGCTACGGGCCTGAATCTGTACCCTGGAGTCTACAACCGAAGTTGCACTCTTACATCCTCACTTTAGGCTAGAAGCAACCTCGCATATTCAACAATATGCGCTCCGAGTTAACCCGCAGGAGAACCCATTTCACCATCACCAGCTCCTGACGATGATGGATCTATGGCCAGGGCAATCTACATGATATATTCCATTGTCATTAATTAGTGTATTTTATGTGGATTGCAAGATTCAACCAAGTTGTATAACATGCAAACTATAACAAGAATAAACAACATAAAACTTAATGTTATGCTTTTAGTGAAATCAACATCATCATGATCCATCACAAGGATCCAACATCACGTGTTATCACTTGGCCTCATGCCAATCATCTAGATCTATCTCAAGGATCATCACATTGCCATGGGATCTCAATCCCTCATCTCATAGTGCCACTGCCTCTCAAGGCTTACATCATCATCATCATGGAATAGCAATCGCATCATAAATGTTATCTCATTATCAAGGATGACTATTAAAGTAATGTTACTCATCATGTATATATATATATATATATATATACCTCATAGCCTTTTACTTGGTTATGCATCACCTGCATGGTTAGTATACACAATAATCGTGGGCTTTAACAGAAAGACCATGCTATCAATATAAGGTGACATTAATGATTATATGCTTTATCTATCATGCCTCAACTGGTGATCATAAACATAGGTTACATTTTTAAGCAAGGCATTCTACATGCTTATCATTTTCTCAGCATAAAACATAATATCAAGATGTTCACATGCATATGTAAAGTTATGTTAGGTTACATGGATGAGCTCTATCACAACAATTACCATCAAGCATATCAAGAGTCACCATCGTGTTAACAAGAACATTATCCCAACATATCGGTTTTTCATGAGGAGCAAGACCCTTACTAAAAGTACCCTCTACCCTCACCAAAAGTGGTATCGGGCAGGGCACCCTCACCTATCTTTCATCACACAACGGTCATCACATAACGACCAAGCACACCAATACCTATCGGCCAAGCCCAGGGGTGTAACGCATAAAGTTGTGCCGTGCTTAACATACATATCGGGCAACGTCGTGTAGCAAAGTCTGTCGTGTGACTCAACCCAAGGGCATGCCGTGCAGGGTGTGACGTGCACCATGTCGTGCAACGATCTGTCAGGCGTCATGGTGTCGGGAAATGCAGTGTCGTGCTAGGTGGGGTATATCGGGCAACACCACCAGACAAGGCACAACGCTCAGGTATAACGCGTGCAACAGAGAAAACGCAACGCCCAGCAACACATGCGATCGGCCAACCCACACGCAAGGTTAGGGCCAAAGGGTGACGCCCACCACAGAACTGACTAACAACACATCCATAACATCAAAGGATAACATGGGTAGACGTGTCAGGCAGGGTACTTAGCATAGTGTAACACCCGTCATACCAAAAGATAAGGTCCAGGGTGAATTGCCCAACAAAGCCATTACAACGTGTCGTCCACGGTTCAAGGTCAAGATGGGTATCGGGCAGCACCTCCCCCAACGCCATAACGGTCAAGAAACAACTCCACAGGGCTGTCACCAACCTCAAGCACAAGGTTACCAAAACCCTAAGGATCAAGAAGATGGCTCACCTCTCAACTTAAACGAGAGAGGTGTCTTGCACATCTCTTATCACCAAGCTCACCCTTCAAGTCCATGGTGAGAGGAGGGTTTGCTCAAGCTACTAGAATACAAGCTCACCTCTCAACTTAAACGAGAGAGGAGTGTTTCTCATGACACTAGAACCCAAGCTCACTCCTCAAGACCTAGGAGAGAAGGGAGTATTGCTCACCAAGAAACCCTAGATCACATGGTTCGTCCAACAAGGAGAAACTAAACAAGAAACTAAGCTAGCAACATATAAGAGTATAGAAAGAAGGTAGTGTAGTTAGGGTTAGGAGTTATGTAACCCACCTTACGCAAGCTCCAAGCACCATCAAGGAAGAAGGAGACTACAAGGAAGGATCAGCCACCAAGCTAGCAAGAGAAAGGAGTGTGTCGTGCACCAAGGAGAGGAAGACTAAGGAACTAAAGGGGTCCTTAGCAAGGAAAGGGAAATGCATATATAGAAGGGGATGGAGGAGAAAACAAGGTAGAGCAAAGCAAGGTGTCTCCCACCTAGGGACACTTGTCCATGTGCAAAAGCCACCACTCTAGCATGCCCTAAACACATGTCCAAGGCCATTGCCACATGCAAGCACCAAGCACCAAGTGTCCACTAGTGGTGACACAAACGAGGTCAAAGATGGTCAAAGGTCCATGGGTGACACACTTGGACGATACACCACCACCATGGGTGACACAGCCTTGGGCGACACAGCCTGGGCGATACAAACACCTCTTGCCCAACACAAGGTACAACCAAGCAAAGGCAAGGCACCACAAGGCCCAACAAGCTCAACCAAGCCCAAAGGAACTCAAGCAACGAGCCCAAACCTTCCTCTCTACACTAGAGGAAGCAAGGAGAGGGAGGAACACCTCACAAGGTGGAAAACTTGTTCACAAACCCTAGACTTGGGTTAATTGCAAGTAGCACCTCCAACTCTCAACAAAGCTCAAACAAACCTGAATCACCACTAAAGGTGATTAGCAAGCAACTAAGCATCAGGGTTAGGCAAAGCAAATAGGGTAAACCTTAAACGGAGGTCGGGGTCCTTACACCGAAGGTGACCTTCAGTTATGAGGACTGATGGGTGGTTAGGACATGCCTCTAAGTTGATGGATCAACTGGCATCATTGAAAGTAAATAAGAAGTGACCATCAATTGTGGGAATCGATGGGGAGCCTGCTTTGGATGGACTTCTTGGTGAAGGCCATCGATTGATTATTTTTCTACACAAAAGAAGTAGTGAATGCCTAATTAAAACACAAATGGCAAATATGAATAAAAGTGAGAAAAAAAAAAAGCAAGGTTGTGCTATTCAAGGAAATGAAGGGTAGAATTAGGCATGAAACATCCACTAAATTGGATGTTACCAACCCCCCCTAGACTTATAATATTGCTTGTCCTCAAGCTAATGAATAGAATCAAAGAATCAAGCAAAAGTTAAGGGCTTTATTTGTTTTATGTTTTTCAGCATTGATAATGTTCTTATACAATTCTTAGGTCAAGTTATATGTGTGACTGCTTGGTCTGCATATTGTTTTCCATTGTTTTGTTTGCTTAGATCCGTAGTTGTTTGACTTCTTTCATATGTTGTATCCTCTTCTCCGGAGAAGTTTCTCCTTTGCAAAATTCTCTAGGCCTAGTTTCCTAGTCGTAGTCGTATAAGGTACTTTCTAGGGGTAGCTTTTACACCCCAAAAAAAGTGTAGTCCTAGATAGTGATGCAAGGGTAGGTTTAGGTTGCAATGTGTTATGTCTTCCTTAGGTTCAATCAACCATGAGCATTGTTGTATTCACAAGGTTTCCCAACAGTAAGTCTTGATATAATTTTAGGTGGTTATGTGAGATCAACCTCAAAGGACAAATGGGTAATGTTTGGCTTTTGAGCTCCACTATTGGGAACGACATAAAAAGTCAGTCGAGCAGAGCCCTTCAGCATGTTTTTGGGTACAAGTCCCATGATTTTTCTCACTCTCGGCTTTTATCCCTATTGACAAGGCTTGGAGGCAGAGGGGTTTTCAGGTTGCATGGATTGCCAAGCCTCTTTTGATCCCTAGTAGGGAAGCACTAGAAAGGGTAGTTGTTTCCCTTTTGTGAGAGATTTGCAATTTTCAAATGGTAGTACAAGGCTAGGTTGATCGATCAGGTGTAAGACAGGTTATGTCAACCTTATTTCTGAGAAATCCATAAGGACAATAACATTCTTTTGTTTCCTGTAGTGTATTGAGATAAGAATGGATTAAAAACATGGTCACATGGATTTTTATTAGGTGAATCAATAGCCCAAAACATCACTTTTGAAAAGATTATGTTAATAACTAGCCTTAAGAAAAGAAGTTCTATAGGTGGAGTGACGACAATATCTAGGAAAATTGGATTTAAAATTGCCTAAATATCAAAAAAATTCCTTCAAATCTTTCGAGGTAAGATATGTAAAAATATAAAAAAAATTATTATCTTTTTTTCAAAATTTTAGAGAGATTTTAGGGTGATAAGGGAGAAAATAAGGAAAAGAGAAAGAGTGTGCAAAGTTAAAGATCGTGAGTTATAACCTACAAATAGCATATGCAGGGACTACAACCTAGAGGATGAAGAATGCATCCATGAAATAATTCATCTTCACATTCATTCGTTTTAAACACATGCAAAGAGAGTTATGTATATAATTGATAAGTTTGATATTTTCATATTGTCTAATGATACTATATACTTATGATGATCAAGACTATATATATATATTACATTTTGTATCTTGACGATGTCTAGTACCCCATATTTGAAAATCATGTCCATATATTGCATCACATAGTATATGCATTACCAATCTTAGTCTTGTACAAAACACTATAAATTTTGATGCAGGGTCTTTAACTACACGAATAATCAAGGATGGAACTAGAAATGCCACATGGGATAGTGAAAACTCTATACAGGCCCTATGTAAGTGGCTGCAAAATATATATCATGTATGTATTAATATATAAGAAAACAAATCAACATATGTAAAATGAGGTATATAGATATATAAGATCTCATCAAATTCAAACTTCTATCACATATTTATTCAACCAACCATAACCAAAAAACTCTAAAACATCTTGTAGAAATATACGAGTATCATGAGGTTGACCTACATCATCCTCCTTAATAGAAACCATCAATGGAGACTTCTTCATGTTCGACTATCCATAGTGCCATCCCATGCACTGAGGACCTATCGACTCGAATAGGTCCATTGCAAGCCAACATGGTAATTGAGGAGGAGGTGGAGGTGAAGGATGAGCTATAAGGGGTTTCTTAGGCACTATGTCATGCATATATATAATCTCATATCAATTGTCATGTATATACAGATACATACACAATGTAAATTTACCATACATCAGCACATGCAACTCCCTCTTTGGGCCATGCGATCATGTCGCCTTCTACTTCACCTATCCTCTCGTGATCAGGGTGGTCATAATGCAATGTAGTCTACTTCCAAGTGGCTTAGACAAGTCTCAGAGTCATGCGAACTGCATCGGTAGGCATTGGAGCACCATGAATTGTGCCACCTGCAAGGGGTGGGTAAGCCTCGCCCACAACAACGAATCATTCTTGTCATTTAAGATGACATGGCATCAACCCCTAAAAATTTGCATAGAGTATTATACATACTATACAAATCATTTTGAAAGACTACCATGTCATAAAAATACTTACAAAAGACATGCTAGGTGGCGGGTCCATAGGATTACTCCCAAACACCTATGTCATAGGGGGTCCACCACGTATGAAGAATGGGGCAACACATGTACTGTCTGAGGAGTTGAATGAGAAGCATGATATTGGCTCATTTCTTCCTGAATTCCCTTTGCAATCAACTCTTGTACCTTCTCTTTTGAGAATCCCCCTTTCTAGATAGATTTTCACTTATGTTTTAATGAACCAAAGAACGTTCTTATACCAACACCATGTAATAGGGGGTTCCACCTCATATGAAGAGTGGGCCAGCATAGCACTGTCTGAGGAGCTGAATGAGAAGCATGATACTGGCTCAATGCTTCCTGAATTCCCTTTGCAATTAACTCTTGTACCTCATCTTTTGATAATTTCTCTTTCTGGACATATTTGCGCTTATGTTTTGATGGCCCAAAGAACGCTCTTATACTAACACTAGTGTGTGCATCTCTAACACATCCAATATGCTCTGGGCTACCTAGAGAAACTATCAATTCATCCCTTCTGCCCTCATGGATGAAATTGCCTTGTTCCCTTTGCTCGTGGATCTCCCACTAACCATCATCAATAGTCATTGGTAAGTAAAACATAACAAATATCAACACTAATTGCTTTGATAGTTGAATTTTACCATTTTTGCAACCACCTCAGCAGTTGTGGGGTGAGGTATATCTCCAAATTTGTTTTGCCTCCCAGCTATCCACACATCATGGTGAGGTAGAGGCCTAGGAGTAGTAGAGGAATCAATGGTCCCAGGAGTAGGCTACTGAGAAGAAGACACATGTAGTAGATTTTGGCATAGATTTGCATAGCCACCTAGACCCATCATGTGGTTGTGCACTTGCTTTGAATGCCTTTCTCTTTGAGCATCACTTGCAACTTGGTTAGTAACAATCATCAATAGTAATTGGTAAGTAAAACATAATAATCAAGGTCAAGGTAAAACAATGAATTCATAAGAATGTATTCAAAATGGAGAGTGAGGCTTAATACCTTGAATTCATCAATTTTTTATAGCAACAAACACCTCCCATTTCTTTGGGTTAAGATAGCTCCATTGCTCATTGGATGGCTTCTTCATCTTCTCAGTGTCTCGTATGTATTGCCTTATCAGAGTTGTCCTATAACCTTAGTACCCTCTCGCAGTGTTGCATGACCTTTTTACAATGCAGTTTTTCATCCATGTCAAATATTCTCTACAAAAGTTCATATACTTAATGGAATATTCTTAAGATATAATTATAAATAGCTTTAAAAATAGAATTGCAAATGATAATATATCACACATAGCTCGCCAAGATTCTACTGCTACACTACAATGGCTATGAGTTAGAACCCCTAGATATGCCACAAAATAGTTGTGGTTCTTTCCAATAGGATTTCCTACATCATCTAATTCAATGATCAACTTCAGTCTGTTACCCCTTTGTTGTATTAACTTGTTCATCATGGTGATGCCCCTTATCCTTGCACGCTCTTGATGTTTCTCATCAATTTGAAGAAGATCCTCAGGGCATACATCCTCAACCAAAAACTGACAAGAAAAACATATATAGGTCATAAAAAGATATCACTTATAAATGCGATAAAACAATACAAAAATACAACAATACATGCATATTGTAAAATGCACATCTCTATAATAAAATAATACAATTTACACCAGTGTCATGGTGCACATCGTAATGTTTCTCATCCACACAGTAATCATCATTGCAGTCATCATACTCATGGTTAGATACCATCTGAAAAAATATCATATAAAAAATAGTCAAACAATAAAATATAAGATTGTAAAGTGCACACCTAACATTTAAAAAAAGAAAAGCATGCCTCTAATATTTAGATCTTTTTTCAATTAACATTCCACACACATATGTCAACTTCAACTTCAATATTTGGTGTTGGCAAGCCGACTGATAATGGACTGGAGTCATCATACTTGTCATAGTACTCTTCTTCATCTATAAGATCTTCAATGAACTGCCTTTTACCATGAAGAACAACTGACCATTTTTCATATTCAGGATCATCGATATAAAATCCTTGATTCGCTTATGATGTCATTATATATGGTTCACCCTTCTTGCCAATCTTTTCAAAATTCACTAATGCGAAACCCAATTCATCCACTACAACTCCTTTGGTGTTATCAACCCAATTATACCTAAAGTCCAGAATCCTAAAATCTATGTAGTCAAACTCCCATATGTCTTCAATGACACCATAATATGACATTTTAGCTTCACGTGAACTTTTATCCTTTACACTAGAATAAAACAATGAAAATGCTTGAAGGGTGACCCCACTATTTTGGATGATGTTCTTATCATGTTGACACTTTGTGTAACATGAAAACACATTTATTTCAAACCCTTCATAATACATAACATTCATTTTTAGTTTAAAGGTGAGGCATTTGATATTTTCAGCAACATTATTTGGTGTTTGAGATAGTTAACATAAGACTTTATATTCAAATCATCTAATAAATGTCTTTTATTCTCTCTAGCAAGCCGCATTAAATTGGCTTGAGGATATTTTGTCTTGATGAAACTGGTATGTCCAGTGATATAAACACTCAGTTCATCAATTTTGTGTAAAATATACAAGTGAGCTTGTTCCCACAGCTCATGACTGGTTACTTTCTCTCGTGTTCCTAAAGTCCCTTTGTCATAATAGTCATCAATATTCATGCTATTTAGAGGAGCTTCATTACAACTTAGAAAGTCATTGTAAAAGTCCATAACCTCCCTTTCCACATAACCCTCAATAATGCTCCCTTCATGTCGATAACGGTTTCAAACATCACCTTTAAAAACACTCATGTACCATTCAAAAGGATACATCCAACACAAAAAAATAGATCCCAACATTTTCACTTCCCTAGCAAAATTGACAACAAGACATATCATGATATCAAAGAATGAATGAGGAAAATACATCTGAAGCTGCCACGGGGTAGTTATCACTTCTCTTTACAACTTATTGAGATTATCAGGATCAATAACTTTACTACATAGAGTGTTAAAGAAGAAACAAAGCCTATTGATTGCAAATGTTACATGCTTTGGTAGTATAGATCGAATTGCCACAGGCAATATTTGTTGCATTAGAGCTTGACAATCATGAGATTTAAGACCTATCAGCTTCAGATCCTTCATTGATACCAATCTATAGAAATTGGAAGAGTATCCGTGTTATACCGTAACATTAAGCAAGCACTCACAATAAGTTATGTTCTCCTTTCTAGATAATGTGTAACAAGCAGGAGGTAAATATGTTTTTCAATCACTACTAACTACTTTTGTTAATTTTTTCCTTATTTCCATTTCATGTAGGTCCATTCTAGATTTGATGTCATCTTAAGTCTTACCTATTATATTCAACAGAGTAGCAATGACACTATCACAAATATTTTTCTCAACATGCATGACATCAACACAATGATTAACCGCCAAAGAACTCAAATAAGGAAGATCCCAGAATATTGACCTTTTCTTGTATTAAGATTTGTCACTCTGTGTGGGAATGGTACATTATGATCTCTTACCAAATGCATTGACTCTTTCATAAACAACCTCCCCTGATATAGGTTTAGGGGTACTCTATTCCTCATTCGATCCATTGAATGCTTTTTGCAACCTTCGATAAGGATGAACTTTTGGAAGAAACCTTCAATGACCAAGATATACAGTCTTGTCACCATGTTTTAGTCATATTGAATTAGTTTTCTCTTCACATATAGGGCATGATTTGGATCCTTTTACACTGTATCTAGAAAATTTCCCATATACTGGAAAGTCATTAATAATGTAAAACAATATAGCATGTTGACACGATTTTACCGTGGGTATAACGCAAGTGCACGCATCAATGTAATATAGACCTTTATGAGGCCTGAGTCAAACTTAGGGAATGGATTTTCAGTAGACTACTACTAACTCTTCATGATCAGCTAGACCAATTAAAAAGGTTTGAGAGTTGATTTGAAAGAGAAAGTAAAAGAAAAATAGAAAGAAAAAAAAACAAAGCAATCGATTAAACGGTTGGTTTAATCAATTTAAAATGGCATCTTTAGGATTGTGGTTTCACCGTAGGTTCTCATTGTACTATTTCTCACACAATTATCCTAATTCGTCTCCTATTCTGGATAATGGTCTGTAGTCAGAATTGCTCGCTTTCGCGATACAATTCACTACCTAAATCTATGTCGGTTCCACGGTAGTAGTAACCTATACCCTAAACTAGGTGCATGAAGATCATACTTTGGATTTCCACCATTAACTGTACATTTCCTTGTTCAAAGGATTTATTAGTTAATGTGATTATCATCTCTTTTCAACTGTTAATTCTTCTTTAAAAGTAATTAAAGGTATTAGATTATCATTAGGGTGATCAATCATAATGATATAATTGATAAAACGACATCATACCACAGATTTAAGAGACAAATTATGATAAACTATGTAAAAAGTATCATACAATGATTACCCGGGCTACTCCCGGTCCTAAAGATAAAGGGGATTAGCCCTGCATGTTCATCTCAACAAAAAACAACATGAGGAAAGGCGAAAACATGGAGAAAATGTGGATAGATGTTGTGTAATCCCTAAACGGAGAAGATCTGGGTGTTCCTTGGCGTGGGGTGAACGTTCTACAGCCTTCCTGTAGTGGAAAATGTCTTCTGTGGCTCTTGGAATGATCGGGGTGTATCTCTCGGATCCGTTCTTCTCTCCTCTCCTTCTTGAGACTTGTCCGGCGGCTAACGACGTGATAATCCGGCTTGGGCCGTCTTTCTTAGGTATAGGTATCACTATGGCCACCAAAAGATCACAGCTGTATGATTAAGATCGTCCTGAGTGTTTTCTTGATCGGACGGTGTCGATACTATCGACGTGATGTCGATGATATCGACTCTTTGGGGTAGCAACACTTCTTCAATTTCTAGCATCCTCTTTGAAGATGGCTCGATACCATCGACGGTGGTGTCGATGGTATCGACTTGTTGATCTTTGGCACGCTGATGTAATCTCGATAGCATCGACTATGGGTCGATGTTATCGACACCTTAGACGTCGCTTCTGCTATGGAATCCGTCGCCAAAAGCTCATTCTGTTGGGGCGATCTCGATACCATCGACTTGGTGTCGATGGTATTGACTGGTTCTGATCATTTTCCGGCTTTTTGTTGTGGCCAATTCGATGGCATCGATGGCCGTCGATGGTATCAATAGCCTCAGATATGTGAATTCCCTGAAACAACGAGAAGAACACCAATCAAGTCTGATAAATATGATCATTGATACCAAATAAGGTGAAAAAGGGTAAATTTGATGCATTTTGAAATCATAGACTAAGGAAAGTGAATCATGCGATATTAACCACAAATATGACTAATAAACACATAAAATGAATGTAAAACTAGCCTATAAAATCGACTCAAAATCCTCACATCAAACTCCCCTAAGCTTGAACTTGCTCGTCCTCGAGAAACAAAACTATAGAATAACATTGTGAGAGTCAACTAAAGAACATGTTAGCATAAAAGACATCTCTATATGATTCCCACCTGTCATTCACATACTGGCCTTAACTAACCACAGAACGATAACTACCCTAAGGTGACAATAATCATCCATAAGAGATGCCCACCCCCTGATCGACGTACACTATCAAATATGGTAGTTAAGATAATAAATTCCTCCGGTTCAGGCTTGGTGCATCTTGTGATCTCCTGTCTATGTTGCTCATGTACTAACTACCATCTAAATGGAAGCATATCTCCTGGTATACAATAATGAGGAGATAATCATGGGTGGCCTACCATTTTGAGCAACAGGTGGATGAAATGGGCGGTTGTGGAAGAAATGAACGAACAAGACAGTTTTAACAAGCAAAATCAACAAAAATGACCTAAATGATGCATATGCATATGAACATGACCTAATGCCTACATTTTGGGTGGAATGATGCATGTTCTTGCTATTCCATCTCAACGTGAGATAGAATTTCTACAAACTACAACATGTGCTCATTCTTCCTCTTATACAGGTGAAACAAGTTCTTTTCTCCCTCCAATTTCACTTTATTCTTTTTTTTTCAAACCCTCATCTTACAATTGACTAGAAGAACATTCACCATATTATTTTCTTCATTCTTTTTTCTTCAGCTTATTTTCACATAACTACTATCATTGAAGCGTTCCAACTTACTTTTTAGAGGGTATAGAACAAATTTCCTATTTTTCTTATTTTCATAAGAAATAAGGAAAATAATGTCCTATATGCTCAAAAATATGCAAAATGCAACTACATGAAAGTAATTACACCACTATACAGACATGCACTTGAGAATGTGTGCATGCATGATTCATCTACAAGTTTTTCCTTCATTTTCCATTTTTTAATGCAAAATCTAGCTATAATGCAATCATATCCAGATGACATGCAATCAAGAAATGAAAATTGTAATGTGCTCCCAGTTCTTATGGTGGAATGTGAATAAAATGAGGTGGATAGATCACAAGACTAATTGACAGAACCTTTGGAAAATATTATATATCCCTCCTTACTAACCTGTATTTCAATCAATCAAAGGGTTTCTCTCTCTCTCACTTTTGATTAAAGTCACATTACCGTTTGGTCAGTTTAGGCTCAACATCCATGTCCGTCCACATTTCTTGAATCATAAGGATGTACAATTATGATCTTATGTTTTAAAGTTGACAAACCCAATTATTTTCATAAGTTGTGTGCTCAATTCCAAATAAATTCAAGTTGCAAATTCTGAATAAGTTTTTAATTATGCTAAATTTCAGATGATTGCGCACATAACTCCCATGTGAAAACATTGAGATGACACATTAACATTAGACATCCACGGATTACACTAGATAGCAAGTGGATCCTAGAAACTAAGAAAATTGTTAAAAAGAAAAGGAAATAAAATATAGAAATTGTTCCATCTCCCCCCCCCCCCAAGCTTGAATTCAACTGTGGCCTCGTAGTCAACATTCCCACTTAAGAGGTGGAACAACAATGCCATTTGCTTTGAAGTGTGGTGAAGAAGGATGGTTGGATGCTCAAGTGGACCAAGTGATGCTTGATATCTCCCTCTTTTTGGTGGACCATTTTTATGTCTTAGTGGTTCTAAGACGTGACTTGCTTCATCCTTCTTCTCTCTACAAAAAAAACAGTGCGAAAAAAATCTCGTTTCGACACCTTTTACGGAATGTTTTATGTAGCTGTCCCGCAGGTGTCGATACCATTGACACCAAGGTCGATGGTATCGACGCAAGCTTAGCAATTTTGGTGTATCGATGTATCTAAAAGCCTGGGAAATCAAAAGTGTTGATACTATCGACATGGGTGTCGATGGTATCAATATCTCTGTCACCAATTTTTCTGAAAAACTTCAGGAATCTCGATACTATCGACACTAAGGTCGATGGTATCGACTCTTTCTCAGTGTTTACTGATCCAAACTCGATACTATTGATAGGGGTGTCGATAGTATCGACCTTAAAATTCTACACACTTCAAAACACGAGTTAGGGTTCCATTTTTACAAAAATTATCAAAACCTAAGCAAAAACTAAGTACATCAACATAAAAGATCACAATCAAACATAAAATAAACCTAAAGTTGGGTTGCCTCCCAACAAGCACCCTTGTTTAACGTCCTAGGCTTGACATAAAGATACCTTTAACCTGGGTTGTCAAGGGATGTCTCTAATGATTCATTTGGCAATTTGAATTCAACTGTATCATCACCAATCCCAAGTGTCAAGTAACCTCGCCCAATGGTAGTGATTACATCAACCGTAGCTTGGAACGGCCTTCCTAATAGCATCTCACCTCCTTCCAGCTCATTCATGTCCATGACTACAAAGTCAACAGGGAAGATGAATTTGTCGACCTTGACTAGCACATCCTCGCATATACCTTGTGGCTTTACAATGGATCCATCTGCCAACTCAATTGTCATGGAAGTTTGTGTTGGCTTCTTCAATCCCAACTTTTGAAAAGTGGCAAGAGGCATAAGATTAATTCTTGCCCCTGAGTCACACTGTGCTTGTGGAAAATTTTGGCCACCTATGGAACATGGGATGTAGAAACATCCTAGATTTTTCTTCTTCTTTGGCAGCCTTCCTTGGATTATAGAACTCACTGTTTCATCCACACACACAACATTTGTATCTTTGATCCATCGTTTCTTGTTGATGATGTCTTTCATGAATCTTCCATATGAAGGAATTTTCTCTATAGCCTCCACCAATGGAATGTTAATATGGAGCTTCCAGAAGATCTCAAGAAATTTCTTAAAGTGTCTTTGCTCTTTCCTCGGCTTTAGACTATCTGGGAATGGCATGCTTGGTTCCTTTATGTGCTTGTGCGGTGACACATATGGGCTATTTGGGGTCTCCTCCCCTAAGCATGCTTCAATGTCACCCTCTGGCATAGGCTTTGGCACGTCATTCATGATTGGTGTGGCTCATGGCTGCTCATCCTTCTCGGTGGTAGTAGCTCCACTGCGAAGTATGGCCTTCACCTGCTCCTCTTGCCTAGGTGTGGGTACAGCTTTGATGGGTTCTTGGTGGGATTTGCTGAATAGGAGACATCCTCCTGGCAGTCCATATAAGCTACGGGGGTATGGCACACTGGGTTTAGCCTCCATTTCAAAATGCATTTTGCCCTTTCCATGGATCTCCCCCACCGGGGGCTCTATCTCCTTAATCACAGATATATACTTCACTTGATGATGTACTTGAGCAGCCTCTGCATTCCCAGCTAGTTTTTATTGAATGATTTGCTTCATGGAAGCAACCTTAGTTGCAATTTGGGTTATGGACGTCTCTAGCATCCTCAGTTGTGCACCATGGCTCTGTATTTGTTGCCCAAACTGGTTCAAGTACTCACCGTGTGACTGTACTGTCTTGGCGAGTGAGCCCATCAATTCCTGATTTTGCTTCACCACTTGACTAAGCAATTCATTGTTCTTTTCCTCTAAGCTAGGTTGCGGCTTCTGAAAATTTTGTTCCTTCCTCAAATCGTAATTGTTATTTCTATACCCTTGTTGATGTAGATACTTTGCATGTGCTTCATCATCAGACCCATTGTCCTCTTTCTCTAGGAGCTTCTTGGCTTTAAGATCCATCTTGTCATTAAGCTCTTTAATGGACTTTGCTTCATGTGTCACGCCAACCTGCTCGGGTGCATCTCTTTCACCCCAAGACTACTTTTTGGACATGTTCCTTAGAATCTCCCAACACCTTGTGCCTATGTTGTTCAAAAAGAAAACCAGAACTTGTTGAGTCCAAATTGCTCCTATCATGTTCATTTAGGGTGAAGTAGACAATTTTAGCTTGCTTCTCCTTATCTAAGCCGTGATGTGGACACTTCCTCAGCATTATCTGGAAGTTCTCCCAAGTTTTAGAATAAGTTTCACCGACTCGCGGGCTGAAGTTGTGTATCTTCCTCACTAGATTGTTCATCTTTTCAGGCAAAAAGAACCTCTCAAAGAACACCTCAACCATATGATCCCAAGATTCAACGTACTCGTCATCCAAATTGTGCAGCCATTCCCAAGCATTGCCCACTAAAGAACTGGGAAAAAGTTTCAGGTAGAGTATCTCTTGCGGGAACCTTTCAATCTTTATCATATCATAGTTTTCCACGAACGTGATGATGTGGGTCACCGGATCTTCATTCTTCAACCCATGGAATGCATTAGATTTGACCAAATTAATTATCCCTAGATCAATTTTGTAGTTAGGAATGTTGACGGCCTGCTTCTTAATTGGCCCCTTAGATGTAGAAGAGGGTGACGCCTTAATTTTCTCCCGAATTGTTTGTTCCGCAGCCATTGCTTCAGGTTCAGAATCTGAATTCTCATTCTCGAGTTGATTTTGGGTGTCATTCTCCTTGTAGTCTGATCCCAAAAATGGGACCTCCGGCGATGACTGTGTGTAGTCTGTGCTACGCGTACTCACCATGCACTAGTACATGCACAATAATAAATTTAATTAGGCACAGTGCTAGACGATTACAGATTATTAAAAATAGATGATTAATTTCCAGAATTTAATTTTTTTTAATGTGGCCTAGAGTGGCCGCTTGCAGTCCTCGTAGTGCCGAAAATTTTCGTTCCCCAGCAATGGCGCCAAAAACTTGGCACGATTTTACTGTGCGTATAACGCAAGTGCACGCGCAATGTAATATAGACCTTTATGAGGCCCGAGTCGAACTCAGGGAATAGATTTTCAGTAGACTACTACTAACTGTTCGCGATCAGTTAGACCAATTAAAAATGTTTGAGAGTTGATTTGAAAAAGAAAGTAAAAGAAAACAAATCGATTAATTAAAGGGTTGGTTTAATCAATTTAAAATGGCATCTTTAGGATTGTGGTTTCACTGCACGTTCTCATTGTACTATTTCTCACACAATTATCCTAATTTGTCTCCTATTCCGGGTAGTGGCCTATAGTCAGAATTGCTTGCTTTTGCGATACAATTCACTACCTAAATCTAGGTCGGTTCCATGGTAGTCGTAACCTATACCCTAAACTAGGTGCATGAAGATCATACTCTGGGTTGTCACCATTAACTGTACATCGCCTTGTTCAAATGATTTATTAGTTAATGTGATTATCATCTCTTTTCAACCATTAATTCTTCTTTCAAAGTAATTAAAGGTATTAGATTATCATTACGGTGATCAATCATAATGATATAATTGAGAAAACAACATCATACCACGGGTTTAAGAGAAAAATTATGATAAACTATGTAAAAAGTATCATACAATGATTACCCGGGCTACTCCCAGTCCTAAAAATAAAGGGGATTAGCCTTGCATGTTCATCTCAATGAAAAACAACATGAGGAAAGGAGAAAACGTGGATAGATGTTGTGTAATACCTGAACAGAGAAGATTCGGGGATTCCTTGGTGCGGGGTAAACATTCTAGAGCCTTCTGGTGGTGGAAAACATCTTCTGCGGCTCTCGAAACGATCGGGGCGTAGCTCTCGGCTCCGTTCTTCCCTCCTATCCTTCTTGAGACTTGTCCAGTGACTAATGACTTGATAATCCGGCTTGGGCCGTCTTTCTTAGGTATAGGTATCACCTATGGCCACCAAAAGATCGCAGTTGTATGATTAAGATCATCATGAGTGTTTTCCTGATCGGGTGGTGTCGATACTATCGATGTGATGTCGATGGTATCGACTCTTAGGGGTAGCGACACTTCTTCAATTGATGGCGTCCTCTCTAAAGATGGCTCAATACCATCGACGGTGGTGTCGATGGTATCAACTTGCTGATCTTTGGCACGCTGATGTAATCTCGATAGCATTGACTATGGGTCGATGGTATCGACACCTTAGACGTCGCTTCTGCTATGGAATCTATCGCCAAAAGCTCATTCTGCTGGGGCGATCTCGATACCATTGACTTGGTGTCATTGGTATTGACTGGTTCTGGTCATTTTCCATCTTGTTGTTGTGTCCATGTTGATGGCATCGACGGCCGTCGATGGTATCGACGGCCTCAGATATGCGAATTCCCTGAAACAACGAGAAGAACACCAATCAAGTCCGATAAATATGATCATTGATACGAAATAAGGTGAAACAAGGTAAATTTGATGCATTTTGAAATCATAGACTATGGAAAGTGAATCATGCGATATTAACCACAAATATGACTAATAAACGCATAAAACAAATGTAAAACTAGCCTATAAAATCGACTCAAAATCCTCGCATCACATGCAAATGAAATGTCTCTCTATGTGAAGCACCATAGGTCATCACACCTTATCCCTATATTTTTTTTAAGTCATCAATCAGAGGTTCAAGACAAACATCGATATCATTTCCAGGTTGTTTAGGGCCCTATATCAACAAGGAAAGCATGACGTACTTATTTTTCATACATAACCAGGGAGGAAGATTTTATATAACAATCATAACAAGCCTAGTGATATGTTGGCTGCTCAATGTGTTGTATGGATTCATCCCATCAGTACAAAGCACAAGTCTTGGATTCCTAACTTCTTTGCCAAATTTAGGGTACAATAAATCAATCTTCTTCCACTATGGGGACTCAGATGCATGTCGTAGGATCCCATCATTATTTTTACCTTCGCATGCCATCTTAAATTATGTGCATCCATGGTATTGGCAAACAAGCATTAAAACCATAGTATTATAGGTAGATACCACATCACCTTGGCAGGAGAACCAGATTTGGACTTCCCCAAAGTCATCATTTTATACCTTGGCACCCCACATTTTAGACAATCTTTCAACTTGACATAGTCCTTTTGAAATAACACATAGTCATTTGGGCATGCATGTATCTTCTTAGCCTTCATTCCCATAGGGTAAAAAAAATTCTTTAATTCATATGTTGAGATTGGAAGCTTGTTTCCTTTAGGAAGAATTTGTTTCAACAATGATGTGAAGCTTTTGTCACCCCCTCTATTGTTAGCCTTTAGAGTATACAATCTCAACACAGCACTTAGCTTCGTAAACTTAGTACAAACTAAGTATAACAGTCTCTCAACATCATGCACAATCTTTCTAAAAGGAAGGTGGATCAGTGTGATCTACCCCACAACTATCTAGCATCACATCAACCATGTTTGTCAGATTCGGTTCATTCACATCTACATCATTGGTGGAAATTTCTTCTTAAACACAAGTACTATTGTCGATATCAAATGATCTCATAGTTGCATTCTTTCCATGCCAATTGCATTCTGTATCTTGATCAGCCCTGAGAGCATGCTCCAAAAGTGGAGGCACGATCCCAAAGGACAATCATACTTTACATTTATAACCCAAGACCTTCAAGGATCCCACAAATTTATAACGGGGTCAAAGTAGATATACGGGGTTGAACACATGGATGTGGGTACATTTAGGATGCTTAAGATATCACTCTTAAGTTAGTTAAGACAGTCGGTTAGTTGATAAAAGTTTGGAACTAGAATGATTTGAGAAAAAATGTCACAAAATAAAACAAAACCAAACAAAGAAAACAAAATAGAGTTCGTTGGATTCTAATAATCAAATATAAGGGTTCTTGGCTATATAACCACAAGTTGGGCAGTCTATCCACCCATTCTCGAGTGTAGACAACCCCCGAACACCATCTCTAGTGTCTAACATCCAAACATAGCATGTACCATGGTATTTTCTCCTATGGGGGTCATTCCACTTGCTCTCACGTAGTGTGATTAAAACCCCATCAATGATCCAAAACCTCTTTCAAGGATTATGGGTCAACACCCCAGATATCCCAGATACCCTCTCAGGTCTGGAATATTCATATATGTTACGAACCACTCCTTTGGACCTCCTCCTTTCAAATTTGATCCAAACTACCTCTCTTATCCATTTCTACAGCTAATCTCTCAATCTATGTAGAAACTGAGGTTCAAGCAAGAAAGAGACCAACCAAATCAGCAATCATAACTGAAAAGAGAAGATAGAATAGATAGCATACTGATATGAAATAAAACTACTTGCTAAAGGTAAAAGTACAAAAATCTGCCCAAAATAGGCTACATAGCCAAGAAGGAGCTCAACTAGTCATGGACAAGAATAGTTGACACCAAACAAAGATGGAAGAACATCATTCGTACAGAAATATAGGAGAACAATAGAAAAAAGGGGAAGAATAAGAAGAGATATAGCTTGTAGAGGAGAGGTGTCTCTTGCTCCTTAGCCTCTAGAAGGGTTGGATCTCATCCTTGGTTCATCCTCCTAGATCTTCTAGACTCCTTGGCCTCCTTTCTCCTTGATTCTGCCCCAACAGCAGCCTTGGTGGATGTATGGAGGCGGAAGGTGGATGGGAATGGATGGAAATGGATGGAAGATGGTGGATGGATTAAGATTGTAGGGATGGACGTAGGGTGTGTTCTTCGGTCCTCTTAGACCTTAGATCACTCCCACAGAGCTCTGGGAATCGTTGGTTGCCGGAGGGAACCCCTAAACGTTTGAGTCACGGGACATAGATCAATATCGTTGAACCCTACCTAGGTAGCAGAGGGAGGGTATTTATAGGAGTGACGGTCAAGACCACTATCACGGTCGAGACCTCTATTGCGGTCGAGACCAATGTCTTGGTCGACGCCATTATCATGGTCGAGACCTCTGTCACGGTCAAGACCATTGTCGCAATCAAAACCACTATCACGATCGAGACACTGTCATGATCGATTGGTCTCTACTTTATTCCTTAAGAACAAAACCACCCCAAGGGGGCTATTACTAGTGGTCGATGGGCTTGCGTCGATGAACCTTATGATTGACGAGGATGATATCTAATAAAGTACTGGCCATTGAAAATAGGGTCCAAGATATCAAAAGTTTCTTGGTCCCTCTAATCGGTTAGCGGGACCACCGTCTTCTAAGCTGGTGCACATTACACGACGTTTGTGGGGTAGAATCTAGATAATTGATTGCTTCTTGAGTTTGGTGCCTACAAGTCATAAAATTATCTAGTTGAACAACTCTATCTTTAAAATGATAAAAATTACTAAAAGATAAGAATCTATGGTTATTTTGGGCATATTAAGGCTATAATGACACACACAAAAAATACCTAGCATAGATGCCTAAATTTGGGTGTTATCATATATCCCTCTACAATCTCGTTGCACATAACATGACTTTTGATTTTGTCAACTGTGTCAACTTTCAAGTTGTTATTGCAATTTTGACATGGACAATGGAACATACATCCAAGTTGTTTCCTATGCTTCTCTACAAATCTTATAAACTAGTTAAGACCAGTAATAAACTTTGGGATGGAGCAATTTGAAATGGACATCCATGATCGGTTCATTCTATGATCAAAGAAAAAACTAATATTAGGATTTAGGGTTTACATGATTAGGGTTTAAAGATTACAAATTAGGGTTTATCATTTAGGATTTAGGGATAAGGGTTTAGGGTTTAGGGTTCAGTAGTTAATGTGTGTATGACCTATCCCATTCTTGAACACCTAATCTCACTAGTAAGTGTATAATGTGTATTTGGTTTTCAAGAAAATTTCAACAGCATATCCCTGTAGTTCTCCAAGTACAACGATGTAGATGGGCAAATGTCCACCAACATATGTACTTAGAAAACAAATGGGGGAGTAATGTCATAATATCTTGAAAAATGAATATACATTATACACTTACATCCTAAGTGAGATTAAGTGTTCAACAATAGTTCCAAATCGGTGATTATCTAAGATTTACTCCTAATGAGTAAATCTTGGATGGGTTTCTAGGCTAACAAAATACATGTATGTTGTCATTCCTATACCTGCGATCATAGTTTCATCATGCATATCCTATTTAACATCATTTAATTCAATTCATTCTTCCATTTGGGTTAGTTCATTCATGCATCATTAACCCTGCTTAATCAATATTATTCAACTACACAATCTTGAAGAGCAATCATTGAACTAAGTTAAATCAATCACTAACAAGAGATAAAGAAAACAATATTAATTAATAAGGATAACTAGTAAATTTTGAATGGGCTTCTAGTCTAGAATAAAAATCCTAACAAGAATGAATCACCATTAACTATTCAATTTTCACTAATAGGCAAGTTACAAAAAAAATATTTAAGTAATTCATTAACAAAGTGGGACATTAATAGTTTAAGAAAAAATTACTTCTAACCAACCACTCATCGCAATGGTGGAGCATTCTACGGCGGTGGCAATAGGAGGTGGAGGGGGTTGTGGCTAGACCAGGCTGGAGGTAGGGCTGTAGAGGTGGTTAGAGGTGAAGCTAGGATGACCATAGTTGGAGCAGGATGGAGCTGCAGTGTCTGGAGCAGGCTGGAGCGGTGGCGGCTAGAGCAGTGATGACTGGAGTGGTGGCGGTTGGATCATGCTTGAGTTGGGGTTGTAGTTTCTGATGATCAGTAGGGTAGCAATAATAGTAGCTTGTTTGTGATGTGGGGCAAAATAGTAGCAGAGGAGGCAGAAGAGAAATTACCAGAGAATGGTGAAAAAAATCGTCGGTGATGAAATAGAAGATTGAGGGAAAGAAACATTATGTGGGTGCTATTAAGTGACTTAGTCCTTGTTTGTTATAAGATACCCACACATAACCTAGTGCTGACAAACACGTCCATGCTTACCAACACAACTGTGTTGGAGACTTAGTCATTGGTTTCTGATGGCTAAAACTGACGATAAAAACCCTAATCCCAAAAAAAAGTTGGCTTTTGTCAGGAGACTTAGTTGTTGGTTTCTATTGCTATCAACGACTAAGTACTTAGACGTCAGTTGTGTTGTGGAAATTGTTGACAAATACCCATCTCCAAACAAAAAAGGTCGGCCTCATCAAGGTAACTTAGTTGTAAGTTTATCAAAGAAACCAACGATGCTGAAGCAATTTGGAGGGAAAATACTTTCATGGGGAAATGGTGTGAAAGCACTTAGACATCAGTTCCATAACTAAAACAAATGACAGAGACGTTTCTCCAAACAAAAAAGTGGGTCTCAATAAGGGGATTGTGGTATTGGTTCTTTTTCATACCTGGCGACTAAGAATCAATTTGGGGGGATATTTTTTTCTGTGGGGACATGGCGTGAACTCTGTGTCATCGGTTCTTATGAAAAATGACGCTAAATGTACAACTTTTAGTGGCAAATATTTTTCCCTAAAAATTTTATTTCACGGGTTATCTATGACGTTGTCTTCACTTAAACAAAACCAACGTTATAGTGAAAGTGGTACCTCTGTCTTTTCTAAATAGGCAGGACTTGACAAATGGTGATGCTTTGTCTTTCAAACTGACGTTGTTGATGATATGGTGTTGGTTTTTCCTTGGAACCGATGTTAACAGAAGTGACATTAGACGTAATAAATGTACTAGTGAAGGCAACTAGATCACCGGATGGGGAGACATGAAGAAAGTTGAGCATGTTCTTGAAGCAAGATCAAGGCAAGTATTTTAGCAACTAATGCAACATTAGAGATGAAGCTTGAGAGAGTTATAATTGAATTGGATTGCAGATTGGTTGTAAGCATTTTGTAGGGTGGGGTTGTTAGGAGTAGCCTAAGATTTTCTAGACTAATTATTTGTGTTCAAAAGTTGATGAAGGGAGATTGGCATATTACCTATACCAATAGGGAAAAAACTAAGTGGTTGACCAACTTGAAAAGTACCAACTAAACCTCCACAATAGTGTTCATCATTATGCTAGACCTCATGAGGAGTTAATTCATTTACTTCTAAAGGATTGTAATGGCAGTAGTACTGCCAAGTTTAATTATAAGAAATGATAGTGTAATTTTGTAACTCTAGATGATTTTCTCACAAGAGGAGGGTGAGATGAATAAAATTACCTATTGACTTCCCCAAAACAAAAAAGATCATGGGTTGTAGGACGTGTGTAGCTCTCCTGTTCACCCCCTCCCCCAAAAAAAACTTATCATACGCCAAATTACCTGACTGTCAAAGAATAGGGGTTAAGTGAGAACATGCGAGCTAAATTCTTTAACTTGGTAATGCCCATTCTAATTTTAATATCTCTATGGTGTTGGTTCCTTTGAGGTGGTGGTAATAATCATCCTATTGAAATTCCACCTTTGTATTAGTTTTTGCTAGAATTTGCATACAAGAGTACATTGAAATCGTAGTCATTAGAACCAGGAGCTTGTTGAGGTCTCCTATGATGAAATTGTAGTTTTTTTGAATTCCAATCTTCATCTGGGTCACCCCTGTCATATTGCTTGATCAGTTCAAAAACAAGGATCTTCTTCTCTTATAGTATCACCAAAAGAGAACGACAACTCATTGAAAGGACCAGTGGCTTCCAAGTAATGGAGGATCTAGGGAAATACTTGGGAGTCATGATCTTACTCTCTAGAGTAAACAAAGACATGTATCCTAGTGTTCTATCGAGTCTGTCTACCAAGGTTAGTTCCTAGTCAGGATGTTGCTTATCTTTCATAGATAGAGTCTGTCTCATGAAGTCTACCTTCAAAGAGATCCCCACCTATGTTATGCAAATGGCGGCTCTTCCAATGAAGTTGTGTGACAGGATTGACAACACTATTAGACGCTTAGGGTGGAAACAATAAGTCTAATATCATGTCATTTGTAGCCAGGAACAAAGTGACAAGCTCTAAAGACAAGGGAGGGCTCGATCTCAAGCCCATGAGGGACTAGAATAAAGTGTTACTACTTAGAAATACATGGGACCTTGTCAGTGAAAGAGAGACACTTGGGTGTATAGGAGGAAAACACAAGTTCAAATTTTATGCTATCCCTAAATAATATATGCTTCGTGATTAGGGAATCATGCCTTTACATCTAAAGAATTCATGTTAAAGAACTCCTAAGTTCAAATTATAAGTGGCCAAGATACTAGCTTTTGGAATGATCCTTGGACTCAATCTAACGTCATCCTTAAGGATAAAGTCCTTAAACCTGCACTTGTGTTGCTCAAAGGTATGCAATTTGGGAGTGTCATTGACTTGCAAGGGTAGTGGGATGTGTGTTTCTTATGAGAGTGGTTGCCTAAAACTATGGTGAAGAGCATAATGGAGACTAGTAGCCCTCTCACAAATGAACATGATGACATCTGGATGACTAACCACTCTCAAGATGGTCAATTCTCTACTAAATCAGTGTATGAGATCGTAAGTAGACTAAAAGAGCATGTAGCGCTAGGGGACTAGAGTTTCATATGGAGGCTAAGGTCATGGGAAGACTTCAGCTTTTTGCATGACCCATGGCTCCTGGAGCACTACTCACTAATGCAAGAAGAAAAAGGAGCCATCTCATTGATGACAACAAATGTGGGCAGTGTCTATATAAGGAAGAGACCATTTTTTCATGCTCTTACTGACTGTAGTTTGGCAAAATCTATGTGCGAGAGAATGCTTGATAGGTTGGAACTTACCAGATTTTAGGTATATATGGAAGCACGGTCATGGTTACAATACTACTTGACATAGTATGTCAAGACACAACAAAATTCATCATAACTTGTGGATATATTTGGATAATCTGGAACTTGCAAGTGTTCAAAAAAACTATGATAACAGTAGAAAACCAAGTGCAATTGTAACATACCGAATCTTAAACCCTACCCTAGAACTTTGATCCTTTTTGGTTTGATCAAACAAGGTTGAGGTTAGAGTGATCCTAATAATTTAATGTATGAATAATGTAATATAATATGTCAAATAATTCATTTGTTAATAATAAAATGGTAAATAACTTAATTTCATGCATAATATGGTTAATGGGCGTCTAATGGGCTAGATGATATAATCCATGTAATAAATACTCAAATTAAATAATAGACTTCAAATTCGTAATCTACACATTAAAATAAGCTTACATGTCAATTTTCATTTAATTTGGACAACCTTGAAATAATATGGTAAGTTATGAGAGAGAAATTGCCTAAAATGTGTAATTAATAAATAAATATAATAAATGACTCCAAAAGAGGAAAATAATCTTAGATTCGTAATCTACATAATAAATATAGCCTTTGGGTGAATTTCTATCCAATTTGGAGAAAGTTTGCTTAAAAGGTAAAATCAGGAGAGAGAAAGTATGAAGAACCTTCAAAATATTAATTAAATACTCAAACAACTCCAATATGTAAAATTGATGGCAAATTCGTGTTCAACACATTAAATATGACTTGTGGGTCAAGTTTCATAAAAATTGGATAATCCTAATACCATATATGAAAGAGGAAAGAGAAAATAGTAATTAATTTATTTAACACATTAAAAGTTTCCAAAAGGCAAAACTAAGTGCATAATCAGAATCTACATGCCTTTATTTGAGTCTGTGCAAAATTTGGTTTAATTTGTATAATGTTTGGACCCTCAATTTTCTTTGGAAAGAAATTTAATCAAACTTTATTTAAATGCAAATATAATTCTCGATTTCCTTGTCACGCTATTTGATTTCCTTTTGTTTTTGGGTTTTAATCTGGACCTTTGATCTGGCATCGGACGGTGCTCGACTCATCTCCCACCTTGGGTAGGAGTCCAGCCCGACGCGGCATGTACAGGGATTTCTGGGGTGTTCGTCCCCCGATTCTTTCTCCCTCTCTCTTATTCCTCTGCCTCCGTTTCCTTCTCCATCACCTTCCTTGCCTTTCCCCACACCTGTTGACCCGATATAAGCTTGGGTTTGGAGAACGATCATCCACTTTATGACTCGCCGCTTTACTTCCCCTGTTCTTTCCCTGTTCTCTTTCTTCTCCTCATCTACTCGTTGCTTTGGATCATCAGACCCTGAAGGATCACCCCCCTGACCACCGTCGGGATCCCAGGTCCTTGTTTTCCATCTTGGTTGGCCTCCTTCTACCCTGCGGTACCTCCCCCATGTCTGTCTGAATCCAGCAAAGTCACGGAGTCGGGGGCGGAGGTTTCGGCATGTCTGGTGTTGCTTCACCCCTGGGATATCCTCCCTATGGTTCCTCGGATCTCTTAAGCCTTTCAATTTGATCGAAAGGCAAGTCTCTCACTTTTCCCCCTTTTCTTCTGCTGTTCTTTGGTCTTCAACCTTGGGAACCAATGTCCGATTATTAGCTTCGCTTTGCTTTCTTTTTCACCGACATCAGTGTAGTTTGGCACCGCGAACTCCACCACGATGATGGTTTGCTCAGATCAGTTATGGAATCGTTGGATTGATCCATGTTGTTTGACTTTGCCAACTGGTTCTTCAGGTTTTTGTCGAAGAAGATGACTTGCTGCTATTTTCCTTTCTTGCCCTCCATCTTTTCTTCTGTTCTTTGTTTTTCGCCTAGGGGCATTTTGGTCTTTTCGCACTTTCCTTTTCCTTTTGTGTAGCGACCGGCCCTGCTGACTTGGCTTAGGATGTCCGCTGACATGGGCGGCCCTGATTGGCCTGCCCAGGTCCACGTGGACAATCTCTGCCCTTTATCTGCGATCGATTTATTTGTAATTATTTGATTGGTCGATTTTATAAAATCAATAACTAATTAATTACTGGTCAAGAAAAATATAAATAAATAGCCGTTGGATTCAGAAAAATAAGGGCTTTCTAATAGAATTGGTTTTATCATATGAATCTGATGTTTTAAACATGTTTTTTTCAATGAATCTAATTAATGATGAATTAACTTGTATAATTCATAACTAATAATTTATAAGTCAGAAAAATATAATATAATATGTTTTGAACTCAGGAAAATATAATCTAAAATATGGAATCATTTTGGAAACCTAATTCACCAATAATAAAAAGGCGATTTTAGGGTTTTGTATAATTAATGGAAACCTAACCCTAATTCCACATATATGCTTAATAGGTGCTTTGGAAGCCTAGGCTTGGACCTAGAAGTATCTTTGGACGTTTGAATCTGATGTTGAGGAATGTTTGCATCCCATATTATTCTTATTGAGCAATTATCCTATTTTATTCTTTCTCTTGGTCCTATGGACAATAGTCTATACACATTGATCTTTTCTTTTGATATCATGGTTCATGTGAAGTATCTTATTTTGTTATTATGATCATGGATAATCTCTTGAATCTGTTTTCCTATGCCTTGGCGCATGTTGGACTCTTGATATTATATGTCCACTATGATGTGAATGTTATATGTTTGTGTTGTCCATTGTGTGATGGCAACAATTGTATAAATCTGACTATACTTTCTACTTGCCTCTACATTATACATGCAATGTGATTCAGTAGCACTAGAGTAGTATAATTACATTGGTTTTGGGGCAGTATTCCCCTATTGTTTATTTGGAGGGTGGCAGTATACCATTCCTCTGTAAATCGAGTGTGGCAGTAATCCATGCTCAAATTATATATATTGGGATATTGGCAGTATTCCTTTCTCTATCAGGTTCAAGTGTGTGCTTGGCTGCCAATTGTTATTTATATTGTTCTAGTGTTATGCTTATCTCACATGCATGCAGGTTGATGATGATATGTGCTTTGTTTCCCACCATGGTAGTGGATGTTTATATTGATAGCACATTCTTATTATTTGTTGGTTATGGCAAGTGTCCCTTTTATTGTGATTTTACTCTCTTGATACCCGTTTGGGTGGTACTTATCTCTTGCATGGGATGCCTTGTATATTTTGATGTCCCTATTTCCTTATATTGGTCAACTTGCTTTTTAGTATGCACATACCAGCCTTTGCTGATGTTTCCTTTTGTTTCTCTTTTGCTGGGGTATGCTTCCAACCCTAGGTGGAGGACTTGGATGACAAGACGTGGTGACCTAGACTTAGCTTGAGATGATGAAGCTTGGAGACAATCTTGAGGTGGTTTAGATTTCCTCTACATGTATCCTTGTGATGTAAGTTTAAGTTGTAACCCTTTGTTTTATAATTGAATATATATATGTTTTTCTTCCGCTGCTATACATTGGTCTTTTGATTACCATTATATAAAGATTTGAAAAGTTTACACCCACTCCATCACACCTTTTGAGTGTGTTTGGATTGGAGGTTCTATTGTTCAAATTTTTAGTAGAGAAGTGATTTCACTTCTTTACAACATGATATCAGAGCCCATGGTAGTCGAAATCGACTATTTCAATTTTTTCTCCCCATTAGAACCCTTGACTTTTCTAGATAGCTCTAAGTGAGATGTTGACCTTAGAATTGATCAATGATGATCTTTGTATACAATAAGGTTGGATTTGAGGATGTGAATATGTTAGGAGATCTAAATATGGAAATATTGTGACTTGGTTTCCGCAAATGATTTTGGATCCACATTTTGTTTCATCTCAAAAAGATTTTCATCGCCAAAAATTATTTTCAATTATACTACTATATGTACAAAAGTTTTCTCAGATTTATCGATGTTTTCTTGAATTAAGTCACAATGATGAGAAACTATAGTTTGAGTTGAATCTAACCCTAGTTTTCTGACTAGGATTGATATAATGGTATAGATGACCTACCCTATGACTTTTTGGATGATCATATAGGGTTGATAGGCTAGAGACACAAGGACTTAAATCTCAACCCTAGATGGCATGACTATAGTTGGATACATAAATAATAAAAGTATCTAGAACTTTCACAACTAAGAGATGTGAGTAGCTCTAAAGAGTTGTTTAGTTTGACTTGTTAGGTTGAACCCTTTAAGGGGTGGAGAATAGTTGATATTTGATGTTTGGATCTTTAGATTTCGAGGACGAAATCCTTTTTAAGGGGTGGAGTGTTGTAACATACCGAATCTTAAACCCTACCCTAGAACTTTGATCCTTTTTGGTTTGATCAAACAAGGTTGAGGTTAGAGTGATCCTAATAATCTAATGTATGAATAATGTAATATAATATGTCAAATAATTCATTTGTTAATAATAAAATGATAAATAACTTAATTTCATGCATAATATGGTTAATGGGCCTCTAATGGGCTAGATGATATAATCCATGTAATAAATCCTCAAATTAAATAATAGACTTCAAATTCGTAATCTACACATTAAAATAAGCTTACATGTCAATTTTCATTTAATTTGGACAACCTTGAAATAATATGGTAAGTTATGAGAGAGAAATTGCCTAAAAGGTGTAATTAATATATAAATATAATAAATGACTCCAAAAGAGGAAAATAATCTTAGATTCATAATCTACATAATAAATATAGCCTTTGGGTGAATTTCTATCCAATTTGGAGAAAGTTTGCTTAAAAGGTAAAATTAGGAGAGAGAAAGTATGAAGAACCTTCAAAATATTAATTAAATACTCAAACAACTCCAATATGTAAAATTTATGGCAAATTCGTGTTCAACGCATTAAATATGACTTGTGGGTCAAGTTTCATAAAAATTGGATAATCCTAATACCATATATGAAAGAGGAAAGAGAAAATAGTAATTAATTTATTTAACACATTAAAAGTTTCCAAAAGGCAAAACTAAGTGCATAATCGGAATCTACATGCCTTTATTGGACTCTGTGCAAAATTTGGTTTAATTTAGATAATGTTTGGACCCTCAATTTGCTTTGGAAAGAAATTTAATCAAACCTTATTTAAATGCAAATATAATTCTCGATTTCCTTGTCACGCTATTTGATTTCCTTTTGTTTTCGGGTAATAATCTGGACCTTTGATCTGGCATCAGACGGTGCTCGACTCATCTCCCACCTTGGGTAGGAGTCCAGCCCGACGCGGCCTGTACAGGGAATTCTGGGGTGTTCGTCCCCGGATTCTTTCTCCCTCTCTCTTATTCCTCTGCCTCCGTTTCCTTCTCCATCACCTTCCTTGCCTTTCCCCGCACCTGTTGACCCTATATAAGCTTGGGTTTGGAGAACGATCATCCACTTTATGACTCGCCGCTTTACTTCCCCTGTTCTTTCCCTGTTCTCTTTCTTCTCCTCATCTACTCGCTGCTTTGGATCATCGGACCCTGAAGGATCGCCCCCTGACCGCCGTCGGGATCCCAGGTCCTCGTTTTCCATCTTGGTTGGCCTCCTTCTACCCTGCGGTACCTCCCCCATGTCTGTCTGACTCCAGCAAAGTCACGGAGTCGGGGGCGGAGGTTTCGGCCTGTCTGGTGTTGCTTCGCCCCTGGGATATCCTCCCTATGGTTCCTCGGATCTCTTAAGCCTTTCAATTTGATCGAAAGGCAAGTCTCTCACTTTTCCCCCTTTTCTTCTGCTGTTCTTTGGTCTTCGACCTTGGGAACCAATGTCTGATTATTAGCTTCGCTTTGCTTTCTTTTTCACCAGCATCAGTGTAGTTTGGCACCGCGAACTCCACCACGATGATGGTTTGCTCAGATCAGTTATGGAATCGTTGGATTGATCCATGTTGTTTGACTTTGCCAACTGGTTCTTCAGGTTTTTGTCGAAGAAGATGACTTGCTGCTATTTTCCTTTCTTGCCCTCCATCTTTTCTTCTGTTCTTTGTTTTTCGCCTAGGGGCATTTTGGTCTTTTCACACTTTCCTTTTCCTTTTGTGTAGCGACCGGCCCCGCTGACTTGGCTTAGGATGTCCGGTGACATGGGTGGCCCTGATTGGCCTGCCCAGGTCCACGTGGACAATCTCTGCCCTTTATCTGCGATCGATTTATTTGTAATTATTTGATTGGTCGATTTTATAAAATCAATAACTAATTAATTACTGATCAAGAAAAATATAAATAAATAGCCGTTGGATTTTGAAAAATAAGGGCTTTCTAATGGAATTGGTTTTATCATATGAATCTGATGTTTTAAGCATGTTTTTTTCAATGAATCTAATTAATGATGAATTAACTTGTATAATTCATAACTAATAATTTATAAGTCAGAAAAATATAATAAAATATGTTTTGAACTCAGGAAAATATTATCTAAAATATGGAATCGTTTTGGAAACCTAATTCACCAATAATAAACAGGCGATTTTAGGGTTTTGTATAATTAATGGAAACCTAACCCTAATTCCACATATATGCTTAATAGGTGCTTTGGAAGCCTAGGCTTGGACCTAGAAGTATCTTTGGACGTTTGAATCTTATGTTGAGGTATGTTTGCATCCCATATTATTCTTGTTGAGCAATTATCCTATTTTATTCTTTCTCTTGGTCCTATGGACAATAGTCTATACACATTGATCTTTTCTTTTGATATCATGGTTCATGTGAAGTATCTTATTTTGTTATTATGATCATGGATAATCTCTTGAATCTGTTTTCCTATGCCTTGGCGCATGTTGGACTCTTGATATTATATGCCCACTATGATGTGAATGTTATATGTTTGTGTTGTCCATTGTGTGATGGCAACAATTGTATAAATCTGACTATACTTTCTACTTGCCTCTACATTATACATGCAATGTGATTCAGTAGCACTAGAGTAGTGTAATTACATTGGTTTTGGGGCAGTATTCCCCTATTGTTTATTTGGAGGGTGGCAGTATACCATTCCTCTGTGAATCGAGTGTGGCAGTAATCCATGCTCAAATTATATATATTGGGATATTGGCAGTATTCCTTTCTCTATCAGGTTCAAGTGTGTGCTTGGCCGCCAATTGTTATTTATATTGTTCTAGTGTTATGCTTATCTCACATGCATGCAGGTTGATGATGATATGTGCTTTGTTTCCCACCATGGTAGTGGATGTTTTTATTGATAGCACATTCTTATTATTTGTTGGTTATGGCAAGTGTCCCTTTTATTGTGATTTTACTCTCTTGATACCCGTTTGGGTGGTACTTATCTCTTGCATGGGAAGCCTTGTATATTTTGATGTCCCTATTTCCTTATATTGCTCAACTTGCTTTTTAGTATGCAAATACCAGCCTTTGCTGATGTTTCCTTTTGTTTCTCTTTTGCTGGGGTATGCTTCCAACCCTAGGTGGAGGACTTGGATGACAAGACGTGGTGACCTAGACTTAGCTTGAGATGATGAAGCTTGGAGACAATCTTGAGGTGGTTTAGATTTCCTCTACATGGATCCTTGTGATGTAAGTTTAAGTTGTAACCCTTTGTTTTATAATTGAATATAGTCATGTTTTTCTTCCGCTGCTATACATTGGTCTTTTGATTACCATTATATAAAGATTTGAAAATTTTACACCCACTCCATCACACCTTTTGAGTGTGTTTGGATTGGAGGTTCTATTGTTCAAATTTTTAGTAGAGAAGTGGTTTCACTTCTTTACAGCAATACATCCATAAAAGTACACAATTTCACTCTACTATCATAATGCAAAATGTTGTCTTGGAGAATCAATGTTGGAAGGGATACTGGATACAACCTCCCTCTGGTTGCATGAAGATTAACATTGATGCAACTATCAGCAAATATGAAGTGTCTTATGTTATTTTTGTGAGAGATTGTAAGGGTGAGTGGATCAGTGATGTTGGGAGAAAACACGACACAACTCCTATAGTTGAAGTGGATATGATTGGTATATGCATGGCCCTGGAGTATGTAGTTGAGAAGGATTTGAATAAGGTCAACTTTGAAATAGGTTGCATGGCCTCTATACAATTCAGCAAAGAGAACTATAAGGCACATCCTAGGTATGTACACTAGATTTCGAAGAGAAAAAATCTACTTGAATAATTGGTGAGTAGATTATATTTGAAGGGAGAAGAATGTAGTAATTGATCGCCTTGCAAAGTTTCATTGAAAACATACAATCAAGACTTTCATTATATCATGCCTCCTCCTCTAAATGACATTTTAGTTTTAGAAAAATATAATGGTAGTAGTACTACTATAACATACCAGAACTAGAACCCCACCTTAGTAGTTTGACCCCTTTTGACTTAACCAAACAAGGATAAGCTAATATGTGTAACTAAGCCAATAATGAAATCTAAAATGTGCCACAAGAAGTATAACATAACAAATCATGCTTAATAAGCATATATGACACATATGGAGATAATAAGAATATAATTGGTTGAATAATGAACTAATGGGCCACTAATGGGCCATATGACTTATCTCATAAAAAGGAGTTCCAAAAGTAAAATCTAAGTTTAAAATCATGTTCCTTGGGTCAATTACCTTGAGAGTCAAGTTTCACATTATTCACATAATAATAATTCCTTTAATTCAAATTAGAAAAGAAGATGTATGTTTTCCCAATAATATAAAATAAAATAATAAATGACTCCAAAAGAGGAAAATATATTAAATTCATAATATACATAATAAATATAGCCTTTGGGTGAGTTCTCATCCAATTTAGAGAAAGTTTGCTTAAAGGGTGAAATCAGGAGAGAGAAAGTGTGTATAACCTTCAAAATATTAAATAAATGCTCAAACAACTCCAACATGTAAAATTGATGGCAAATTCGTATCCAACACATTAAATATGACTTGTGGGTCAAGTTTCACCTAATTTGGATAATCAATGTGTCATTAATGCATTAGGAAAGAGAAACAAAGAATATATTAAATAATGCATCTAAGGTTTCTAAAAGTGAAATCTAATTGGAGATTCAGAATCTACATGTTTAACTTAATTTGTGTGAAAAGTTTAGTCTAATTTGGATAATAATAGAACCCTTAAAAGAGGAAAGAGAAAATATGTACATTAAATGCATCTCGCTTTTGTTTTAATCAGATTTTATATCGCATTAAATGTCACGATTCAATTTAGTTTTTTTCCTATGATTGAGCTGTCACACACTTTACTTATGCGCCAATATTTCATAACCATCCAATCATATTTGAATGACATCCGCTCGTCTCCTACCTCGGGTAGGAGCCCGACTCGGGATGAAGAAAAGTTGGGATTTTTCATTTCCCATTTCTCCCTCTCCTCTCCACCAATCCTCCTGATTCTTGTCCCTTTGGGATCAGGAGATCATCCCAAATCTTTTGATCCTAACTTTCTCTCCTAAATCATTCCCAATATGAAACCCCCAAAACTCCTTCTTTGGCCCTATTTTCCCCTTTTCGTTATACCCTAAACCAAACCTCCTCTACACTCAATTGCCACTGACACCCACTGTTCCTCCCCAACTAGGCCACCTTCTTCCTCCCGTTTGGGCAACCTAAGCCCTCTGTTGGGTCCCTCTGCCTTCAATTGCTCATGTTTGAACGACCGTCAGACACCCATGGAGTTGTTGGTGGTTTCATTTTTGCCTCACGATCCCTGGTTTTCTCTCCCCTACTCTGGAGTTGGTGTCATCATCATCTTGTGATCCAGTGGCCTTCGGCATCGTGGTGACCTAGGTAAGTGGTTGTTTGACTTCGGTTTTGCTTTGAGAAGCTTCTTCGCCTTGTTGCTTGATGATTCTGGTTCATCTTCCCCTTTTTTGGGTCCTTGTTGTTCGAAGCCTTGGCTCAACTTTTATATTTGGGAATTTGGCAGCGCGTCGTTCTCTATCAAGTTTCAAGGATGTGAAGCCTTAGCCTCCATTGTTGTTTATATTGTTCTAGAGCTATGTTTATCTCACATGCATGTAGGTTGATTATTGTGGGGTGTGTGCCCTTCTTTCTTCATATGTGCTAGTATGGCACAATTTTAGTTGTTTGGTATGGAAATTATCTCTTTTTATTGTTGTTCTCTTCCTTTTATACCCTCTTGGGGTAGTCCTTATCTCTTGTATGGGAAGATTTTATATTTGATGTCCTTTTTACTCATTATGCTCACAGTTTTCTTTAGTATACACATACCAACTTTTTGTTGATTCCCTCTTTTCTTTTCCTTTTGTGTGGTATGCTTCCAACCCTAGGTTAGATCAAGGAGAGGTGAACTTCGACATCAACCTCGTACTTGAGCTTTGGGAGACTTGAAGAGGTGGTTAGATAACCCTCAGCTTGATCTTTGTCTTATATGATTAGTTTTCCTTCTTGGATATCCATGTGTGGTGAAGATATGTATAATGTTATCAAGCTTTGTAAGTTGTTAGATAATGATATTTTCCGCTGCTACTCATTGTGTAATGATACACACATGTTGAATGAATTGTTCTCCATCCCTTTGGTGAAAATTTTCATGTGGTTTTTGGTTCAAGGGATGTTGCCTTTTTATTTCTAGTAGGGAGTGGTTCCCCTATGTGATCCCACTCCTTACAACTACCACATTGAATTCTTAAAATTGTATAAGTGAATGTATAAATTATTTGAATTTTCTCATAATGGGAAGGCACGATGAATAAGAGTACTTCCTGACTTACCCAAAAAGGGTAATAACATCTAATTTTGATTGTTAAAAGGCATTCATACTTTTTTTATCAAAAGATACTACACAAAAAGGATTACATGAAAATTTCAAGACTTAATGATATTTGGATAAGTACTTGTTCAATATTATATATTTATCTTGTTTAATAGTAACCTTTCTAGTCATCTTAATGCAAAACATACTCTACTAGAATAATCTACACATAAAATGCAACTAGTAGTTAAAATTTGGGACTATTGGAGTTCTTTTGAGTAGGTTAAGAAATTACACAAAATAATGACATTCAAGACAAGATAAATATTTTTTTGTAAAGTTATGTTCTTTTGGACTATGTTTGGGACATTTTATTAGACCCCATGATGACCCCTTGATCGCGCCCGTTCAACGTCTTTTCAACCTCTGATCTATTACATGCCAGGTCCTTACTCCAATCAATCACAGATGTTCTGATTTACTTGATCTTTTTGAAAATAGTTTTCTACATAGGCTTGAGGAGACAATTCCACACCATTCTATCTCTTACCTGAACCCTAGAACTAGCCCTATAAGAAACCCCTCTTTTTAGCGATTGGTTTGCTTTGGATGCACTCATCACAGATGACTCAAGAGTGTCACCCTTTGCCTCAAATGCATTGGGAAGGCTCAAGAGGTGGTTTTGCAATATCCCTCTTACCCCAATTGCAATCCTATACTATAAGGACCCCTCCCGACCTTATCTTTCTTCTTTGATCATCCACCGCCATTCTCCTCAACCACCCCACCAACTCCAAATTACCCATACCAAAACCATCTTCAGATCATCAAAAACCCAACTATGATAGCAGCTTGGGGTGCAATGACTTGATATGGTATCCTAAAACTGATTTCAAGACCAGGTAAAGCTTCATCACCTAGGATTTCTAGAGGGGTTCAACTTGTGGGAATTAGTTGAGGAGTCTCGTGTAGACTTTTCAAAGCTCCCTAGACCTCTACCATGTTTCTTCATGAGGTATTTTACAACACCGCCCATTTTTTTGTAGTTGCATTGTCTGTGTATCTAAGGATATAGTGCTTCCCTATCTTTGCCTCATAGCTTTACCATCTCCTCTATTTTTTCCTTGTGATGTTCACTGGTTGGTTCTAAGGGTGTGAGAACCCCTCCTTCTCCTTGCCCCAGTTTGGTTTTGGTTCCCCTATGTTCTTCTATTTTATGGCGGATCAGTGTTGCCATCTCGACCATTGGTTGACCCTGAACAAGAGGTTTTTAACCAAGTTGTCACAACATGGAGCTATTGCTTATGGCCTCTTTGCTTGAGATGGCTTCTCCTATCAGATCGTATGAGAAGATCACATCAAGAGGAGTAGTTCTGCTCGAGCAAGGTTTTTTGCTTATAGAGTTACCTTAATGCCCTCATATGTGTTTTGAGCTTTGTTTTCTTGATAAGGATAAAGTTGTATTTTAACTTTATCAAATATTGAGGTGTGACCTTCACTTCCGCCTCTTGTTGCTATTTTTCACAATTATTTAGGTATTTATCTTTGTTGTGAATGGTCATTAATGATTAGAAGTTTGGAAAGTCCTAGAAAATAATCCACACATCATAAAAATACCAAATTTCAACCCTAGCCTCACAAGGATATGCTAAACCTATTAGAATAGTGATGTTAAGATACTACAATGATATCTTATTAAAAAGGTACATAATATTTCTGGAAGATTGGATCTAATTACGTCCACTTTATCTTCTTTCCAACTGTATTGGGCTCCATCTTTCCCTCTTCTAATCTCTGCAATTGAAGAAATTGATAGAATATGTAGGGTTTTCCTTTGGGGAGGGCCTAGTCTTACTAAAAAGGTACATATGGTTTCTTGGGACAAAGTCTGTCTACTGAAGTAAGAAGGTTGTATTGGTATTAGAAAATCTAGAGATATAGTCAAAGCTTGTATTACCCTCAACATTTGGAGTATTGCTAAGAATAAATATAGTATGTGGGTAAGGTGGGTTCATAGGAGATACGTCAAAGGTGATTCTATTTGGAGATGTAAAATTGCTTCAAATGCCTCTTGCCATTGGAAGCAAATGCTTCATCACAAGGATGTTAATTTTGAATTTGTATCCTTCTTCATGGGTAATGGAAATCTTATTGTACTGTGGTGAGATCCTTGGAGATCAGATAGGAGATTCTAGATCAAGTTCTTAGTGAAGGTGAAGTAATGAGGAGTATAACAGGGAAATTTGCTTATCTAAACTGCTTGTTTAATGATGGTGATTGGATAGTCTCTATGTCTAGACATGTTAATGAGATTGTGAATGTGCTCAAAGAGAAACTAAACCATGTGTTTTTCAAAGGATGATGTTGTTTTTCTTAAAGGGAAGGAGATTCTCAAGATCAATGATATGTGGCAAGTTATTAGCGTGAAAGGGTTTGTTCCCTATTAGTCCAAGTGGTTATGGAGAGTTAAGGCTCCCAAGAGATGCACTATTGATGGGTGGAGGTGATTTATTGATAAACTTCTAGCCCTTGATCATCCACCTAGTAGAGGCTTCCAATTCCCTTTGTGGTGTGTTTTGTCTAAAGAGGACTTTGAAGATTTGGTGCATATCATTTTTTCTTATAAATACACTCTTGAGTTTAAGATTTGGTGCATATCATTTTTTCTTATAAATACACTCTTGAGTTTATGGAATGTAGCTAGTAGAGATTTATAAATTAGCAATATCTCTAAATCTCTAAGGAGCTTCTGTCATATGAGTAGCCAGAAAGGTCCTACAATGTTGGCCATTTTTCATGTGGTTTGGGATGAAATGAATAGAAGAAATTTTGTTGATCAGAGTTGCACAGTGGATAGTAAATGGCTAACTGTAAAGAAAGATATAGATAGCTTTAGTGATTAGTTCTATCTTTGATTTCCTTATCTTTCTTTTAGGTCCTCCTTTAGCCTTCAGACAGTTTTGTACATACTTATGAAAACTCTATAAAAGGGACAACATGCTTGGAAGATAAAGAAAATAATGATATCTTATGTATAATCCTAGATATGGTCAATTAATGTATAAGGACATAGATTTCATTTGTATATATGGATATTAACAACATTTGTATCAAAAATATATAGGGAGCCTTGCATTTATGTAAAGAACTCAAACATGAATCCTAAAATCATTTTGGTTACATATAAGGGTTAGTATGAATGAACCCTAAATCAGAGTAAAAAGATAGAAATAATGAAATGATATAAGAAGTGAATGTGATTAATAACCTAACCCTAACTCATACAACTCATATACTACATAGATAAAGAAAATACACCCTAGTAGTCACTAGAACATTATATCATGGGTATGATCCTAGAATTCACTCAAGAGTCAAGTATATGCACTAAGAAATCTTGAGAACATTAATAACCTTAGAAGTCTTGACCCTAAGAAAAGACATACAAACTGGTTGATCCTTTGATTTTCATGAGACAATTATTAGTAGTACTTGAAGTAGTATTTTTATTCTGGACTTAACCTGCTATAGGTAAGTGTCACGTCCTTAGATTCATATTATATAAGCTAGACTGATAGTGTAACTATCATGTTTAGAATAATTCATTAGACATGTAGTCTAATGTTTGTATGTAAAATATTTCCTTATAGCACAAAAGAATTACTACCTTAGATAGCTTCTGTCTATATCTTGTAAATTATCAATTACGAGCTATTATTCTTGAAAAAAAATGCATAGAAGTTTTCATGCAATTACTAGAATTCAAAATATAATTTATTTTAGTATGTTAATTCATTGTTATCATTTAGAATTTAGAATTTTTATAAAATATCATATTCACATACAAAATCTAGAATCTAGATCTTATCATAGATATTTCTTAATTGAGATTCAAATTTTGAAGTAAAATTATTAGAACTTAAAATAAAAATACCAGAATATATCTCTAGCTTTTAGTTTCTTATTAAAGATTTTAGATTTAGAAATAGAATCTGAATCATAAATAGAAAAAGAATATAGAATGACACCAGAACATAATTTTATATTATATAATAAGTTCTCATAGAATAGAAGTACAATGATACACAGAACAGAAGGCATTTATATCAAAGAATGTGTGTTGCACCACAAAAGGCACTTTATGCCATAGAAGAATCCTTGGTATCACCATACGGCATTTCATACCACAAAAGGTGTGTTACATTATAGAAGTCTCATAGTATCACAGAAAAGGACTTATTGTATAATATTGGCCACAGAAAGATAAAAGAAGTGTATTTTATTATAGTTTTCAAGTTTTTATAATACAGTCATATCCTTTGTGTTATTAGATTCCAATATCACTTGATCTAGCCTGAGTTTTTTCTTTGTACATAGTTGGGGACGAGATGTATGTAGGTACTAATCTTTAGGAAGAACAGTCAAGATGGAGGATACATCTACAGTTTTAAGAGGTTTGCTTGGTGGGGCTCCATCTATATGGTCTCAGATATTAAGACATGGTAAATATTTATTCTTCATGTATTTAGATTTTTCTTTAAAAGTTTGATGTAACCAATTTCATTCCTAAGAATTCATGAGAGCCATTTTATACATGTGGTTGAGTATCATGTTTGTGGCACTCCCAAAGAAATTAAATTCCACTCATATGAAATGAATATTGGTGTGTTTCAAGGATCATACTTCTTGAAGACTTAATCGTACATTTATGTTTGTTATCCAAACGGAACTACACTATTTTAACTAGAACCAAACTGCATCCGGAGTAGCCCAATCTCAATACATATCGATCTTGATTTTAAATTCCCAATCTTACCTTAAACGAGGGTAGCCTAGATCTGGATCATCAACTTCGGAAGAACATGGATGGCTAGATGCACATCGAGCATCAATCTCATCTTACTCTTTTTCAACCACTACAGGCCACAGCCAAAACTTCGGGTACCACTGTAACCTAGTTTGGTCCATAACGTTCCTTGTGGTAGCAATTATTCTAATGCTACGTTTGGCGAAGCGATAGAGAATAAAAAGGTATGGGCAATCACGGGTAGCTGATAAAAGATACGCAATCAGCGACGATAACAATTGGCTTTCCTCATAGCAGCATAAGAAGGTACACCCCTAACGGTCTTGATGCGACACGGGGAGTCCCAAATTCTGCAACGTAGGAATGAATGGGATACATTGCAGTTTGGGAGGGAATCGCGAATTCAGTTAGTTAGACAATTAGCATGTTAGCCTCTCGGTACTTATGGTGACAATGCCAACTCTTATGTCACAAGATCTGACGAAACTAGTGTCGATTCGACCAAGGCAACGAAGTATCCTCCTTCGACCTATCTACTAGAAAGCTGATTATCAACCCAAGCACCAGAGAGTTTCCAAAGCCCCGTCCTATCTCTCATCCTCCTCCACGGCCACAGTCTGCAGGACACTGGAGCTTAGTTTGGTCTCTGGGCCACTCCCAAAACGTCTAACGTTATCAATCATCCCAGGAAGACGACAATGTGCCGTGACACACCAGTATTGGTCACTCAAGCACTCGGCACGTCTTCCTAATATTCTGCCGGTTCAGAGACCCGGCCCAAACTCCAATACATATGCCCCGGCGGTCAGGCGGGGCCGATGGAAACAGGCCGCGCGACGCGTGCGAACCGCGCCAGAGCCGGCCGGCTCAACTCGTAGAGCCATGGACCTCCGGACGCTTAAAGCTCGTCGTGTCAGACCTGGAAGACCAGTCCAAGGGACCCCTTCCCTCTCATCAGCTATTCCGTTCTGACCTTTGCTTGGTTGCATGCAGACCGCAGCAGATATGTGTGTTAGTAGTAGTTATATACTAAAATAGTAGTACCCTTACCTGAGCTGCAACCCACCTGCATGGGCGGCCAATACCTCCAAAACGAACATTAACTCTTACTTGTTAGTCCACTGCTGCTGCAGGTGGTAGTGGTGATGGTGTGGTTGCGAGAGAGATTCCATTCCCATCCGCTGCCACCCTAGTCAACCTGGCAGTGGGTGCAGTTTGTAAGATTGCACATATATAACAAGTAAGATTAAATTCAGCTGGAGAGGCATACCCGATGTGCTGCATAAATTTGAGTGGCCGTCTCTCTCTCTCTCTCTCTCTCTCTCTGATACTGTATCTGTGTTTGTATGCGGCATCTTCAACGTTGAAGAAACCCCATGCCATGCACACCAATGTTGCAGTTGCAGGCATTGCCGCGGCCTTTTCCTCTGACCGGTGCTTCGTCTGTTTTCATCATGAGGGAGATGGTTTCCCATTAGATGTGTGTGTTTGGATCTTGTTGACTGCTGTGGAGATGTGAACCGATCGTACGTGCCATGCACAGCCCACATGCAATGGTCTGGTCACATTCTTGCTGCTGTTTGGGTCCTGTTCTTGTATCTTGTTAGCATCCCAGTCAACTTTACCAATAACCTCCGGCATTAGTCTAATCAAATAAGCATGATATGTCTTAACTGATGATACAATCGTTAATTTAATAGCGCATACAGTCCTAGCTAAAGACACGCAGCAAGCATGGCATGTGCCTTTTCCCTAGCCGTGTATTGTATGTATCTGCGGCCATTGGGAGGCTGAGCTATAGTCTATATATGGGCAGCAGATCATATATAGCCATTAATCAATCCATTAAAACCATATTATACAATATCTCGAACATTGTCCTAACCGATATGATCTGCACCCGTGGACGCGCAGCGTTGGTATCCGAAGCCTGCACGCACGTCAAGTATTTGACCTGCGCACCCTTCCTTTGGAGAAGCTCTATAAGGGCTAGTTAGGTTTTATAATATGATAGGCGTGGCAGTCTACTCGAGAAATTCTCTTTGTACGCTGTCGACCACGACCAGTAGTGAGATACATGCATGCAAGCACATTATCATATGTAAACCACATGGGGAGGATGTACGTACATACCACCAACTTGTGATTATGCGCTTATAGTTTGGATTTGGGTTGTGGGGGTTCAAATCTTCTGTGCCCTACCTCTGTGCCCACAATATCTCATCCATAGACTTGTGGGCCCCATAGCGAATTGTACGGTCTAGATGTATTGGGTACATTGTCCCGGGCACAGAAGATTTTAACCGGGGTTGTGGACTCTTGGTATGAGACAAGGACAGACGGAAGTATATGTGATAGGTATCAGTATGAGGCGAGCTCGGCTTTGATGTTCCTTATTTCAGGAGGAGCAGGCTACTCCGTTATTAATCAACTTACATGTGTCCCTGCTCATGAATTTGTAGGGTGGGGATTATATTCGGGTTACACATGGCATTATCTTAAACAAGGTGCAGCTTGTTCCTTGTTTAATTAGGAATAGCAAATCCTACGAACATCTCAACCACTCATATCACTAAGAGGAAGGAAGTGATTCATGACTACTAGATGGGTGCACGATCTAGATGTATGCATCACAAGAATTGGAACAACATTAGTCATGTCATAGTGAATCGCAGCCCACCCACCAGTTTCATGAGTTTCTTTAATGTTGTCTGCTTGTATAAATAAAAGAGAGAAAATATCATAGCAAATATTTCCAAAAAAAATCAAAGCAAAACTTTTTTAACTAAATAATAATAATAGTAAATTTCTTATTTGAAATTAATTTTAAAATAATATTTTTAGACAAATGCATCATCTGTATTAGTACATTACTTTTTCAAATTGTATCGGTGCAAAGATTTGGCAAATTTAACTAACAACTTTTTGAGTCATATTATGAAGTTTTGGGAGAGGACTATTGAGCAAAGATTAAGATTCAGAATGCATATATTATGTTGGGAATATCTGCAATAGATTCTATGTTTCTATAATGGGAGGTTTATGAAGAAGTAAAGAGAAAATAAAAGAGATCTTCATATGATTTTTTAATGTGGAAAAGGCCTACGATCGAGCACCCAAAGAAGTTTTATGCAGGGTTTTACATATAAAGGGTGTTCCAATCCAATACATTGATCTGGTCTCTTTTTATGATTGTTATTGATGGAATTTGTCAAAGTATTTAACAGTTCAAGTAGCATGTTTTACTAAAGATCAACATCAATCTGAGTGAGATAGATTATTTGTGAGAGAGTTGCTCCATTGTACTCCTTATGAAGCTCTCAACCTTCCCTTTCCCAATCCTTTCTCTCAAGCTAAGTTGGTGATAGCTTCCCCTTTGTGAAGGTGAAGTTGAAGGGTGAAGATCCAAGAGAAGAGTGAATAATTCCTTCACGGTGGAAGACTTGTTGCAAGAGGAGAGTTCCTTGATGAAGGTGTCTAGCTCATTATAAAAGTGTGTAATCATTGTGGAGGTTGAAGACTCTTTCTCTAGGATAGGTAAGACCTTGTAAGGTTATTGGCTCCTTTTATCCTTAAAAGGAAGGCTAGGTATCCTTGCCCTAGAAAAAGAAGGCCATGTTGTATCTCAAATAATGGAATATAAGAAGTGTGCAATGGTTGCAAAATCCAAGAGGTTAACCTCTCTAGGTAGTAGATGTACTCCTAGTTTGGAGTTTAGAACCACTACACATAGTTTGTTCTTAATCTTATTCAATATCTCTCATCCTTGCTATGTATGTTTGGTTGTACTCAAATTCGTTATTTGCAATCTTATCTCTTGAAGTAATTTGAAGGTTTAACAAATATGATTTAAGTGTTTTAGCTCTATTCGATCCCCCCACCTTGTAGAACCCATTGATCCTACAGGAAGATGATGGGTGCGTGGAGAAATAGTATTATAGTCCAATCTATAAGAACAAAGGAGATGTTCAAAGATGCACAAACTACAAATGTATCAACTCGATGAGTCATATTATAAAGTTTTGGGAGAGGACTATTTAGCAAAGACTAAGATCAATAATGCATATATTATGCTGGGAATATCTACAACAAATCATATTTTTCTAATATGGGAGGCTTATGGAGAAGTAGAGAAAAAACAAAAGAGATCATCATATGATTTTTTTTATGTAGAAAAGGCCTATGATAGAGTAACCAGAGAAGTGTTATGCATGGATTTGCATATAAAGGGTGTTCCAATCCAACACATTGACCTGATTAAAGATATGTATGATGGCTCAACTACAAATGGTAGGTACCCTAAAGAGAGACACTAAATTTTATTATCACCATTGGGGACATCAAGGATCGACACTCAACCCATATCTATTTGATCTTGTTATGGATGAGTTGACAAAGCATGTTTAGGGCGATGTCTCATGGTGCATGTTATATGTTCATGATATTGGGTTGATTAATGAAGGAAAAAGAATAATTGAATGTTAAACTCACATGTTAGAGAAAGGCATTAGAATCTAATGGATATATTATTAGTAGAAGCCAAACTGAATATATGCATTGCAATTTTAACCAGTCTAGAATTGTCAATGGTGGGGTCAACTTGGATGGAATGGATATACGACTATGTAATAAGTTATATCACTTGGTATCTATTATTAAAAGGGAGGGTGATGTTCAATATGATGTTTGTCATAGGATCACACCAATGGTTGAAGTGAAGGAGTGCCTAGAGTATTATCTGACTAAAAGATCCATCTTAGATTAAAAAACAATTTTTATATAATAGCTATACAGACAACCATGCTATATGGGATTGAATGTTGGGCACTGAAGAAACAAGGTCTCAACAAGATAAATGCGGCTGAATGTATGCTGAAATGGATGTGTGGTAAGACATGAAAAGATCATTTGAGGACTATATCAGAAATAAAGTGAGGGTGGTGAGCATGAATGACTAATTGTGTGAGGACAACTAATTTATCTATTTAAAGAATTTTGTAGGAATGATGGGGGGGACTTGATCACATTTATGAGAGTTAGGCATATATTTGAAATATATGATTAATCATGTGATATCATATATGAATCTAAACTAAAATATTTGATTTTTTATATCTTAAGGAAGTTTTATCATATCTTCTACCCTTTTTCCCATATAGAAGAATATCTAGTTGGCACACATGCTTCTCGTATGCTAAATTATCATGTGATGGCATTTTTATTAGAGTTCTACTACATGAGCATATTCACTGAGTTCCAGCAACATATTCAAAACCCATTAACAAGGAAGATGGAGGGGGGGTAATTTCATTGATTAGATTGCCAATATAGATAAGAAATATAGCTCTGGACTCATATATGATAAAACATAATTCTGTCTGTAGCACATGCAGAGTTACATTATCTATTGGTAAGGTTCCATCCATGGTTCTTGATACAACCACCACCACCTCCATAATTCACTTACATGATTTCATCTCATTGGGGTGGACTTTAGAAATAATAATGTTTATATATGCACCTTTAATTATGTAGGGAATTGTTGGTAAGTTTATTACTTTTTCATATGTTCAAGCTCTAATAGAATAGGGTGTGTGATGGAAGGAGCACCTCTAGCTGGGCATGGTGATATAATCAAGAAGAAAACTAAGAGCATTGTGTATGATTTCTCTAACACAGACTTAGAGTGTGAAACCTACGACGGTAGAGCCCCAACAGTAGAGCATGAACCTTCCATTTCACCCTATAAATTTACATCAAATATATATATGTATATATATAATTATATCTATATCTATATATATAACTAGATATATAATTATATATATAACTATATATATAATTATATATATATATGTGTGTGTATGGATGTATGTATGTACTGACCGTTTCTTCCTTTTTATCCAGACTCACCTCTTCTATACTCCCATCATCCACCTCACATGCATCACTCCTCTACATGGGTGCATCTTTTGGTTCACCTTCAAGCTCCTACACAGTCCCACCCTCCTAGTTAGTCCCACTCCATACTTACAGTCACCAAGGTTAAACATTCCTCATCATTTTATCTTGCATATTTTTGCACACCTTTCGATCTTGGTACTTGGTGTCTCCTTACACTTTATCCCCATGTCTAATAGACCCATGTCAGAAATGCTAAAGCAGATCAAGATCTACTCAATCAATTGAATCTGATAGACCCTACACTACACTTTGATGTGAAGGATGTTGAGACGCCAACAAGAGCAACTTCCATAGAGGCAATTAAGAGCATATTGTTAGTTTTTGGTATAGATATGGATGTGTTGAAGTGGAATTTGTTGTTGACATAATTCGTGCAATCTTAGATTATGGGTTACATTTTGTACATTTTGTTGTCTGATATACAACTTTCATCATACTATTATGTATATTTGCAACCTATATATATTTTTAGTATTACTTGCAAGGAGAAGGTGAGATGAATAAAATAGGGTTAGATGAATGAAATAGCATCATTTGGTTCTTTGCTGAGTGATTCAATATGATCTTTGGGTTCTCATTTTCTTTGATTCTTTGTTCTTTTGGTGTTTTTTCTCTATTGGTTTTCTCTGGAAGAGTGTAGTATCTCTTGATTAATTCTAAGTCTCCCAGAAGGGTTCAGACTGGTTGTTGTTGTGTTT